>CM042844.1:9793543-9937345 GCA_023653725.1 Bungarus multicinctus
TTTGCCTATATCTTTCATTTTCTTCTTGTTTTCCTTTGCCTTTTTCCCGTTTCTTCGTTCTTTTCCCTTCTTCTTTGTTTCTTTCTTTTTTTTTCTTTCTTTCGTTCCTCCCCCTCCGCCCCCTCCCTCCCGCCGCGCCACTCTCTCTCCTCTCTCTTTCTCCCTCCCTCCTCCCTCCCTCCCTTAAGTTCTCTTTCTGTCGTCTTTCCTCGCCTCTCTCTTTCCTCTCTGCTCCCTCCTATGTCCTCTTTCCTTCCTTCCTTCCTTCCTTCCTTCCTTCCTTCCTTCCTCCTTCCTTCTTCCTTCCTTTTTCCTTCCTTCTTCCTTCCCCTGCCTTTCCTTTCTTCCATCCCCCCCCCCTTCTTTACTGCGTCCTGGGGGAAATAGGGTCTAAACATCACTCATTCCATGCCCTGTCTGCCTCCTTTCTTCACAAATCCTAATTTTTTTTTTTTTTGTTTTATTTTTTTTTTATTCTAATTTTTTTTTTCTTCTTTTTTCTTCTTTTTTTTTTTTTTTCCCTTGTTCTCGCAGTTTTTTTTTTCAAGAGGTTTTTTTCTTTTTTCCTTTTTCTATTCTTCATTTTTCTGGTTGCTTTTTTGTTTTTTGTTTCCTTTTTTCTTTCTTTATTTTCTTTTTGTTTTTTTTCTCTTTTTTCTTTCTTCTGTTTGTTTGGTCAGGTTGTCTGTTCAATTTTTTTATTTTTCGGGCTTTGCTTCTTCCGCCTTTTTTTCTTTTTTTCATTTTTTTTGGGTGTTGGTGCTGTTCTATGTTCGGTTGGGTTTTTTTCGCCTTTAGTCTGGGGAGGTTGGTTTGTCAGTGCAAGATGCGTATGTACTTCATAGCTGGATCATCGAGGATCTAAGGTCTGTGGAACGTTAATAAGAAAGATAAATTTCTGAATTATTCCTGTGTCTGCTTTAATGAAGCCCTCTAAAGCCGAGCGCGAGACCAAGAGGGCCATCGTGGGCAAGAGGAGGGTTTTACTAAGAACTCGGAAGCAAATCCGGTGCTTTTTTGTTACAGGGCAACAAGCGCAAACATTATGTGGCAATCAGCTGCTGATCCCGGATCTTGGAATGTGATATAAATAGATAAATCACAATGATTATATAGACATACAGACGACAGACAGATAGATAGGATGAGAGAGAGAAGAAAGAAACAAAATACACTATATACTATTATTTAATTTTAGAGAGATACAAATACATATATACATATATACATAAACATACAGTAATATGTTCGGGGGAAGATATATAGACAAAGTTGAATAGATATATATTAATTAGAGATGAGTCCGAAGACAACATACAGTAGAAAGAATAAAGATAAAGAAATAATCGATATGAGATGAAAATGAGATGCTGGACACCTAAATTGAAAGAGATATTACAAATAATATATATGATCATCTTCTTGAATAATATATATGATATACCCATACCTCTCCCTCCTACAAGGCTCCCCTCTCCTATCTCTCTCTCGACCCATTCTCTCCCTCCGTTTCCTAATCTCTCTCCCCTATTCCATCGCCCCTTTCTCAAGCTAGTCTTGACTCATAGAGATATAGCCACATTTTATTCTATCTCTCTCTTGTTTGATCCCCCTCTCCCCCCCAAGATCTATCTCCTTCCTCTTCTCCCCATCTGTCTCCCGTCTCTCTCTCTCTTTCGTTCTGCCCCTTCCTCTCTCTGCTCTTTTGTGTACTCCCGTCTCCCCTTTTTTCCTTTTCCTATTATTTGTAAAATACCGTTCATCACTAACGAACCTGACAACCCAACCCACCCCCCCCAACGGCCGCTACCCCCCCCCCCCTCCCCCCCCCCAGATGTAAGGTAACAGAATATCAGCTCACGCTCAACTCACACGTTTAACCTTTCCCCATCAACGTTATTTTTCGCGTCATCCCCCCCTGCATCTGTTGCCAGGTCATTTGTGTTCCTGATCCACCAAATAGTGCAAACCTTCATTTTCGCATCTCTAGTGCGTATTGTTAGGATTGCTAAGTGGTGTGTGGATTTTCCTGATTATTTTTGGTTCTTCCTTTCTGATTTCTGGATGCTTGACTCCCTTTAGGTGGTCACTACATGGTTCTAACCACTCGACTCATAATAATTGTTAATAGATGTGACATGTCGGATTTTTTTGTCATTATTTTTTTTTTTTTTTTTCCCCTGTGTAGTGTTCCTTTATTATGTTTTATTTTGTTTATCTTCTTCCCCATTGTTTGTCTGCATTATCCCCCCCTGTTTATCTGGGTGTTTGGCTGCTGCATAGCTGAATCTATACTAACAATGGAGAAACCACACCCATCAACATTGCGCACTTGGCAAGCTACTGTCCGTTAACAAGAGGATACAACCCACATTCTTCGCCCTTGCATTGATGATGTTTGGTACCCTAGCGGGTAATGAAATGTCTGCAATGAAACAACCACAAGCTCATCAGAGAGAATTGGCCCCACAGTGTTTCAGCTGCCAACTATGGTATCTTGCTTTTTTTTTTGTTCCGTCCTGCATGTTTTATGGGTTAGGGGAATCTTCAGATAGGTTCAATCATCAAACGGAAACAAGATAGAAAGATCTTGGTTTTACAAGACCATGGAAATGTAATGGTCATTGTGGCTGCTCCTCCCTCTCCTCTCTCGCACGGCCCCTCGTCCTGCCCTCTTCTCCGAGGCCGTTTCCCCCCTCCTCCCCTTCCCCATTTTCCCCCCCTGTTCCTCAAACCTCTCCTCCCTCTCCTCCTCGCTCCTCCCCCCTGTCCTCGTCCTCTGTCCCTTAAATCCTCTCCTTCCCTCCCCCCCTCCTCCTTCCCCCCCCCCTCGGTGCCCCCGTCCTCTCCTCTTCTGTCATCTCCTCTTTGTCCTCATCCTCTCCTTCCCCTCCCTTCCACCGCTCTCCCCTCCCTCTCATTCTGTCTCTCTGTCCTCTCTCCCTCTGTCCTCATCCCTCTCCTTTTCCCCTCGCCCCCCCCTCTCCCCCTCCCCCTCTGTCCTCGTCCTCTCCCTCATCTCCTCGGCCCCTCTCATCCTCTTCCTTTCATCCTTTCCTCGCTTCCCCTCATCCCCTCTCCGCCCATCTCCCTCCCCTCGCCCCCCCCTCTTTTTCCTCCCTCATCACTCTCTCCTCTCCTCTGTCCTCATCCGTCTCGCGTTCCCCTCACCTCCCCTCCCCCTCTCCCTCCCCTCCCCTGCTGTTCCGTCTCCTCTCCTCGTGTCTTCATCATCCTCCTCGGCATCCTCGTCCGTTCCCCCCCTCGCGTTCCCCCTCTGTCCCCTCACCCTTGCTCTCTCTCCCTCTCCTCTGTCCTTATCTCCCATCTCGTATCCTCATCCTCCGCCCTCCCCCCCTGCCCTCCCCTCTCCCGCTGTTTCTCTCCTCGTCCTTTTTTCCTTTTCCTTATCCTCCTCCTCCCCCTACCTCTTTTCTCTTTTTGTCCTCATTCCCTCTCCATCCCTCTCTTGTCCTCATCCTCGCCTTCCTCCCCCCTCGTCCAAAACAACAACTCCTTTCGGCCGTCCCCCTCTTGGTTTTATTCTTTTCCCTGTGTTTCTTTGTGTTTGGTTCTCTTTTCCCCTCTGGATCTCCCTCCCCATCCCCTCTGTGTCTCCGCCCCGCTGCCTATCTCCGTCTTGCAATCCTCGTCCCTCGTCCTCTCCTCGTGCTGGGTCCTTAAGGGATCAAAAAAATACTCTCCCCAAAAAGCGCCGCCTCTCCGCTCTCGTCCTCCCCTTCCACCTCAATTCTTCACAGGCAATCTCGTCTCTACGCCCGTTTACCCCTCCGTCTGCTTCCCTGTCCGGTGGGAGGTAGCCCCTCCCCTGTTTTTCCTCCCACCTTCCCCCCCCCCCCCCCCCCCCCCCCCCCCTTTCCTCTCGCTTTCCCCGTTTTCCCTTATCCTCCCACAACATCCTCCTCCTTCCCCCCTCGTCGTGTGTCTCTTTGCTCTTTTTGCGTTTTCCTAGTTCCTTTTCCGCTCCTTCCTCTTTCCGCATCCTTCCGGGTCCTCCCTCCCCGGGCCCCTTCTTTCCCCTCTTCTTCGCTATTTTCCCCTGTGCGGGGGGTGGGTGGGGGTTCCCCTGGGCTCCTTCCGGCATTCCCCTTCTCTTTCTTCCCCTCCTCCATCTGCTTCGTCCTCTCCCCTCGCCCTCTTTTTTCCCTCCTCCTCTCCTCTGTCCTATCCTCTCACCACCCACCCCTCCGGTTCCCCCCTCTGATCTCCCCTTCTGGCCTCCCCCCCTATGCTTTTGCTCTATTGTTTAACTCACAGACCTCTTTTTGCGTCACTGGACTTTTTTCCTCTTCCTCTCTTCCTTTTTTCCTTATCCTCCTCCTCTCTCCCTCTCCCTACTCCCTCTCTCCTCCACCCCTCTCTCCTCTCTCTCCTCTTTTCCTCCTCCTCTCCTCTCCCCCCTCTTCCGGGCTTCCCTCCCCCGCCCTCTCCCTCTCCTCCCTCTCCCGGGTGCTCCCACTCTTTCCTCTCTCCTCACTCTGGGGGTTACCTCTTTCCTTCTCCTCTCCAACCTACTCGTTTTGCTTCTGCCCCCCCCCCTCGTCCTCGCTCCTCCCTGTCCCCCCGCCCCCTCCCCTCTCGACGGTGCAAAAGCTGCCCGGCCCAATGTCTCCCCTCTGTCCTAGCCCTCCCCCCTCTCTCCTCTCCTCTGTCCTTATCCTCTCCACCCCCTCTCCTCCCCTCTCCCCTCCCCTCTGTTTTCTCTCCTCTCCTCTGTCCTCATTCTCTCCTCTCCTCATCTGCTCCTCTCCTCCCCCTTTTCTCCTCTCTCTCCTCTCCACCCCTCCTCTCTGCATCCCGTCTCCCCTCTCCTGCCAGTGTTGGCAGGCTGTGGGTTTTTTCCTTTCACCTCTCCAGCAGCCATCCTTCAGATAAGCAGGGATTAGTACCAGACAAACAACCAGACAGAAAGCCATATGGTGCATCAAGTGCACTGATGATACTACCTACTTTGGTACTGAAACAACGGGGGTCTGCAAGAAAACAACCAAGCGCAGAGAGCACAAAGGATTTTGTCCTTGGCCAAGAAGGCAAAGGAAAGAGGCTGCAGAAGAGTCTTGGTAGGAGAAATGGGCTGGTTTTCTCCAGCTCTGGAGAAGATACACCTTTGGGCAAAGATGTAGGGTGGAGGCAACGAAGGCAGGGGGAAGGGGTAGCAAAGAGGGTAAGGCAAGCCAGGAGCAACTGGCATGCTGAGATCTTCACAATGCCACCTGAGGCCCAGCTCCATTTCCCCCGGATGCCAGAGGCCGAAGATGAAAGCAACTCTGCCAGATGTTAGGGGCTTGTTTTGATCTCGTTAGCGGTTTCTTTTGCCGGTTTTTTTTTTCCCCTCCCTCTTCCTTCTTTGCTCATAATGAAATAAATTATTAATTGTTCAGCACAGAAAACTGCAGAGAATCACAGAGGCCACGCTGGTTTCAGCCGCAGGTTAGCACATCTGCCGGAGGAAGGGAAGATGTGGGTAGTGGAGGGAGAGGGGAAGGGGAAGGGCTCTTCTGAAAATGGGGAACTGGGAGGAAGGAGGAATCGAAACGGCATTTTGGGAACTGGGCACGGAACTGAACTTGGAAAGTTTCCATGCAGGGGGAAGAATGGCCGAGCAACTCCAGACCCTTTGTGGAAGGAGGGCCTTTCAAGAGGGGGCGCGCGATACATCTCATTAACTATGTTTTTTTTCACCCATGGCTTGAATGAGCCGCAAGGTTGGCTTCAGGCGTGAATTCGTGCCATAAATTATGGTTTGCAAGCCATTTGTGGCCGAGTTCGTGTAAAAGGCCGAGCCAAAAAAGGAATTTCTCCGATTGTGGCTTGTGAACTCCCTTGCCACCTTTATACGGGGAAAATGAGGAGCTATCCATTTGCAAATGTCTATGGAGTTTCCCTGTCCTCCAGGTCATGGTTGTCCAAAGATGCTTTTTTTTAAAGAGGCAACTGGACTTTTCTGGTTTTCCTTGGAAGCTGTTTTGCTTCTCATCCAAGAAGGTTCTTCAGCTCTGAGCTGAACTTCTGTGACTTGCAACCGGTCCTCACCCTTAGAATTGTCACATATAATTCCACACAGTCACATGTTGTTCTGATCCCCACGCCTTTTTCCAACAAATCAAACGCAATCCAAAAGGAACAGAAACCTTGTAATGCTTTTACAAAATAATTAGCTGTGATAAGCACAAGCCTTGACAAACTGTACGAGGCTTGCCAAAAGATAACAGGCAAGAAATAGTTTGCAATACAAGAATCTTCAAATACAAACTCAGGATACTGGAATGTCCATGAGGCTGAGTTTCAAAACGTCTTTGCTTGCTGCAAAGAACGTCTGATTCACAGCTGGCTTTTATCTTCTTGAAGGAGGGGCCATTACCTGGCAGCCTTACTCCCGAGTCACCCGTGCTATTGTAGCTGCTCTTTCCTACAAGCAACCCTGCGTGCACTGCACAGGCTCCTCGGGAACCTCCTCATCACTGCTGCCAGGCCCCACAATCTCTGAAGGCGGCATTCCACTCCCTAATGGTCCTGGCTCCTCATCTGAGCCCTCGCTCTCCTCAGCCATCCGCACCTGCTGCCGGCTAACCACAACACATGTTCAGAGTTCGGGTGGCTTGGCAACTGACATGTATTCACAACAGGTGCAGAGTCCTCAGATCGTATGATCATCATCATCTTCCCACATCTGCAACCTCAATGGATGAAGCCGGGGTTTGCTTAATGACTACATGATTCACTTAACAACTGCAGTGATTCGCTTAGTGCGCAAAAAAGATGGTAACATCGAGCAGGCCTCACTTCACAAGGATCCTTTTGTGGTGCGGTGTGTTAAACTGTAGTATCGCAGGCAGACTCTGCCCACAGCCGGGAGTTCGATCCTGACGGGGCTCAAGGTTGACTCGGCCTTCCATCCTTCTGAGGTGGGTAAAAATGAGGACCCAGATTGTTGGGGGGGGGGAGGGAGGGGCAAATAGGCAGACATTATAAACTGCTTAGAAAGGGCTGTAAAGCACTATGAGGTAATATATAAGTCTGAAGTGCTATTGCTAATAATGGCCTTGCTTAGCAATTGTGAAAAAGTTGTGCGCTCTCCAACTCTGGAGATTTTAAAGAAGAGATTGGAAAACCATTTGTCTGAAATGGTATAGGCCGCAGGGGTGTCAAACTCGATTTCATTGAGGGCTGCATCAGGGTTGTGTTTGACCACAATGGGTGGGTGGGTCATGGTGGGCGTAGCCAGCTTGACGTCACTCATGTCAGGGGCACCTGTGGTGACCCAAGTGCTAAGGTAGGACTTCCTTTAGACCCTCCCTCACTCTCATTATAATCTCCTTCCTTCCTTCCTTCCTTCCTTCCTTCCTTCCTTCCTTCCTTCCTTCCTTCCTTCCTTCCTTCCTTCCTTCCTTCCTTCCTTCCTTCCTTCCTTCCTTCCCTCCCTCCCTCCCTCCCTCCCTTCCTTTTCTTCTTTTTCCTTCCCTCTTCATTCTTCTTCCTTCCCCTCTTTCCTTATTTTTCCTTCCTTGCTCTTGCCCCACCCTCTGCAACTCCAATTTTACTGGCAGAGGGCTGCAGGAGGCCATTGCGGCTGAAAATGGACCCTGAGAGGATTGCACATGGCACTTCCAGCCTCCAATTTCACTGGCAGAGGCACCACAGACCGGTCCTTTACTGTTTCCAGGACGGCTACCGGAGCCAGATCTAAGCACCCCATGGGCCAGATCAAGCCCGTGGGCTTTGAGTTTAACACTCCTGGTAGAGGGTTTCCTATCTGAGCAGGGGGTTGGACTAGAAGACCTCCAAGGTCCCTTCCAACTCTGCCAGTCTATTCTACTCTACTCTACTCTACTCGACTCGACTCGACTCTCTATTCTATTCTATTCTATTCTATTCTATTCTATTCTATTCTATTCTATTCTACTCTACTACTACTCTACTCTCTCTATTCTATTCATTCTATTCTATTCTATTCTATTCTATTCTATTCTATTCTACTCTACTCTACTCTACTCTACTTTACTTTACTCTCTATTCTATTCTAATTCTATTCTATTCTATTCTATTCTAGTCTATTCTATTCTATTCTACTCTACTCTACTCTACTCTACTTTACTTTACTCTCTATTCTATTCTTCTATTCTATTCTATTCTATTCTATTCTATTCTATTCTATTCTACTCTACTCTACTCTACTCTACTCTCTATTCTATTCTATTCTATTCTATTCTATTCTATTCTATTCTATTCTATTCTATTCTACTCTACTCTACTCTACTCTACTCTACTTTACTTTACTCTCTATTCTATTCTATTCTATTCTATTCTATTCTATTCTATTCTATTCTATTCTATTCTATTCTATTCTACTCTACTCTACTCTACTCTACTTTACTTTACTCTCTATTCTATTCTATTCTATTCTATTCTATTCTATTCTATTCTATTCTATTCTATTCTATTCTATTCTATTCTATTCTACTCTACTCTACTCTACTTACTTTACTCTCTATTCTATTCTATTCTATTCTATTCTATTCTATTCTATTCTATTCTATTCTACTCTACTCTACTCTATTCTATTCTATTCTATTCTATTCTATTCTATTCTATTCTATTCTATTCTATTCTACTCCATTCCATTCCATTCTATTCTATGGAAATTCTGGTGCCAATTTTGGTTGTAAATCAAGGAGGTTAAAATATACTACTAACCTCCCACAACTGGAAGAAGCTATGATGAAGCTTTGAAGAAAGCATGTTCTCTCCTTGGTGCTACTTGGAGAAATAAACCTAGCGTTGAAAGAACTGTTCTCCGAAGCAGATATTAAAACAAATCCTGACCGGTTTCCGTTTGAGATTCCGAACCAGCAATTATTTCCCAGGCTTTAATCTAGCCAATGCATCCTCCAAACCTATTCAAATAGATACAGGCAATCCCGCATTGGAGTTTCTGACCTCGGGAAAATGAGCTGCATGTAGGATTCGCTCCACCGATCGTGCACCCTCTCCGCTGCCTTGGAAGCGAAATCTGTGGCCGCTTAGAGAATTCCCGTGCCTCTCTCTCTCTGGTGAAATATTCATGGCTCCCAATGAAGAGTTAATTTAATTGCACTGGCAAGTGACTGAATAATTTAGGCCCCTTCTTTGCAGACACTTTTTTTTGTGAGGCATCATTAGCGTCCCGCTGTGTGGGTAGGCCAGGAACATAATGCTGGGGAGCTCACTCGCTCAGCAAACAGCAGCCAGCGAAGCGAGGCACAATGCAAACACATTCTGGCCTGGATGTTTAATGAACAGTGCGGCCATAGGAAGCTAGGTTGGGGCCTGCTTGTCCAGCGGAGATGTGGTTGTGGCCATGGCTCCCACGCAGAGAAACCAGATCATTGATTTTATACGTCCTTAGTTGTCAATCCATGGAATAAATTGATATGGGCTGGCTACCCTTCCTACTGGATGTGGGACGAGACAATGAAAAATGAGCTTCCAAGATTTAAAGCACTGTTTCTCAACCTTGGCAACTGTAAGGTGGTTGGACTTCAACTCCCAGAATTCCCCAGCCAGCATAGAATTCTGGCAGATGGAAGTCCACCCAAAAGTTCCTAAGGTTGAGATGCACTCATCTAGAGTATTGTTTTGTGCATTTTTCTACGTTCTCTTTCCTTCTCTTCCTTCCCTCCCCTTACTTTGCCTTTGGGAAATCGCAAGCACAGTCACCATGTATGTCTTCTTCCATCTGTCTTACATTTTGCCTGCAGCAGCACCCCAGAAATTTAAACTCACGTGCAGAACTGTAACTTCAAATTCAAGGATACCACGAGTTTAACTCCTGTAAGATTTTTCATTCAACAGAAGAGCCAGGGGCGGTGTTCGTGTAGCATATGTATAGCCTGATTAATTCATTAACTTTTTCTCTCTTTTTTGAATAGAAGACATTGAACCATCAGCTCACCGAATTGGTTGGGTTTTCACAACATATAAAACCCCCCAAAACAAACAAATAAATTCTAAACTGAGATTTAGCAGAACGTCCTATCTTGAAGGGTAGAAAAGTGAGGAACTCAAAAAATTGCCTTTCCAGAAGCTCCCAAAGTCTTCACATCATGGAAGTCTCCTTCTTTGGAGGTAGTGACTTTGTAATGTCCACTGCCACCACTATTTTCGAGGGTAACCTTAGACTGTCTACTATTGACCTCACCCCTTTCCTAAGAGGTCTGTAGGGGGCGTGCATAAGCGCACCAACGTGCCTACCGTCCCTGTCCTATTGTTTCTTTTATATTTTATTTTTCTTATATGTATCCATGTATTCATAACTATATTTTACTTATACCTATTATCTTGTAAGCAATTGACAAATAAAATAAATAAATAAAGGGTAGGAAAGTGAGGAACTCAAAAAATTGCCTTTCCAGAAGCTCCCAAAGTCTTTACATCATGGAAGTCTCCTTCTTTGGAGGTAGTGACTTTGTAACGTCTGCTGCCACCACTATTTTCAAGGGTGGAATGGGACAACTCTCTGTGGCCAACTTGCCCCAGATATGTCACCATGGCTGACTTGCTGTGCCAACTTGACATGAACCAACTCGCTGCAGGACAATTTAATGCAGGGATAGCTCAAGAGTGGGACCAATAGAATGGCAGTTCACTCAGCCGCGAGGATTTCTAACCCGAGAAGGTTCAAACCTAAAGCAAGACAAGGCCCAATGCAATTCACTTGTCCCTCTCTTGAGTTATCGCTTGTTGAACTGTCTCACAGCGCATTGTCCCTCAGTGAGTTGGCTGAGGTGAGTTGTCCTGCACTGAGTTTACCAGGGCTAGTTGGCTGGGGTGAGATAAACCCCTTTTATTTAGTTTATAATGAATTCCTCTCCAGCAAAGTCCCGGCCAATAGTCTTTCAAGATATTTCACAATTACAGACCTTTATCAGGCTTGGAGAGTTGCTAGGCCGATATCTTTCAGATGCCACACTGTAGCAGACTATACTTGGCAAGAATGCAGGAACAGATCTTCACCCAAATGAAACTAATTGTCTCCTGCAAACTCCACTTCCCTTTCACTCTCCTTTTATTCCCTATGGGAGGGGCCATTCACAGTCTACCTGTGCCTTTACTCCCAAGTTGACCCTTGTTCCTTAGCTGTTCCCTTCTTCTGGTAGCTCTGCACATGCGCACACTGGGAACAGGCTCCAGCTGTTCTTCTGCCTCACTGATGTCTGGCTCCGAAGACAGCTAATAACTATCAGACGCCCCTGGCCCCATCTCTGCCTTCAATGCAGAGCACACATCAGAGTCTTCCCCAGACACCAGGACTGGCCCATGTTCCTCCCCAACCTCCTCACTGTCCGAATCTCCTGCCAGCTTTGCTGACTGTTGGCAGGCCACAACACACTGCATCCTAACTCTGATATGTGTGTGTGAGAGAGTCATCTTTTTACCAATTAAAAGGGGAAAAAAAATAAGACAGGAGAGTAATTCAGTGCTGCCACCTAGAAATGTTAGCTTTGTCTTCCATTCCACTTTGAAGACAGACCACTCTCACAAGGAATAAATGAAATCAAACCTTGTTAAAAATGGTGAAAAGCAATCATGTAATATCTTGTTAAATGGTCTGTATTTAAGGTTAAGCATTGAATAGTGAAGAAGATGAGTTACAGAGCAGTTGAAAAATGACAGGAAAACAACAACTTGGGTAAAAAGAAAAATCAGGGGACAAGTTCAGTGCTGGAGGCTGACCACTAGATGGCAGTGGCCTGCTACAAGTAGAGGGAATTCTACCTTAATGTCTTCATAAAAAAGAGATGGGAGGAGAATCCCAAATTAATATGACAGATTAACAGAGAAAATATTTTTTCTGGCACACTGTAGGAATTCAGTCTTGAAATTGAAGTATCTACTGGTAATTCTGTAATTTACAAGGAGAAATAGACAATGGGGCTTACTTAGTAGCACAGAGAAAATAGACATCAAAATTATAGTATTATTTATTTTTTCAGAAGCAACACCTGAGGCATCTGTTTCTTTAGATTAGTTTCTCTTGACTTTTCAGCTTCTTAAAATCTAAATCTTATTCCAAAATTAAACAGATCAATTTCTCTGGACATTCTCTAGACATTTTATCTGAATTTTCCAGTTTCTTAAAATCTAAATCTGAATCATAAACGGTTTGGAAATTGTGATTTTTCTTTGCTTTTAAGTAACACTCCTGGTCCATAGCTTCTCCATGAATTCTGCCATAATATTATAAACAACCAATGTTTTTTCCCCCCCTTGTCCAGGAGAGGGTATAAATTTATCTGCCCCTATGTATGTGACAGTGGGCAACCCTATTGCAAGGAAATGTGGATATGAAATATCTGATAGCTTGCAAGGGAACTATTTTCACAACACAGAATTAATACAACCCAAACTTAACTTATTGTATGAATCTAGTTGCAGATCAGGGAAGGAGGGAGGGAGAAAGGTGTCTATGCAGAGGACAAAAGCCCTCCGTTTAGTATAAGTGTCAGGACGTGGCTTGGATGTGTGAAAAAGATGGAGCTTACTTTGCAAGTTGCCCGGCCTTTGAGCTAGTTTCAGATAAGAAGCACATCCTAAAGGACTAGCTCCAATTTTATGCAAAGTTGCATTCACTGTGAGAAATGAGGCCCAAGGAGGAAGAGCTGGTGTGAAGGATTATGGTGATGTGGCAGTTACCCAGGAAGGAGGCAGAACATTCTAGAAAGGCAAAGTGGGGGGAGAGAGACAAGAGGCAACATAGACCAGCAATTGATTTTTTTTTTTACCTGAGCACTTCCGGGTAGAAAGGATTAGCTGTGACATCACTGTTGCCCTGGGAATGCCCAGTTGGGGACAGCTTTCATGTCTCCGGAAGGAGCTGGAGTGAAGGACGAGAGCTCAACCCTGCCTGATATCAGCTCTTGGGTCTTGAACACGGGCTTGCTAACCTTCTGCCCAGTATCCCAACCACTCGAGTCACCACGCTCCTTGGAAAGAGAGGTAGAGTGTACAGATAAGTCACTCCGTACAGTCTCCCAGGGTATATCTGTTAGGCTAAAGGTAGTAAAGGTTTAGTCGGGCAAGATTCTGTCTCTTATGTGTAAGGCAATAAAGAACTCAATTGTTCTTTAGCTGAATTCTCTGGCTAAATTGTTCCACATCATTTGTGGGCTTAGCCTGACATTAATAGAATATTATAAGTCTGAAAGAGCATATCTTTCCACCCTTCACTATAATGCAAGAAACTAAGGAGGGTCCTTTCTGAGAAATTTGCCATTCCCCTATTTCTTCTGCAAATTCTCCTGCATCTAATCTGACTGTTGCCTAGTCTGTTTCCAATGCTCATTTCCAAAAAATCATTACACAGCTTTGCAATTTTTTGTGTGTGAAGATGTTGAAGAGCTGAAGAAGCTTCTTGGATGAGAAGCGAAACGTCTTCAAAGAAAAACCAGAAAGTCCAGTTGCCTCTTGAAAAAGCACCTTTGAGACAACCATCACCTGGATGAGTGAGAATCTTTGCAGACCACAGCTTTGTAAAGTGGCTCTTGTCATTTGTGATGAAAACTTCCAATCCTGCAGACACCTCAGGAAGGAATGGACCAATTATGGTTAATTAGTTCATGTTTTTTGTGCTGAGAAAGGAAGAGATCGGATTGCTTTGACGCACACCTGTAACCATGCCAAATAGCAACCTAACTGCTGCGTGCACTTTTAACCAGGGTTAGTCTCTTCGTAGCTCTGCATATTGCACAAACCTAACCCACCCCGCTTGCTATGTTTATCGCTTAATGCACTTCTGCAACCACAGAAAATGTGCTAATTCAGCAAGCAGTTTAAGTGTGTCATATGAATGTGTGACTGGTGCTTCAGAAAAAGCTACGAGAACCTAAAAGATTGGTGCAATTATTGTTACTTTTTTATTTAGTAGCTAACGTTCTACTAAGTTAAGACTGCACACAGACAGAATAACAGCACCAAGTATATTACAGTATTGAAATTTGGGTAGAAATGGTGAAACTGGAGAGTTGTAAATATACTCTCCAAAACAAACTAACCGAGGGCAATACTAACTGAACTTAGCATGCTGATCAAACGCATGTGGGAAAACCTGTCGGACGAAAGGCATGTCTCTGCTTGTACCTAACTAAAGCACAACTATGTGTTGTCAACATTTTTCTACTCTGTCCTTTTTCAAATCTCTTCATCCCTTCCTCAGGTTGCACTTGTTCCTGGTTCCTGCACTTGTTCAACACGAAGGTGGTTTTCTACCCATAAAACATTGAGTTGAAGGCCCTTCAGCCCATCCTGAAGTGATCAGAAAAAAATTACCACTGTAAACATTTGTAAACTGTGACATGTTGGTAACAGAATCTAATAGAAGCTACCCAGGGGTGGGATTCTACCAGTTCGCACCTATTCGCTAGAACCGGTTGTCAACATTCTAAGCAGTTCGGAGAACCGGTTGTTAGAAGAAATTACTGGCCTAATCCTGTAAGGAAGGCAGGAAGGAAACAGTCTGGTGTTGCTTACAGAAACTGCCTCTCCGTTAACCCTTATTACATTCTTGGCAGGACTAGACTTCCTATCTCAGGAACGTCTCTGGAGTTTTTTTTCCTCCTTTGCTGGTACTTTGCTTGTGTGGAGTGACCATTCAAAGTTACAATGGCACTGAAAAAAGTGACTTATGACTGTTTTTCACACTTACGACTGTTGCAGCATCCCCACAGTCACGAGAGGCCAGGCAAGAAGATGCGTGCCTCGATGTGAGTGCTATTGAGTTGACCAAGCCCAGCCAATAACATGACCACCAAGCCATGCCCACCTAGTTACATGACCACCAAGCCACGCCCACCACCTAAGCCATGCCCACAGAACCGGTTGTTAAAATTTTTGATCCCACCCCTGAAGCTCCCTACCATGAGGTAGAACACACAACATAGGTTAACAGAATTGGAAGGCATCTTAGAGGTCTTCTAGTCCAACCCCTTGCTCAAGCAGGAGACCCTATACCAGGGGAGTCAAATTCAAGGCCTGGGGTCTGGATCTGTCCCACAGGATGCTTAGATCTGGCCCGTGGGCCCACCTTGGAAACAGCAAAGGACCGGCCCACGGTGCCTCTGCCAGCAAAAATGGAGCTCAGGAGGGCCACGCGTGGCCCCCAAGCTCTGTTTTAGCTGGCAGAAGGTTGCAGGAGGCCGTCCCAGCCGAAAACGGAGTTTCGAAGCCCATTTTTGCTGGCACAGCACTCGGGCCACCACAGGTATCTCCAGCATGAGTGATGTCACGCTGGCCATACCCACTCCAGCCCTCTGAAGTCAAACACAACCCTGACGTGGCCCTCAATGGAATCAAGTTTGACACCCCTCCCTTATACCATTTCAGACAATTGGTTGTCCAAGTTCTTCTTGAAAAACCAGATAACAAATAACAGATAATCAGAGTTGGAAGCGACCTTGTAAGTCATCTAGTCCAACCCCCCTCCCAAGCACGAGACCCTACACCATTTCTGACAGAGAGGAGTCCAATCTCTTCTTGAAAGTTTGAAGTGATGATGTTCCCACAACTTCTGAGGGCAACTTCTGTTCCAGGGGTTGATTTTTCTCACTGTCAGACAGTTTCTCCTTATTCCCAGGTTGAATCTCTCCTTGTTCAGTTTCCGTCCATTATTCCTTGTCTGGCCTTTGGGTGCTTTGGAGAATAGCTTGACCCCTTCCTCCTCTCTGTGGCAGCCCCTCAAAAAACCTCCAGTGATGGCCCATCCACAACTTCTGGAGGCAAGGATCCACAGAGATTCTCAATCATTGAGGTCATGGTTGTCCCAAAGAAGTTTTCTTCCAAAAGGCGTAGACTTTCTTGGTTCTTTTTTCATTGAGAATATTTCATTTCTTGGGTGAGAAGCAAAACGAGAAAAAGCACCTTTAGGCATTCTGGAGGGAAGCTGTTCCACGGATTAATTGTTCTCACTGGCAGGAAATTTCCCCTTAATGCTAGGTTGGAGTTCTCTTTAATGATCTTCTACTTGTTACTTCTTGCCCTGTCCTCAGGTGCTTTGGAAAAGAGGTTGACCCCCTTCTTTCTGTGACAGACCCCCAAGTACTGGAAGACTGCTATCAAATCAGCATTGGGGTTAAGTGGAGATAAAATCAAGACAATACTGTATATTGGGGGTGTAGCAGGAAATATATTTTCCGTAGCTTTCTTTGAGTGCAAGTGGGCTGCGAGACGAAGGCAGGGTGATCATAATCCTGTTTTGATACTGGCCAGACAAACACAAACCTCTCTATCTCCTGTCCAGACTGAGGCAGTGTTTCCACTGGCGTCAACCCAAACCTGATTTCATTGGGATATTTATTTTTCACGCTAATGAGAAATTTCCCATCAGAAAAGCTGTTTCCCACCCATCCCGTTCTGACCTCTCCATATCCCAATCTCCTCTTTGGACAAGCAGCAAAGGAATGAGGCAGGAATGGGGAAAGGACATAGACTGGACTAAGCTGCAGCAGCTCAATTTTTGCAAGCCGCCCCCAAAAGGAAATAAATGACTTCCATCCATCTACGTGAAAAGAGGGGGGAGCTTTTCAAGAGAACTCAAGGAGCAGATTGGAGAATAACAAGAGTGGAAGGGACCAAGGAGGTCTTCTAGTCTAACCCCCTGCTCAAGCAGGAGATACTTTACCATTCCAGAAAAATAATCTCTTCTTAAAGAAAAAAAATCTCTTTTTAAAAACCTCCAGTGACAGAGCACCCCCAATTTCTGAAGGCAAACAATTCTACTAGCTAATTGTTCTGTCAGGAAATTTCTCCTTGATTCTAGTTTGATTCTCTCCTTGATTAGTTTCTATCCATTGCTTCTTGGCCTGCCTTCAGGTGCTTTGGAGCAGGGGTCACCAACCTTTTGGACCTCAGGGACCACCAAACTCATAATTTTAGATCCCAGGGACCACTAACCGGTTCTGTGGGCGTTGCCTAATTTGTGGATGTGGCTTGGTGTCATATGACTGGCTAGGCATGGCTTGTATGTAAATATTAAAATATTTATATAAATATTGACTTTTTTTATAAAGAAGAGCAACTTTTATCCAAAATCAGGCAAAGCAGGCAGATTGAGTTGCTCACAGAATCACAGATTCATTCAGAGATCTATCTATCTGCCATTGGCTAGCTCAGTCTGTCATATAAAATTTGCTTGCAAGCAAACTCACAAAATTAACTCACAACACACCATGCATGTAAATATTGAATTTTTTATTTAAAAAAGAGTAACTTTTACCCAAAATCAGGCAAAGCAGGCAGATTGAGTTGCTCACAGAATCATTCAGTGATCTGTCTATCTGCCATCAGCTAGCTCAGTCTCTCAAATTTGCTTGGTGTGAGTCTGCACTGAATTTGCTTGCAAGCAAACCTTCAATCCTAAGGGAGGTTTGGCTGAGCCGAAGATCTAAAGACTAGCTAGAAAACAAGAAATGCAACCATTTCCTGCTTCCTAGCTAATCTAAATCTCCCGGCACAGCAGAATAGATGATGGTCGGAAAAAGGAAAAATAGCAATTTAGCAGGCAAGTTTACCAAGTAAGGAGTGAGTGGGCGGGGAGGGTTCCTGTGGGCCATGTGGGCGGCACAGCCTTGTGTTTCTGCGCAGCCTGGATTAATTGCTTTGTGGGGGTGCTCCGGGGGTGAGATTTCTCTGTGGCCCACCAAAATTTTCCCACAGCCCACCAGTGGGCCATGGTCCACCTGTTGGTGACCGCTGCTTTGGAGAATGGGTTGACCTTCTCTTTTTTGTGGCAGCCCCTTAAATATTGGAAGACTGCTATAATGTCATCCTGAGTCCTTCTTTTCACTAAACTAGACACACCCAATTCCTGCAACTGTTCTTCATATCTTTTAGCCTTCAGTTGCCTAATCCTCTTCGTTGTTCTTCTCTGCATTCTTTCTAGAGTCTCAGCATCAGGGGTGGGATTTAACTGGTTCGGGCCGGTTTGGGTGAACCAGATGTTAAATTTACATCAGGTTCACCGAACCAGTAGTTGAACCGACCGGCTGGCCTTACCCACCCTGCCCTGTCCCTCCCTGGAATCTCCACGCAGCCTATTTTGGATGCAGGTAAGTGCAGAGTCTGTGCGGAGGCTCTGAGAGGGCAAAAAATGGCCCTCCCGGAAGTTCCAGAAGTCCAGAAATGGGCCTGTTTCTGGCTTCTGGAGGGCCTCCAGAGCCCAGAGGAGGCTGTTTTCGTCCTTCCAGAGGCCCGAGTGAAGCCTCCAGACTCTGGAGAAGGTGACAAATGGCCCTCCCGGAAGTCCGTAAACAGGTCTGTTTCCAGCTTTTGAAGAACCCCCGGAGCCCTTTTCGCCCTCACAGAGGCCCGAGGGAAGCCTCCGGATTCTGGGGAAAATGAAAAACTACCCTCCTGGAAGTTCCCTTAGTCCACGCCCACCGTGGCTATGCCTACCCAGCAACCAGGCAGAGAACCGGTTGTTGGGATTGTTTAATCCCACCCTTGCTCAGCATCTTATTTATATTGTGTCACCAAAACTGCATGCAGTATCCCAAGTGTGGCCTTACCAAGGCGTTATGAAGTGGTATCAACGCTTCATGTGATCTTGATTCTATTCTATTAATGCAGCCTAGGACTGGCTTGGCTAAGGCACACTGCTGGCTCATATTACTACCCACCTGCCTTCAATTGAGGATCTGTATATTGCACGAGTCAAAGAGGGCTGTGAAAATATTTACAGACCCCTCACATCCCGGACATAAACTGTTTCAACTCCTTCCCTCAAGACGACGCTATAGATCATTGCACACCAGAACAATTAGACTCAAGGACAGTTTTTTTCCGAAAGCCATCACTCTGCTAAACAAATATTTCCCTCAACACTGTTCAATGATTACAAAATCTGCACTACTATTACTGCTAATTTTCTCATCACTCCTTACCACCCATCTCCTCCCACTTGGGATTGTAGGACTGTAACTTTGTCCCTTGTATCCTTACGATTTATATTGACTGTTTCCTAGTATGATTTGATTGTTGATTGTACCCTATGACTATCATTAAGTGTTATATGTTATGATTCTTGATTCTTAAACTAATGTTTCTTTTCTTTATGTATACTGAGAGTATTTACACCAAGACAAATTCCTTGTGTGTCCAATCACACTTGGCCAATAAAGTATTCTATTCTATTCTATATTCAAGTGATTGTCTCCTAGGACTCCAAGACCCCTCTTGTTGTTATTACTGTTGAGCCAGGTACCACCTATTCCATACCTGAACATTTGGGTTTTTCTTGCCTAAATGTAAAACCTTACTTTTCTCTACATTTAATTTCATTTTGTCAGATAGGGCCCAATGTTCAACTCTGCTAAGATCCTTCTGCATCTTGAGCCTATTCCAATTGATCAGTGGAATAATTTGCCTCCAGAAGCTGTGGATGCTCTGGAAGTTTTTGAAAAGATGTTGGACAACCATTTGTCTGAAGTGGTGTAGGGTTTCCTGCCTAAGCCGGGGGTTGGACTAGAAGACCTCCAAGGTCCCTTCCAACTCTGTTATTCTATTCTATTTTCTGGAGTATTGGCTATTCCTGCCAGCTTGGTGTCATCCAGAGGCTTGTGCTTATGTCACTTTCCCAACACCTTTCTGATTTTTTGCTATTTTTACATAACACAGCCTGGAGTGGGAAGATCAGGCCTACAATTTTGTGCTGAGTTTTTCTTTTCATATTTTTTGGTAAAAAACTGCAAGAGTTCAAAGCAGCTGTGAACTTTTTATAAATAGACCCTGTTCACTTGAAAGCATTTTTTCCCCTGGCTGTTTTCCCTGAAAAATCATGAACTTTCTCACCAAAGTGAATTTGCCTTGCAAGTACATATTTCATTGATAGTATAGCTCTGTTTTTTCTTTTCTGTTTTTTTTTAAAGTGTTTCATTTTCGAGGGACTGCAAGTTTTGAAAAGTGTGAACTTTGCTGGAATGTCTTTCGGCTTCTGAGACAATTCCCAGAAAGTGCAAAAATCTACCACACTTTTCATTCTTCCTTTAAAGTTTATTGGTTTTTTAAAAATCTATTTCTCCCATCATGCTGTGCATCTCTAGGTGGTGTGCAACATTAAAATACCTTTAATACAATATAAAATACTCTGAAATGTACACAATAAAATAAAAGACAGGCAGAGAAATATAGGCAGTATTAACAGGCAGTTATCAGTCCAGATAACAGATAATCAGAGTTGGAAGGGACCTTGTAGGTCATCTAGTCTAACCCTCTGCCCAAGTGGAAGACCCTACACCATTTCTGACAAATGACAGTCCAATCTCTTCTTGAAAGTCTCAAGTGATGAAGCTCCCACAACTTCCGAGGGCAACTTCTGTTCCATTGGTTGATTGTTCTCACTGTCAGAAAGTTTTTCCTTATTTCCAGGTTAAATCTCTCCTTGTTCAGTTTCCATCCATTATTCCTTGTCTGGCCTACAGACACTTTAGAAAATAGCTTGACCCCTTCCTCCCTGTGGCAGCCCCTCAAATATTGGAAGACCACTTTCATGTCTGCCCTGGTCCTTCTCTTTACTAGATTAGCCAAGCTCAATTCCTGCAACCGTTCGTTGTATGTTTTAGCCTCCAATCCCCTAATCATCCTGGTTGCCCTTCTCTGTACTTTTTTTAGAGTCTCAACATCTTTTTTATACTGTGGTGACCAAAACTGGATGCAGTACTCTAGGTGTGGTCTTACTAAGGCTTTATAGAGTGGTATTAATACTTCCCTTGATCTTGATTGTATCCCTCTGTTAATACAACTTAGGATTGCATTAGCTTTTTTGGCTGCTGCTGCATACTGCTGGCTCATATTTAGCTGGTTGTCCACTAAGACTCCAAGATCCCTCTCACAGTTACTGCTATTGAGCCTGGTTTCACCCAGTCTATATGTGTACTTTTGGTTTTTCTTGCCTAAGTGTAGGACTTTACTTTTCTCTACATTGAATTTCATTTTCTTAGATATGGTCCAGTGTTCTAGTCTGTCAAGATCCGTCTGGGTCTTGAGCCTATCTTCTTGGGTGTTAGATATTCTTGCCAGCTTAGTATCATCTGTAAATTTGGTAAGTTCCCCTTCTATTCACTCATCTAAGTCGTTAATGAAGATATTGAAGAGTACTGGGCCACAAGTGGTGAAGCAGAATCCCAGAAGGTATCAAATGCTAAGGGAATAAAAAAAAATATTTTTGGCATTCAGCAAATGAATTGTTTTTAAATCACATTTTGTAAGGTAATGGGGGAAAGCCACTAAGTTTCCCCGAAACATAGATTTAAAGGCTATGCCGTGTTTCTTGAATGCTATCTTTTGAAGATCTGCAGGATATTTGCAAACTAGACAATATCTCCCATAGATATTAAGCCTTAATATTTACAAGATTATTAATAAGTATTAAATCCTTATAGCTGTACTGCAGTCCATCTGTCACTGATCAATTTATTCAGGTGCTTTGCCCCTCCCACCTGATGCTCCTCCCACCTGATCTGTCCGTTCTTTTAATCCTCCTGCCTGCTGCCGCATCCCTCTTTGCAAAACAGTTCATAGTCCTCTTCTCTTTTTTCTGGCAAAAGGTGGCCGCCCCGATATTTTACAGAAGTGACTTTTTCAGCATTCCGTCCACCTAGGCAAGCTGCCCTCCGTGGCCTTGAAGCTACCCATCCTTTAGATCAGGAATGTCTGCAAAGGGTGGTCAAAAAGTCAAGGTGACAGTAACAATGTCTGATTTTATTTTACATGGCAACATGGTATCCATCATCTTGACTTGCTTGGAGTGGACCACAATCTGTAGACACCTCTGCTTTGGATTGCTTTTTAAAATTTTCACCTCGTGTCCTTCCTTCCTTCCTTCCTTCCTTCCTTCTCTTCCTTCCTTCCTTCCTTCCTTCCTTCCTTCCTTCCTTCCCTCCCTGCCTTTTCTTTCTTTCTTTCTTTCTTTCTTTCTTTCTTTCTTTCTTTCTTTCTTTCTTTCTTTCTTTCTTTCTTTCTTTCTTTCTTTCTTTCTTTCTTTCTTTCTTTCTTTCTATTTCTGTCTCTCTTTCCTTCCTTCCTTCATCCCTTCATCCCTTCTTTCTCTTTCTTTTTTATTTCTCTTTCTCTCTCTCTTTCTCCTTCCTTCCTTCCTTCCTTCCTTCCTTCCTTCCTTCCTTCCCCCTCCCCTTGGGGGCTTGATTTTGTCACCCTCCTCTTGACCAATTCAGCATACAGACTAGTTGCTCTGACATGGCAGTTGAGTCACAATAAGGACTAGAAACATGCAGAGACTTTTAATATCCCTGAGCACTCGTTGATTTCCCTGAGCATTCAGAACAGCAATGCTGGCCTGCAGACTGGGGCCTGAGTTTCCTGCCTTCCCTGAAATTTGAACAGTCAGTGATATTCATGATGCTGAGAGGTCAAAGAACAGGAAGCAAATGTTTGGGCCACATCTGAACTGATGTGTTTTGATGGAGAGTTGTGTCATCTGTGTTTGTTGGCATGGGAGGTGTGCACAAGGTGCGATTTGCAGATGAGTCATGCCAAAGGATGAATAGCAGGAGTTTGAATAATAAGAGAGACAAGGGTTTCATTTATCCAATCTAGACAGCAGTGGAACATCCAGGGTTTCAAATGACAGAGAGAAATCAAAGATGGCTCTTTCTGGAATCTAAAATCCCAATTTCTGATTCTTGTCACATTTAGCCAATCCACATTCCTCCAATGCCTTTTTTCAAAAGGAAGTACAGACAGGAACCTCACTGCAAATTCACAAAAGAAAAAGCACTCATTGGCCTTGGAGGTTGCCCAGAGTTTGATGCTGACTGTCAATTTTGAGGGAGGGAGAATTAAAAACAAAAGAATCAAGTTTCTAGCTCTTAAGACAGGAGTTCCCAACCTTTGATCATTCTCACCCAAAATCTGGATGTAGAAAGGATGTGCTATCTCAAAGTGGCTAGTACAGAGGTAAAATTTGGATTTACCAGACATAGTCAGCAGTTCTACAGCCACTTTTCTCTTTCTAAGAAAGCTTTTTTGAGGCACTGAGGGCCAGAGACATACTTGGAAACAAAGAGGATGGTGGGGAGACCAGTGCTTTGCATAGTTTGCCATTTTAAAATGCTGGAAAATATCAGCTGCCTATGCCAAGGACACCTTGGGGCCTCAGCAGGGATGGGATTCTACTGGTTTGGCAGCCACTAATATATAAACAAAGACCAAACCCCACACCCCTTTAGTACTGATGATGTTACTTAGTTGGGTAATGAAATGTCTGCAAGAAAACAACCAAGGACCCCACAGAAATAAAACTCTTCTTATTCTTCTAAAACTCTTCTTATTCTTCTCCTTCTGCATAGATCCTAACATTCTTCCCAAATGTAGGCAGTCCATATCAAGGATACTACTGGTTGTTTTCTATCAGTTGCCAGAGAATTGCAATTTCAAAATTTGGGGAGTCTCAGAAAATAAAATAAAATCAAAGCCATTGTGACTTTATGAAACAAGAACTACACACATGTAACAGGTTTGGTCTCTGTTATATTCTTGCCCCTTTCACTCCAGCTGTTATCTATTTGCTCATTTCACTACAGGTCTAGGTATCCAAATTCAAGCGAACCGGATGCTAAAGTTACATCTGATTTGCTGAACCGGTATTTCAACTGACCGGTTGGCCCCACCCATCCTTCCCCTCCCAAGAGTCTCCACATGGCCCATTTTAGATGCAGGAAAGTGCAGGGTCCATCCGGAGGCTTGGGGAAGGGGGAAAACGGGCCTTCTGGAAGTCACAAAACGGGCCTGTTTCCAGCTTCTGGAGGGCCTCCAGAGTCCAGAGAGATTGTTTTCTCCCTTCCAGAGACCCCCGGGGGAAACCTCTGGACCCTTGGGAGGGTGAAAACAGTCTCCCCCGGGCTCTGGAGGCCCACCGGAAGCCGGAAACAGGAAGTTTCAGTAGGCCACGGCCACCATGGAAATGCCCACCCAGTAACCAGACAGCGAACCAGTTGCTGGGATTTTTGAATCTCACCCCTGGGCCACAGGATGCCATGTCGGGGATCTTGCCAGCAGAACATTTCCAAGAAAATGGAAAATAACAGAGTTGGAAGGAACAGAGTAGTCCAACCCCCTGCTCAACATTTCAAGCAAATGGCTGTCCACTCTCTTCTTACAAACCTTCCTGATTGTTATGGGTAATTTGTTTTTTTCTGGTTTTGGGAGTTGTTATTAGTACATATAGTTTGATGACTCTTTTGATTTCAAGTAAAAATATGTTGTAATGGTCTTCAACAGTATTGCATCCAGTGAATAGAATTTGCCAACCAAGCGATGAGAGATCATTGTCTATAAGATCATAGTTGCCTTTTTTGAAGTTATAATTGGGGATCCTGTTGTTATGGTGATTTTTGTGAGGACATATGTTGAGACAAAAATCAATCATGCTGTGGTCACTGTTGAAAAGGGTTCATTAATTTGTATTCCATAAATTGAATTCAAACTGTTGCAGAAGATGAGATTGAGGCAGTTGTTAAGTCAAGTATTGTTAGTTACTAGTTATTCCAGTCCTAGTGTGGTAATGGCATTGTACAGGGTTGTATGAATGGGTTCAGATGTACATTCATGTAGTGTCCAATTTATAAGAGATAAGTTGAGGTCACCCCAAAAAATGAGAGGGTGTGGGCAGGAGGCAGCCCATGTCAGTAGTGAAGTTAGCTTGTTTGCATGAATTATATTATAGTCAGGGGCACGATAGCAAAATAAGAAGCGGATTGAGATGTTTAAGGACAGTTCACAGATGATGGTCTCGGGAAGAGCAAGCTCTTGTATAATTTGGATTTTAGAGACTTTTTATAGAATATAGTAACTCCACCACCTCTATGGATTTCGCGATCTGACCGAAAAACTTGATATTCTCTTGTACTGGTAATGGAGTCTGGAAAAGATGCATTTAACCACGTTTCATAGACAAATATAATGTCAAATGTGGCTGAGCTTAGAAGGATGAAGAATTCATGCATTTTATTTGCGAGGCTCCTTGCATTAAGTAGTTTGCAATTAAGATATGAAGTAGTGGGTCTGGAGGAAGTAAAGGGCGTGCATCCCTAATGTTGGATGTTTGGGTTATGGATATTGTGACGTGGGTTGAGGCTCTTGCTTTTCATACAGTCAGCATAGTAATCAATTAATACATTTGTATTACCTAATTCATGTAATCTTTTGAGCTCAGAACGTAGCTCCCAAACCTCCAGTGATGGAGCACCTACAGCGTCTCGAGGCAAGCTGTTCCACTGGTTAATTGTTCTCTAGAGTCGTGGTGGTCCAGTGGTTGGAAAACAGTATTTTAGGCAAACTCTGCCCACAATCAGGAGTTTGATCCTGACCAGCTCAAGGTTGCCTCAGACTTCCATCCTTCCAAAGTTGGTAAAATAAGGACCCAGTTTCTTAGTGGGCAATATGCTGACATTGTAAACGGCTCAGAGAGTCCTAAGGAGCAGTATACATAAATCTAAGTGCTGGCGCTATTGCTTGTTATACTTACTGATAGGAAATTTCTCCTTAGTTCTAGGTTGCTTCGCTCCTTGATTAGTTTCCCTCCATTGCTTCTTGTCCTGCCTTCAGGGGCTTTGGAGAATAGCTTGACTCCCTCTTCTTTGTGGCAGCCCCTGAGATATTGGAAGACTGTTGTCATGTCTCCCCTAGTCCTTCATTTCATTAAACCAGACATATCCAATTCCAGCAATTGTTCTTTGTATGTTTTAACCTCCAGTCCCCTAATCATCTTTGTTGCTCTTCTCCGGGATAGTGCCTGGGAAAATGGAAATGCTAACAGCAGGCATTTAGCATAACAGAAGCATCAAAGGTGTGGTTCGTTTGAACAGTTCTTTGCTCCTCCCTGCTTTAACAGAGAGGAATAAATTATATGAAAGAAACCAATATATATGCAAATAAATGAGCTGGGCATTGTTTTTGCACTGTTATGATATTCGGCTGTGCTCAACTTGCAAAATCTAAGCAACTTCGGTTCAAGATTTATTATAATTAATATGGTTGTTGTTAAAAAGAAAAATATATACATTTATTTATCTCTCCAGCAAGATCTTTTACGGAATCTTACAGGGAGGCTTTGATTTTTATGAATTTTGAAACTAACCACGTTGCTCTGCAAAATAACATAGTTTAATCTCTGAAGTCCCCCATTTCTGAAGAGTTACTGTATGTCGCAATTTTAGTTTTTCAAAAAGGTGTACAAATATATAAAAAACAGGCAGGTTGAGAGAAAATTCTTTCGGTATGAGAAAAAGGCCTTAAAATACAGTATATGCCATTGACTACAAGTTCAAATCAGAGGTGGTATTCAGCAGGTTCTGACCAATTCTGGAGAACCGGTAGCGGAAATTTTGAGTAGTTCGGAGAAGCAGCAAATCCCACCTCTGACTGGCCCCGCCCCCCATCTATTCTCTGCCTCCCATTGAGTCCCAGCTGATTGGCTGGGTCTTCTTTGGTTGCCCTGCACAGGAGAACAGAGCTGGAAAGCAGGTTAGTGGGGTGGGGAGGGAATGGGGATTTTACAGTATCCTTCCCCTGCCACGGCCACCAAGCCATGCCACACTCACCAAGCCACACCCACAGAACCGGTAGTAAAAAAATTTGAATCCCACCACTGGTTCAAATGTAAACATAACAGATAACTGATAACAGATAATCAGAGCTGGATGGGATCTTGTAGAGGTCATCTAGTCTAACCCCCCACCCAAGCGGGAGATCCTACACTATTTCTGACAAATGACAATCCAATCTCTTCTTGAAAGCCTCCAGTGATGATGCTCCCACAACTTCCGAGGGCAACTCCTGTTCCATGGATTGATTGTTCTCCCTGTCAGAAAGTTTCTCCTTATTTCCAGGTTAAATCTCTCCTTGTTCAGTTTCCATCCATTGTTCCTTGTCTGGCCTACAGGCACTTTAGAAAATAGCTTGACCCCTTCCTCCCTGTGGCAGCCCCTCAAATATTGGAAGACTGCTATCATGTCTCACCTGGTCTTCTCTTCCCTAGACTAGCCATGCCCAGTTCCTGTAATCGTTCTTCATATGTTTTAGTCTCCAGTACCCTAATCATCGTGGTTGCTCTTATCTGTACTTTTTCTAAAGTCTCAACATCTTTTTTATAGTGTGGTGACCAAAACTGGATGCAGTACTCTAGGTGTGGTCTTACTAAGGCTTTGTAGAGTGGTATTAGTACCTCCCTTGATCTCCATTGTATCCCTCTGTTAATGCAACTTAGGATTGCATTAGCTTTTTTGGCTGCTGTCACACACTGCTGGCTCATATTTATCTGGTTGTCCACTAAGACTCCAAGATCCCTCTCACAGTTACTGCTATTGAGCCTGGTTTCACCCAGTCTATATGTGTACTTTTGGTTTTTCTTGCCTAAGTGTAGGAATTTACTTTTCTCTACGCTGAATTTCATTTTATTAGATACGGTCCAGTGTTCGAGGCTGTCAAGATCCATTTGGATCTTGAGCCTATCTTCTTGGGTGTTAGCTATTCCTGCCAGCTTAGTATCATCTGCAAATTTAGTAAGTTCCCCTTCTATTCCCTCATCTAAGTCGTTAATGAGAAACGACATACAGAAACGCCGCCACCACAAAGTAGTAGACAAAACCAGGTAGTATGACTTTGGGTGTGAATAGGTTACAAAGGCACCTGGGCCACAAATTGATCTGCAGTGCCCTGCCAATTGTTTTCTTTCTACTCTGCATGCGGCTTGATTGAAAAGGTTTTTCTGCAGCACCTGGCATCGTCACAAAGAATTTCCAGGGCATGTTGAAAACCAATATTTTAAACAGCTCTTTCCCAATCAGAGAGGATGGAAACTGAAGGGCAGCATTCTAAAAATGGCCAGTTTGATGATGAGTGTTTTTGAAGTTATGCTAGTGACTTTACAGTCCTTTCACCTTTTAGAGAAGGGTGTTTCTTTTACGGTACAGTTCATTTAGTGACCATTCGAAGTGACAACGGCAGTGAAAAAAGTGACTTATGACTGTTTTTCGCACTCATGAGCATTGCACCATCGCCATGGTCACGGGTTCAAAATTTGGACACTTAGCAACTGATTCCTATTTATGACAGCTGTAGTGTCCTAGGGTCATGTTTTCCCCTTTTTTACAACCCTCATACAAGCAAAGTCAATGGGGAAGCCAGATTCACTTAACAACTGGGCTACTAACTTAAACAACTGCAGTGATTCACTTAACAACGGTGTCAAGAAAGGAGTCATAAAACTCACTTTAACAAAATGTTTCACTTAGCAACATAATTTTGGGGCTCAATTATGGCATTAAGTCGAGGACTACCCCTGCTGAGATCCTTTTGGGAAATGCTCTCATATCTTGGCTGCAATGCTCCAGGAAACCACTAGGTGGCAAGAATGAGATTTTTTTTAAAAAAAAAACCTCTTTGCTGCCATCTAGTGACTGTCTGAGATTCTGCAGGCTGTATTTGATAGCCTGACCTTTTGGTTTGTCGAGAAAAGCAAAAATTAAAAATAAAACAGATTAAGCTTTGTGTCAACAAGAAATTGAGTTACAGGCTGAATTTCTGCATCTCTTGAGATGATGGTAGGAAAGGGTTGTCAAAATCTGTCTTTTTTTTAAGACAATGAGAAGGGAGTCATGGGAGGGGAACTGCTGGGGGGGTGTCTTTCAGGCAGGAAGAGATCAAACAGGACACATACACACACACACATAGAGAGAGACAGACACCCCTGCTGTAAATCGCAGACCCAGCTGGACTGCTGGGAACGGAAGAAGAGAATGAGGAAATTTCAGCATCATCAGAAAGAGGTGTCAATTCCTCCCCCATGTGCCAATAGCACTCCTGTGTCAGTAAGTCAGGGGCTGCCCTTGAGACACACCTGTCCCCAGGGGTCCACCCTGGGCCAGAAACCAAAAAAGAATAGCTGGCTGGCCAGAAGTCAAATCCTGGATGTTGCAAAAAGTTTGGGCAGAGCATGACAGTGGCAGTTGCTCCCTGCTCTGCGGACTCTCATTTCGATGCCTTTGATCAAAGAGGCTTCAGTGGATGTTTTGACGCATTGTGCCATTGAAGTCTGGATCTTTTCAAGTTGCGTGACTCTGGAGGGAAGGGGGCGGTTTTTTGGTGGGGGAGCGAGCGAGCGAGAGGTGTCAAAGCTGCAGAAGGAAAAGCTAAGTTGTTGGGTTTTTTTTTTTAATACCTCCAGCATTGCAAGAGTGCAGTTGCTCTGAAATTCACACCTCTTTGTTTTCTGCAATTAGATTCCAAAGTTCCTTGTTGTGTTGTCGGTATTCTATTCAGGCGCCAAGTTGCCAATGAGAGAGAGAAAGAGGGAGAGATATATATGTTTGTGTGTGAGAGAGAGAAGAGAGGGAAAAGGAGAGAGGTGAGAGAAAGAAAAAAGAATGGGGGAGAGAGAAGAGAGAAAGAAAAAACAGAGAGGGAGGAAGAGAAATATGTGTGTTTGTATGTGTATGAAAGAGGGGAGGAGAAAGGAGGAGAGAAAGAGAGAGGGGGGAGAGGCAGAGAGAGAGAGAGAAAACACCTCTGCATACATATATGGAAAAAAGTGTGACCGGTTTGTGCTTAGGTTCCCTACTCACGATTCCTGCATTCTTACAACACACTTAACCTCATTGTAATTAAATTGTATAATACATAAGCTCATCTGCTAACCCAACAGAACCAAGTGACTTTGGGCAATAAACAAAATTAAAAGGAAATTAAAAACAATTACGAGAGCACAAAAATTATAATGCATAGCAGCTGAAAATAAACCAGACATCATAGTCACTAAAATAACCGTGAAACAGGTCCTTGTAGAGCCTTGGGGAATCCAGGCAGAGCTAGCTCTTTATGGATTTATGAAAAGCCAGCTGAGTCAGGGCCATCCTAATCTCTGGAAGGAGGCTCTTCCATAGAACAGGCCCTATGGCAGAAAAGGGCACATCTTCCAGGTCCTGCTAGATGACATTCTGGGCTCATGGGACCCGAAGCAAGGCCATCTGTCTGATTGGATTAGATGGGTAGAAACAACTGGGAATAGGCGTTCCCTCAAGTAACTGATCCCAAGTCATGAAACCCTTTAAAAGTGACAATCAGCATCTTGAATTTCACCCAGAAGCACACCGACAATCAGTGCAACTCCCAGAATAAAGATGTAACCTGTACCATTTACTACCTGTCTTGCCACTACCTTTGGCACTGGTTGAACCTGCTAAATGTTCTTCATTCAGGAGGAGGAGGGAGGGAGGGAGAGAGGAGGGAAGGAAGGAAGGAAGGAGGGAGGGAAGGAAGGAAGGAAGGAAGGAAGGAAGGAAGGAAGGAAGGAAAGAAGGAAGGAAGGAAGGAAGGAAGGAAGGAGGGAGGGAGGTAGGGAGGGAAGGAAGGAAGGAAGGAAGGAAGGAAGGAAGGAAGGAAAGAGGGAGGGAGGGAGGAAGGAAGGAAGGAAGGAAGGAAGGAAAGAGGGAGAGATGGAGGGAGGGAAGGAAGGAAGGAAGGAAGGAAGGGAACTGTTTGTCCAAGTCAGTGTGGCTTGCAGACTAAAACTGTTCCTTCAGCAGCATTTTTACTCCTGATTCCTTGCGCCTGGAGGTCAATCTGGATGGAAATCCACTTTTCCCTCAAAAAGGTGTGAATGCTTGGTTTCACCACACTCTTCGCCCGAGCCCAGTGTTCTGACCAAGGCTTCCTGAAACCACAATTAAGCACACACTTAGTCAAAATAACTCTCTTTTTATTTCACCAGCTGGGAATTTTGTTCATTCCCAGCCCGTAATGAGTTTCAAATAGTTTCTCAAGATAAGTACCTACCTTTATCTCCTTTGAATTGCTGCCAACAACTAAAGTGCCAAATTAACTGAAAAAAAAAACCCAACCGAAGTACAAAGTCCACACAGAGCTTCAAAGTTTAATCTGAACAGAACGAACGACTTTGCTTCCTGCAAAGGTTTCGTCATCTTGGCCTGTCCTTTATACCTTATGGGAGGGTCAATCACCTCCCAGCCTTACTCCCGAGTTGCCCCTTTTGTCTCAGCTGCTCTTGTCTTCTAGCAGTTCTGTGCATATGCACCCTGGGAATAGGCTCCCCTTGTTCCTCTGCCTCGCTGCTGCCGGACTCCGGAAGCTCCGGAGTTAGCACCCCACTCCCAGATGGTTCTGGCCCCATCTCTGCATTGGACCCAGGACCCTCATCTGAGTCCTCTCCAGATTCCTGGACTGATCCCTGTTCTTCCCCATTGTCCGATTCCGCTGCCATCTGCACAAGCTGCCGGCGAACCACAACACCCAGCAACCCTGCAGCAGCCTACACAACATGTCAGCCCAACACCAAGCCAGTTGGTTGAGCATGCATACTAAACTTGGGCTGGGGTTATCCTTGGCTAGTATTTCTGTAGCTTAATGGGTCAGTGGATGCCAAGTTCCCTTGCTTAATTTATGGCTTGTTATTGTGCAAACTCAGCATCCTGCCAACGAAGTGGGAAAACAGAAATCGCTTTACTGGGGAAGAAAGGTGCAAATTAGATTTTGGCACAGTGGTGTCCGTTGCAGCAATTCTCCTGTCCTTCAAACAACTTTGAGGATCAGGGAAATCCCTTTAATTGGTGCAACGCTGTCAGCATTCCTCTGTATGGGGGAAAAGAACTCTTTGTTTGCAGAATTCTGTTCCTCTAGTTATAGGGAGATCTGCAGAGTCCAAAAAAAAGGAAAAGAAGATGGCAGCCACAAGGATAAGATCAAAGTTCTATTTGCTTGTAATCAGTGTTGCACTACCATTTCATCATCGAGGCTGCCATTTTGAAGTTTTGACCATAGCCTGCAGACCTTCCCCCTCCCCCCCTGTTGTGGGTGGCTTCTGATTGGCTCCTATCTTTGCCGATCAAATGAAAGAGACACAGGAGGGATTCACACATCACTCCAAGTGATGCAGATAAAAGGAGTCGCTCAGTTTTGACTTAATCTGTTGCGTGAAACCTGCTTTTCTTGTCAGAAACTTCAGTGTGGGCACAGATTATTTACGAGTTAGACTTTCCATGTCGCTTTTTCTCTTATGAAGAATTTGAATGTGATTGACGAATGATTGACAGTGCAGAATTGGATAGCAAAGGAAGGATGAAGTAATGCCTTAAATCTGCCCACTCCCCATTTGTCTACCTATTTCTCCTATTTCTTTCTTCCTTTTTTAAGCTGTCGGCTGACAATCGCTGAGCTCTTGAGCTGACTGACTTGATCCAGTCAGTTTCTCTGCCAGATATACTTCATAGGAGCATTGGAGAAATTGCACAAAGATAGTTCCAAAAGCAATAACGTGTTTTAATCTAGGAAGCAGAAAGAAAGAAAAAACTTTAGGAAGAAGCTCAGATGGGTTTTCTGCTAACAACATGACTTACAAGAGGGAGGGAAGAATCATCACAGGCTGGGTTTAAGGTTCTGTGACTGTGGCTATGTTTTTCAACCTTGGCAAATTTTATCATGTGCGGACTTCAACTCCCAGAATTCCCTTGTCAGCTTACTGAATAACCAAGCATGGATTACGAGAGAGAGAGAGAGAGAGAGAGAGAGAGATCTTTATAAATATATAAATATGTATGTGTGTATGTATGTATGTATATATATATATATATATATGTGTGTGTGTGTGGATCTTTGGTTCTTCAGGTTTTCTCCCACGTAGAATTGGAAGTATCTAGGCAACGTTTCGATGAAGTCTCATTCATCGAAGCACAAGGCCGAAGACACAAGCCTGAAGATGATGAATGAGACTTCATCGAAACATCGCCTAGATACTTCTAATTCTACGTGGGAGAAAACCCGAAGAACCAAAGATCCACATACAAATACCCGCGAAAATCTCCGAAAACATATATATATATATATGTGTGTGTGTGTGTGTGTGTGTGTGTAAGGTTTTTAAGCTGATAAAGCATGTAAAGAAGCATGTAAAGAAATTTAAGCATGTAAAGAAAAGACAACGAAACAAATAGCTTTCTGTCGGTATGGTCTCTGGTGATGAGCCGAAAGACAGAAAAGAAAGCAGTATGCTTTCTCCCTTAATTGGGGCTTAACAGGGTGTTGTAATACAAAGTATATATATATATATATATATGGATCTTTGGTTCTTCGGGTTTATATATATATATATATATAAACTTTGGTTCTTCGGGTTTATATATATATATATATACACATACATGCAGGTCTTGGTGTGTTCGGGTCTTTTCCCATGTAAGATTGAGACTATCTTGGCAACGTTTCGACGAGATCTCACTCGCCATCTTCAGGCTTGTGCTTTCGGCTTTGTGCTTGTGCGAGCAAAGCGTGATCTGAGCTACTGTCTTCCTGTATATACTGGTGGAGAGGTTGGCTGTGTTGTCATTTCTTGATTGGTTGATGGAGTTGATGTTTGCAGATTGGCTGGCTTTTTCTTAAGAACATGTGTGGCTGAGGTATTGGTTTTGTGTCTATCAGCCTCCTGTGTTGTAACGACTTGGGTAATGGGCTGTGTGATGACCTTCTGAGTTCTATTGTTTTGACATCCTGGGTCTTGTGCTGTAATCTCCTGGGTCGTAATGACCTGGGTAGTGGGCTGTGTGATGACCTTCTGAGTTCTAATCTTGTGACATCCTGGGTTTTGTATTGCAATCTCCTGGGTCGTTGGCTGTGCTGCAACATCCTGAGGTTTTGTGATGTAGCCTCCTGAGTTCTGTGATGTGATATCCTGAGCGGGTGGCTGTGATGTGACATTCCGGGTTTTGGTTTGGCTCTGAGTTTGAGGCCTGGCTTTGCATTCATACATACATACATACATTCATACATACATACATATACATATACACACTTTTTGTTTGTTTTTCCCTTCTTCCCTTTTCTCTCTCTGCGCTTTTCTATTTCCTTTTCTATTGTCTTGTTTGTTTTTTCTTTATAATTTATTTATTTTTAATAACTGTTTTTTATTTATTTTACTATTTCTATTTTATTTTGTGATTTATTTATTTAAATGTTTGTCAGATGATAGACATGTGTTTATCCCAAAGCATGTTTAAACTCAGTTACTGAGAATTGACCTACGACCTCCGTTGGAAGTTGGTTCCAAACTCTCACTCCTCTTTCCGTGAAGTCATACTTTCTAACATTTTCCACTTCCCCTGTCAATTTGTTTGCCATTACACCCTCGTGTTTCTCGATTCCCCCCACCCCATTAATATTGAAAATATTAGGATTTCCTTTTTCATCTTTGTATTTTTAAACTTCAGTAAAAAGTATTATTTAAAAAGAAGAAGTCGTGTGTACTAACTCTGGGCCTCTTGGAGTATCTTGGCTGACCTTGGTAGTGATGTTTAAGTCAGAATTTGAGTCACATTTCCAGGAAGAATGTTTGGAAGAAAAATATGAACAAATCAGAATTGGAAGGGACCTTGGAGGTCTTCTAGTCCAACCCCCTGCTTAGGCAGGAAACCCTATACAATTTCAGACAAATGGTTATCCAAACTCTTCTTAAAAAACATCCAGCGTTGGATCACTCACAACTTCTGAAGGGAAGCTATTCCACTGATTAATTGTTGTAACTGCCAGGAAATTCCTCCTTAGTTCTAGCTTGCTTAGATAAGTTTCCATCCATTGCTTCATCGGTCTTGACCAGAGAGCCGAGCGGGAGAAAGACAGAAACAAAAATCTTTCTACAGTGCAAAGAAGACAAATCAGAGCTGCTGAAAGTTTGTTTATGATGGTATGCACACGGCTGTGTGTTTGTGTATGTGTGTGTCATGGGGGATCAATTGCAAAACATCTTTTTCCTCCAAGAACGGTGCAATTTCAAAGTTTTCCTGTCTCCTCTCCTGACTTTCACACCTCCTGTTAGCCCAAGCTTTCAAAGAGGCCTGGTGTTTTCAGACACACTTCACTAAGTGGGTGTGAGTAGGGGACTGGATGTTGTTGGAGGGCAGAAGTGCACAGCTGTCAGAGGGTGTAAGACATAACTGCGTTAATTGGGGAGGGGGGGGTGAGAACCAACCACCCATCAACCCATCATCCCCTTAGGCTGTTTGAGCAAAGATTTTCTCCATCAACTTTCTGCTTTAAAATTTCCTGTTTTCTGGCACGCACAGCCTCCGGCCTATCAGAAGGAAGGGAGATATTCAAAATTAGGACCAGTATAAATTTTGGTACAGTTCCCAAATTAAGATCATTTATATTTCTGGACTAGAAATGGACCAATTTAGAAGACCTGCGTCTGGGGATTTTCACAACGATGATGACTAGAAGCCACTAATTATGTGTCCGGACTAATGTCAGACAGTTTTCCTCATGGTGATTTGAGCTGAGGCTTGGAAATAATCATCGGCATCTAATTATATCTCAGGTGCCCCACAGTGCTGTTGTTTTGAACTGTCATAAGTTTTGTTGCTAATTTAGGCCATTTGGGTTCTTTCAAAGTCTGCCTGTTATTGCACCTCAGGTTCCAACACCAGCCCTTTGAGGTAGGCCAGGTTAGATTCCACAAGTTTGACTGCAGCTCTACCGATAATAATCTGTGCTGCATTTTTCAACTTTGACAACTTTAAGATATGTGGATTGCAATTCCTGTGGGGATGTGGCAACGGTTGTTAAGTGCAAGGACCGGTTGTAAGTCTTTACTCAGTGCTGCTGTTAACAACTGAACAATCGCTAAAGAAATGGTTATAAGGACTGCTTATACTGACTTGGCTTGGTCTGTTGTATGAATGCAGTCAAGGAGTTTGAAGCAACTGGATCTGGGAGAGCTGCTATTTTTATTTATTTTTACAGCATCCCTAAAGGATAGTACCACAGGAGGATTCTGGGAAATAAAATGGCAGCCACATATCACACCGGAACCTGACCAATATATGAAGGGATGCAGGCTGCTCTCGATTCTGTGGAGGGTCCTGGTTTGAAGATTAGCATTGCACGCGCTAATTTCATGAACTCGTCATTGATCTACAGTTTCGAAGAGGTGTACCTAGCTGGGGCCCATCGAGCTGCATTGATCCTGAGTTATAAGAGCCATGGTGGCGCAGTGGTTAGAATGCAGTATTGCAGGCTGCTTCTGCTGCCTGCTGGCTGCCTGCAGTTTTGCAGTTCGATTCTCACCAAGCTCAAGGCTGACTCAGCTTTTCCATCCTTCCGAGATCGGTCAAATGGACCCAGGACCCAGATTGTTGGGGGCAAATAGGCTGACTCTGTACACCGCTTCAAGATGGCTGTAAAGCACTGTGAAGTGGTATATAATTCTAAGTGCTATTGCTATAAACTCAACCGGTTTCTGCCTGAGCTATGGCTGAGGAGCTGCCTTTAAGTTGAGACAGGAAAATTAGTATTTCTCCTAGAGCATGGGTGTCAAAACATGCTGCATCACGTTGCCATCGCGTGACATTTCACAAACTGGGGTGGGTGTGGCCTCTACATGACACATCCAGCCCACGCACCGCTAGTTTGACACCCCTGTGCTATCAGGGGCATCAGAATGACAGTTCCAGGACTGCAAATGAGGCTCCATTTCTATTGGTCAGGAGAAAAAAAAATACAGGGCATCCTTGACTTACAGCCATTCAGTTAGTGACTGTTCAAAGTTGCAATAGCACTGAGAAAAGTGACTTATGACCATTTTTCACACTTACAACCTTTGCAACATCCCTGTGGTCACGTGATCAAAATTCCGACGATTGGCAACTGGTTCCTATTTGTGACAGTTGCAGTGTCTTGGGGTCGAGGACTAGGAAAATCAATGGGGGAGCCAGCTTCACTTAACAACCATGTTACTAACTTAATGGCAATACTTCACATAAAAACTGTGGCAAGAAAGGTAATAAAATGGAAAAAATTAAACCAATATTTTTCAAACTTGGCAATTTTAAGATATGTCAGCTGGGGAATTATGGGAACTGAAGGTCACACATTTTAAAATTGCCTCATTTGAAAAACCCTGATCTATATAGTTACTTGATTATAAGAAGAATGATTTGGCTTGGACCATGCATTAGGTTTTGAAAAGATTGAAAAATGAGAGAATTGTGACATATATAACATGTTCACTATGTGATCCTCAATTGGCCTGGACAATTATTTATTTACATGTTTATTTACATAGATTTTAAAACACCCAGTTCTAAATAGCTGTGGGTGCTTCACATAATTAAAAAAAATAGAACAATATAAATGCATGCACGATGAACAAACAAATAACCACTTACAAGAATGAGAGAGAAGGTGAGATACTTTAAACCAGTAGTTTTTAAACTTGGCAATTTTAAGATGTGTGAACTTCATGCTGGCTGGGGAATTCTTGGAATTGAGGTCCACTTATCATAAAGTTGCTAAGTTTTTCTGCTTTAAATCTTGGAGGAATAACTGTTTCCAAAAACTGAGATGAAAATATGAGAGTTTGTAGTCCATCATTTTTGTGATAACACAGCACAAATTTGGCACTTCTTTAGTACTCTGTGTCTTAGAACATTTAAAAAAAAGATAATAGAGGAGATAAATATAGGATAGGGAAGCTAGGAGAGCCAAGAGTGTTAAAAAAGAAAAAAAATTAAATGGAAATAAAGAGAGACAGATGTGTGTGCTTCACCTTATTTTGAATTAAGAATACAGTAAAGACTTAGATTTAAGCATTGGTTTATTGGCCAACCTAAAAGGAGTGCTATGTGGATCTGGAGGAAAAATATCTCTCCAGTCTTTATGCATCCAGCAAAATAATTATATAAATCTTTTTATTATCCACTTGCCCATCCAAGACATATTAATTTTTAAGACCTAACATTTATGCAACTATAACATTCCTTTTTATTTGTACATATTAACGGTGAGCACAGTTGGCCAAGAAATTACACGGCAATGCAGGAATAAACAGGAAATTGCACCAGATTTTACATGCCTTCCTTACAAATTATAAAAGAAATCCATTGTCACACCTCTTGTAATGGGAGCCCTTGAAGCAATTCTTAAAGGACTCTCTTGATATCTGAAAATATCAAATTTATCAGAGCTAAACACCCTAATTTTACAACAGAAGACCCCACTTGGAACTGCCTCTATTCTTAGACACTACCTTAATAGTAGTGTCTCTTAGGTCTTTGGTTAGAACTTGAATTATTAAGTTGCCACTTGGGCTGTGAATCTAACTGTAGATGACACACACATAATAAGATAGAGATACACATAGAGATTATAGAGATGACAGAAATAGAGAGGTAGAAGCAGAGCAAAATTGGAAAAGTAAGTTGTGTTAATAGGGGTTGATCTCTTTGATGCCATTCCAAAATATATGGAAAAATACTAGTACCAGGTAGGAATGAACAGAACCTCAACATCACAATTATAAATTGCATCATTAGGAAAAGTATCTGGATTACAACCACATCTTCAGTTAACCGAGATCAGACATCTGCAAACTTGGCAACTTTAAGACTTGTGGACTTCAACTCCCAGAATTCCCCAGCCAGACATGGGGAATTCTGGGAGTTGAAGTCCACAAGTCTTAAAGTTGCCAAGTTTGGAGACTCCTGCCCTAGATCTTTGGGGAAAATGAACCTTGACTGAATTCAAGTTTATATCCCTTTGTGAAGTTCATTGGATGGTATTGGACCACACGCATGTGTATTTTGCACAAGCTTGGTCTTCTCTAGTATAAAATGAAGTTGGGCAATCTGAGTTTACTCCTTATTTTATATTTTTTCATCCTGTCTTTATTAATTTGATGAATAACTCAAGATGGCGAACATAATACTCCTTCCTTCTCTTGTTTTCTTCACTACAGCAAACCTTTGAGGTCAATTGAGCTGAGAGAGAGGAACTGGCCCAAAGTACCTCAGCTGGGATTCGTATCTAAGGCAAGACTAGAACTCACAGTCTCCTGGTGCTTGGCCCAAGATCACTCAACCAGCTTTTGTGTCCTAAGGCAAGACTAGAACTCACACTCTCCCAATTTCTAGTGTGGTACAAAATCTAATTGGGGAATAGGATTTCTTCAGTGCAACTACTGTATTTTATAGCCCAGGTTTAATATATTGGATGAACTCCCCCCAATGTCTCCCTAGCCAGTCTACCTCACTAGATTGTTGTACGGCAAACCAGGAGGGAATTACTATGTAATGAGACCCAGCCACATCCAGTTTTCCTACCTCATGAGCTTCGGTGGTGCAGTGCTGACAATGCAGTACTGCGGGCTAGTTATGCTGCCTGCCGGCTTCCTGGCAGTTTGAATCTCCACAAGCTCAAGATTGACTCATCCTTCCATCCTTCTGAGGTGGGTAAAATGAGGACCCAGATTGTTGGGGGCAATATGCTGACTCGGTAAACTGCTTAGAGAGGTCTCTAAAGCACTGTAAAGCAATATATAAGTCTGAATGCTATAGCCATCTCCTGATTTTACGCTTCTTGTTAGCATCTGGAGCTACTCAAAGAAACCTACTTCGGTTTGATTCAACAGGCCTCATCTTTTCTTCCGATGTGTATCGCCTTCAGCTAATTGGAGGGATTTCAAGATTAAAGGAAAAAAAAAGGGCAAAGGGAAGGAATTAATAATCTCTGTTTCAGGTGTGGCAAAGACAACCAAGGAAGGAAAATAAAAAGAGAAGCCGGATGATTATTGCTTATCTTTATGCATTTATTCATAACGTTTTGGCTAACTCTTCCAAGCGATCTACGTGCAGGAAAGGTCGGTTTCGAGAAGCGAAAAGGCCTCATTAGAACAGGAAAACGTTCAGAAGTGCTGAACGGCAAATTAAAGTGGCTGCCGTTTGCACAAAACTCAAAGGAAAAGGGAGGAAAGCAAACCACCACCCCCACATTAGCTTTCTGGCCCAGGGTATAAAAAAATAATAAATATCAAATAGGTCTCTGAAGGTGCCTGGTGCTGAAATCCCTTCAGAAAAAAAGGACTCTGGGAAGGCAGGTGAACTTGTTATATCTTTACCTGGATATAGGTACTCCTTGACTTATGACCACAGTGGAGCCCAAAATTTCTGTTGCTGAGTGAGACAGTTGAATGAATTTTGCCCCATTTGATGACCGTTCTTGCCATAGTTGTTAAGTGAATCCCTACGGTCAGTGATGGAATTCAGCTGGTTCACATCAGTTTGGCCAAACCTGTTGTTATTTTTTTCGCGTATTTCGGCGAACCGACTGACTATAGTTGTTAAGTTAGTAATATGGTTATTAAGGGTATCTGGCTTCCCCATCGATTTTACTTCTCAGAAGGCCACAAAAGGTACAGAATAACAGAATAAGGTGATCACACGACCCAGGGATACTGCAACCGTCATAAATACAAGTCAGTTGCCAAGCACCTGAATTTGGATCATGTGAATTTGGATGCTGCAATGGATAAAAGTGTGTAAAATGGTTGTAAGTCCCTTTTTTTCAATGCAGTTGTAACTTTGAACAGTCATTAAACAAACTGTTTTAAGATGAGGACTACCTGTAACAGTGTTTTTCAAACATGGCAACCAGTGGTGGTATTCTACCAGTTCAGCCTGGTTTGGATGAACTGGTAGTAAAAAGAAATGCTAACTGGTTCGACCAAACTGGTATTTCTGGCGATCAGCAGTGCCGCATGATTTAGATTAGCTACAAAGCAGGAAATTTCTTGCTTTCTAGCTAATCTAAATCACACAGCACAGCTGATTCCCCCCTCGCTGTTGTAGTTACCTTGCTAGGAGGCTTCCCTGAGGCCCAGGAGGCAACAAATGGGGCACAGGGGGGAGGTACTGCAAAAGAGGGGGGGAACCACATAGCCACGCCCTTCCAGTCACATGACCATCTGACCACGCCCACCTGGTCACGCCCACAGAACCAGTAGTAAAAAAAAAATTAATCCCACCATTGATGGCAACTTTAAAATGGGATGGAGCTCAATCCAATCTGAGTCGGTTACCGGAACCAGATATTTATTCTTCCAAGCTTTTGGGGTTGTGTTGAAGCCCATCCTCAGGTATTTTCTCCTTCCCCAGAATATGTGCACTGAACTGTTCTACACATTGTATTTAAATGGTTCCTGGTTGCATGTAGCTAAATAAAATGTGACGGTCAGCATTACCTGGGCAAAATGTCCCCATTTCTAGCCATCTTACTTTGAGAACAAGAGACTGGCATGGAGCAAAAACTAATTGACCCCAATCAATCTCCTATCATTTATCAACCACTTACTGCCTACTAGAGGTTTTACTGATCTCCTTCTGAACCCTCCCTCCAGACATTTATTGAGAACTTGAAAGAGTCCCAATGACCTTGGGAGTCAATATTGGCCATTCTGGTGACCCCAGGAATAAGAGAACATGGACCAAGAAAAAACAACTATGCTTGTTTGACCACAATAAGAGTCCATATCTGGATAGGAGAATGAAGAATCGATAGGGCAGAATATTTGTAGCTCAGAGTTGAAATGGACGGTCCTTGCTGCTCACTTGGTGATTTTCCTGCAGACATTTCATTACCCGACTAGGTAACATCAGCAGTGCTAGTAGAATATAAAAGTGTACAACTGCCTCCTAGTACTGATGATGTTACCTAGTTTGGATAATGAAACGTCTGCCAGAAAACCAAGCTCAAAGGACCCCTCAAAATTAAGAATGTCAGGCAAAGTTTCAGGTCCAGCACTACTGTTAGAAAGGTTTAGATTAGATTAGATTATAGAGTTGGAAGGGACGTTGTAGGTCATCTAGTCCAACCCCCCCTCCAGCCCAAGCAGGAGACTGTTTCTGACAGATGGGAATCCAATCTCTTCTTGAAAGCTTTCAGTGATGGCGCTCCCACAACTTCCAAAGGCAACTTCTGTTCCATTGGCTGATGGTTCTCACAGTCAGAACATTTCTCCTTATTTCCAGGTTGAATCTTTCCTTGTTCAGTTTCCATCCATTATTCCTTGCCTGACCTTAGGTTGCCTTGGAAAATAGCTTGACCTCTTACTCCCTGGCAGCCCCTCAAATATTGGAAGACTGCTATCATGTTTCCCCTGGTCCTTCTTTTCTCTAGACTAGCCATGCCCAGCTCCTGTAACAGTTCTTCATATGTTTTAGGTAAATAAGACTAATCCAGATAGCACCCATCTTTATAGGGCTGGGCAATAAATCACAGCTCTTCAGATACTTATCCCTTATTTGGGTTTTTGCTTGTGTTGGCAGAAGATTCTTGAACATATCAAGCTAAACTGGAACTTTTATTCCAGACAATAACAAAACCTTCATGCTAGAGATGATTGTCTGCTCAGGGCCTTTATACAGCTTTAAACTTTTTGTTTTTCTTTTTCCTATCTTTCAGAATTAATGGGTATTTAATGTCTGGCTTAAAGGCTTTACTTGGTATGTGGCTTTTCCCACCTAGCGGTTTCAACCCTTACAAAGCAACACTGGTTGAAGACCCACAAAATGTGAGTATTTTGTCATTTGTACGCTTTCTTCTATAGCATCTTCAATTTCTGAACTTGGGCAGCTGCCAGGGAATGGAGATTCCACTCCAACTGTTTGCCTCCAAACACCTGCCAGTTGCCCACCTAAGCCTGGAGTTGGGAGCACATCACAAACCAGCCTCTGAAATGTGGGTTCTTCAAATATATTAGACATAGCTGGGATTTCAACTAGCATAGCACTTGCGGGAGGGAAGAGATTTTAGCTTTGGGTAGGAGTAACCTGCAAGAAATATTTCCCTTTCCTATGTGAAAAATAAATACGGGGAGGGGGAAATCTAACATTAATTACCCTTTGTCTGTCTGGGTTTCATTGATATAATGGTGGAGATGAGAATGGTTTTACGGCAAACCATTGCCGTGCTCCGGAAGGATGGTTGCCAATCCCACAGTGCAAGTGATATCTAATTTGGAATTTAATGTTTCATTCTGTCAAACCTGCAATCGTTCCTTCTGAAAGATATACATGCAATAAATGGAGGGATAAAATTTTCCATCACTGTGTGCCAGGGAGGTGTTACTTTGATTTTTTTTAGATTTTTTTTTTAACATGTCAGAAACCATAGCACCTTCAGCGGAATGAAGTGCATTTGAGAAAGAGGGATCAGAAAGATAGATGCTAGAACAGGGGTGTCAAACTCGATTTCATTGAGGGCCGCATCAGGGTTGTGATTGACCTTGGGGGGTTGGGTGTGTGTGTGTGTCTGGGGTGAGCGTGGTCACTTGTGTCAGGGGCACCTGTGGTGGTCCAGGCAGGGCTGGGGGGAATCCTCTTGCAGCCCTCTGCCAGTGAAAACGGAATTTGGGAGGGCTGTGCACAGCCCTCCCAGGCTCCATTTTCAGCACAACGGCCTCCTTCAGCAGTCTGTCAGTGAAAACAGAGCACAGGTGGGCCATGCACAGCCCTCCCAGGCTCCATTTTCAGCACAACGGCCTCCTTCAGCAGTCTGTCAGTGAAAACAGAGCACAGGTGGGCCGCGCACAGCCCTCCCAGGCTCCATTTTCAGCACAACGGCCTCCTTCAGCAGTCTGTCAGCGAAAACAGAGCACAGGTGGGCCATGCACAGCCCTCCCAGGCTCCATTTTCAGCACAACGGCCTCCTTCAGCAGTCTGTCAGTGAAAACAGAGCACAGGTGGGCCGCGCACAGCCCTCCCAGGCTCCATTTTCAGCCACAACGGCCTCCTCCAACAGCCTGTCAGTGAAAACGGAGCACAGGTGGGCCGCGCACAGCCCTCCCAGGCTCCATTTTCAGCACAACGGCCTCCTTCAGCAGTCTGTCAGCGAAAACGGAGCACAGGTGGGCCATGCACAGCCCTCCCAGGCTCCATTTTCAGCACAACAGCCTCCTTCAGCAGTCTGTCAGCGAAAACAGAGCACAGGTGGGCCATGCACAGCCCTCCCAGGCTCCATTTTCAGCACAACGGCCTCCTTCAGCAGTCTGTCAGCGAAAACGGAGAACAGGTGGGCCACGCGTAGCCCTCCCAGGCTCCATTTTCAGCACAACGGCCTCCTTCAGCAGTCTGTCAGCGAAAACGGAGCACAGGTGGGCCACGCGTAGCCCTCCCAGGCTCCATTTTCATCCACAACGGCCTCCTCCAACAGCCTATCAGTGAAAACGGAGCACAGGTGGGCCGCGCACAGCCTTCCCAGGCTCCATTTTCAGCACAACGGCCTCCTTCAGCAGTCTGTCAGCGAAAACAGAGCACAGGTGGGCCGCACACAGCCCTCCCAGGCTCCATTTTCAGCTGCAATGGCCTCTTCCTGCACTCTGCCTGTAAAAACGGAGCTCGGGAGGGCCGCGGGCTAGTCCTTTGCTGTTTCTAAGCTGCTCCATGGGCCAGATCTAAGCCCTCCCTCAGACCAGATCTGGCCTGTAGGCCTTGATTTTGACACCCATGGACTAGGACATTTTTGAGAATAGCATGAATGGGGATAATCTAAGAAGTCACCCCCAGCATGGCATGAATTATAGGAAGTCCTTGACTTAAGACCAGAACTGAGCCCAAAATTTCTGCTGCTAAGCGAGAAAGTTGTTAACTGAGTTTTGAACTTGTTTCTTGCCACTGTTGTTATGTGTAACACTGTAGTTGTTAAGTTAGCAACATGGTTGCTAAGTGAATCTGGCTTCCCCATTGACTTTGCTTATCAGAAGGTCGCAAAAGGGAATCATATGACCCCAGGACACTGCAACCATCCTATAATGAGTCAGTGGCCAAGCATCTGTATGTTGAACACAATGACCATGGGGATGCTGCAATGGTCAAATGTGAAAAATGGTCATAAGTCACTTTTTTCAGTGCTGTTGTAACTTTGAATGGTCATTAAATGAATGATTATTGGTCACAATCTACCTGTAAAAGATTATGGATAATGCATTAAATCATCCTTTCCATTGGCATCTGGGATGATAAATGCAGGAGGAAGTCTGGGAGTTGTAGTTCCCACATCTAGGATGTGATGGCGCAGTGGTTAGAGTGCAGTAATGCAGGCTACTTCTGCTGACTGCCGACTGTTAGCAATTCGGCAGTTCGATTCTGACCCGCTGAAGGCTGACTCAGCCTTCCATCCTTCCAAGGTCGGTAAAATGAGGACCCAGATTGTTGGAGGGCAAACATGCTGATTTTATAAACCATTTAGAAAGGGTTGTAAAAAGCATTGTGAAGAAGTATAGAAGTCTATGTGCTATTGCTATTGTCATCTGGAAGACACCAGGTTGGAAAAGGCTGCATTAGATTCAAAATTGTGAAATTGTCCTTTCTGGAAGATAAGTTAAAAAAAAAAGAATAGTAGGTAGGAATTACTGGAACCAAGGCAGGGTATATTTTTGTGAATTCCAGTTCAGTTCTGCCCACCTCCATCACCATATGATACGATCCATCTTTTTCGTTATAGATCTATTCCCACCTCTCCGACCGCTGCTCAAATGTCTTCTAAAAACACCAACTAGCTAACAATACCCCCTTGCTCATTTTCTCAGCAGCAGAAATGAAAGCAGAGCTGTGAAAATATCTACAGACCTCTCACATCCCGGACATAAACTATTTCAACTCCTATTCTCAAAACAACGCTATAGATCACTGCACATCAGAACAACTAGACATAAGAACAGTTTTTTCCCTGAACGCCATCACTCTGCTAAACAAATAATTCCTTCAACACTGTCCAACTATTTATTAAGTCTGCATTACTATTACTATTAATCTTCTCATCGTTCCTAACACCCATCCCCTCCCACTTGTGACTGTATGACTGTAACTTTGTTGCTTATTTCCTAACAATTTTTATTGACTGTTTCCTGGTATGATTTAATTGCTTATTGTACCCTATGACTATTACTAAGTGTTATATGATGATTCTTGACTCTTGAAGAATGTATCTTTTCTTTTGTGTACACTGAGAGCATTTGCACCAAGACAAATTCCTTGTGTGTCCAATCACACTTGGCCAAAAAAGAATTCTATTCTATTCTATTCTATTCTATTCTATTCTATTCTATTCTATTCTATTCTATTCTATTCCTATTATTTCTATTTCTATTCTATTTTATTTCTATTCCTATTCCTAATATTTCCAGCACAAAAAGTGCTAACCAAACAACAGCAAAGAACAGAATTTTTATCCCAACTTTATTCCTCTTGCGATAACTAGTGTAGCCAGCATTTAATACATACCTAAATGTATATCCAATTACAATAAACCACACCCATGTAACTGGTACAAAAACATTTGCTGATTGCATTGATTAGTTAAGTGATTTATTGATTTGTCCTTGGATGGACTAAGTGAGAGGGGCAGAATAAAAGTTCAGATGAAGTGTTAGCACCATGTTGTAATGCCTTGGTAAAACCACACTTAGAATACTGCATCTAATTTTGGTCACCATGATACAAAAAGGAAATTGAGACTCTAGAACAGGGGTATCAAACTCAAGGCCCCTGGGCCAGATCCGTCCCGTGGAGTACTTAAATTTGGCATGCAGGCCTGGAAATAGCAAAGGACTGGCCCGTGATGTCTCTGGCAACCAAAATTTATTTATTTATTTATTTATTGAACTTATATACCGCCCTATTTCCCTGACAGGACTCAGGGTGGTGCACAGCTGAATTAAAATACAAAAACAGTACAGAATTAAAAACAATTAAAAAACCAAATCTAAAGGCTGAAAAGCTAAAAAATATAAAGGGGTTAAAAGCTAAAACCAAGTAAAACCGAATTAAAAACCCCTAAAAAACCCTAGGCCAGACCGGCTTGATGAAATAAATAGGTTTTCAACGCGCGCCGGAAAGTCAAGAGATCAGGGATGGTCCTCATCTCCGGGGGTAATTCTTTCCAGAGGGAGGGTGCCCCCAACGAAAAGGCCCGCATCCTCGGGGTTACCAGTCGGCGGCACCCCAGGGTAGGCCGACTCTATGGGAACGTATTGGCCGATGGAAGGCCGATAATGGCAGGAGGCGGTCCCGCAAATATCCTGGTCCCAAGCCATGGAGCGCTTTAAAGATGGTAACTAGAACCTTGAAGCGCACCCAGAGGACCACCGGGAGCCAATGTAGCTCACGCAAGAGTGACGTAACATGGGAGCCCCGTGGAGTTCCCAACACCACCCGCGCGGCCGCATTCTGCACCAGCTGGAGCCTTCGGGTGCTCTTCAAGGGAAGCCCCATGTAGAGACCGTTGGCATAGTCTAGTCTTGAAAATGGGGTATAGGGGCGGGGTTCATCCCCCCATACACCCAGTTTTGGCTGACAGGGTGTAGCAGGTGGCTGTCCAGGCTGAAAACAGGACGTGGGATGTGTGCGTTGATCCAGCCCTCGAAAAAATCCAGTTTGAAACCCCTGCTCTAGAAATTTAATGCAAAGAAGAGCAACTAGAATGGTTAGGGGCCTGGAGGCTAAAACATATGAAAAATGGTTGCAGGAATTGGGTATGTCTTTTTTCACAATGAAAAAAAATAAAAGAATTAGGGGTGACATGATAGCAGTCTTCCAATATCTCAGGGGCCGTCAAAGAGGGAGTCAAGCTGTTCTCCAAAGCACCCAAAACCAACAGAGGGAAACTCATCAAGGAGAGAAGCAACCTAGAACTAAGGGAGAAAATTCCCGACAGTGAGAACAATCAATCAATGCAACGACTTGTCTCCAGAAGTTGTGGCTACTCCAACACTGGAGGTTTCTAAGAAGAGATTGGACAGCTATTTGACTGAAAGGATGTAGGATTTCCTACTTAAGCAGAGGGTTAGGACTAGAAGGCCTTCAAGGCCCCAGCCAACCATTATTTTATCAAACTCTGCTAAGCTCTTTATTAAACCAAGGGACTACCTCATCCCCCTCTCAATTACAGTACTCTGCTTTTGCACCTGATTGAAAAGAATCCAACATTCCTCCCACTTTGTACTCAGGTGTTGAGCTTCCCCCCTCCCTTCCCCCCCCCCTTCACCTCCACCCATTCTTGCTGGGTAATTTCCCTTCTCTTGCTGACTCTCAAGCTGGCATTTCTCTCTTCTCTTGACTTGCAGACCTTCTCCACTCAAAAGCATGCCAGGCCTGAAAGCTACTGCTAGCTCAGGAAGCTGCATTAGTGTCAGTCCGGAGACCTAGTTATTACAGAGATCCAGAGATGTGAGTGTGTCAAAATAAATTCGGATGTATTTGAGCGGAGTGGGTGTGTGTGTCTCTCCCTCTCCTCCCCCTCCTCACTCCAGAGTTTGGCAGCAGATGCAGCCAGGGGTGGGCTTCAAAAATTTATTTATTTATTTATTTTATTTTTATTTATTTGTCAATTTGTCAATTGCTTACAAGATAATAGGTATAAGTAAAAGCATAGTTATGAATACATGGATATGTATAAGAAAAATAAAATATAAAAGAAACAATAGGACAGAGACAGTAGGCACGTTGGTGCGCTTATGCACGCCCCCTACAGAAAAGGGGTGAGGAAAGGGGTGAGGTCAATAGTAGACAGTCTAAGGTTAAAGTTTTTGGGGTTTGGGGAAGAAACCACAGAGTCAGGTAGAGTATTCCAGACATTGACCACTCTGTTGCTGAAGTCGTATTTCCTGCAATCAGGTTTGGTGCGATTAACCTTGAGTTTGTACCTATTGTTTGCTCTTGTACTGTTATGGTTTGAAGATGAAGGATTCATTGACCGATAGGACATTGCAATGTATGATTTTATATACTATACTTAGATAGGACGAAAGGCGGCTTAGTTCTAGGTTTTCTAGGTCTAGAATTTCGAGTCTGGTGGCATAAGGTATTCTGCAACGAGTAGAGGAGTGGAGAACTCTTCTTGTGAAATATTTCTGGACTTTTTCAACTGTGCTAGTATCAGATAGGTAATGCGGATTCCAGACTGACGAGCTGTATTCGAGTGTTGGTCTAGCAAATGTTTTGTATGCTCTAGTTAGTAGTGTGATATTACCAGAGAAAAAGCAACATAAGATTAGGTTAACAACTCTTAACGCCTTTTTGGCTATGTAGTTACAGTGGGCTCTTTTAGCAAGGGGTTCTCTGCCTGGTTGCTGGGTGGATGTGGCCTAGTTGGCCTCTTGCACCACAGCGCGGGAGGGGAGAGTTTTTGCCCTCCTTGGGCTCCGGAGGCTTTCCTTGAGACTCCAGGAGAATGAAAACAGCCTCCTTGGGCTTCCAGAGGCTCTCTGGAAGCCAGAAACAAGCCCATTTCTGGCCTTCCTGAACTTCTGGGAGGCCCGTTTTTCACCCTCCTCAAACTTACCTTCATCCAAAATGGGCCATGTGGGGACTCCTGGGAGGGGCGGGGTGGGCGGGTCCACAAGGAGTGGGATTTGGAGGTTCTCCGAACTGCATAGAATTTTAGCTAGGGGCTCTTCTGAACCCCTGCGAACCCCCAGCAGCCCACCCCGAGATGCAGCTGTTTCTATGCAACCTGCTGTAGGAGACTGCAGGCGACGTTTTGGACCATCTCCCAAGATCATCCACCAGGTGGATCTCGATTTCCAGAGGTTTCCACCTCCATGCACCACCTTGCAAAGAGTGCCAAGAGCAGGAAAGACTTCGAAGAAGCTTTTTCCAACTCCATCTTAAAAGTCCTGTGCTCTAAATAGTACATCGTTTCAACATCCAGCCTGCAGAACTGAGTTGTTCCCAAGACAACCTCTTCAGGGGTGGTCTTCAGCAGGTTCTGACCAGTTCTGGAGAATCGGTAGCGGAAATTTTAAGTAGTTCGGAGAACCGATAGCGGAAATTTTAAGTAGTTCGGAGAACCGGTAGCGGAAATTTTGAGTAGTTTGAAATCCCACCTCTGACTGGCCCCACCAATCCCATCTATTCTCTGCCTCCCGAGTCCCAGCTGATCGGCTGGGTCTTCTTTGGTTGCCCTGCACAGGAGAACAGAGCTGGAAAGCAGGTTAGTGGGGTGGGGAGAGAATGGAGATTTTACAGTGTCTTTCCCCTGGAGTGGGGTGGGAATGGAGATTTTACAGAATCCTTCCCCTGCTACGCCCAAGCCATGCCCACCAAGCCACACCACACCCACCAAGCCACGCCCACAGAACCGGTAGTAAAAATTTTTGAATCCCACCACTGACCCTCTTGATTGAGGTTCAGATGACTGGGAAACTCAGCTCATTGTATGGCTAAGGTGGGGCTAATCTAACCGTAAGGGGCATAATTCAAGGTTGTCCAAGCCCCAAATCTCAAGTCTGGTGATAGAGGGTATTCTGTTGCGAGCAGAGGAGTGATGGATCCAGTGATGGAGCATCCCTAACTTCTGCGGGCAAATTGTTCCACTGATTAATTACTCTCACTGTTAGGAAGTTTCTCCTTAGTTCTGGCTTGCTTCTCTCCTTGATTAGTTTCCTTCCATCCTAGTTCTGAGAATTATCAGTACTGGTTTAGCTATTTTTCCTCCCCCAGTCTTTTCTTCAGTGCATTCAGAGTCAACCCCCATCTTTCCTTTCTCCTCTATTTTCTGCTAGCAGCAGCTTTTTTTAAAAAAAAAAATATGTTACTCCTACAGCAGAAATTCTTACAGGTCACTCCCGGCAGCCTAGCAACCTTAATGTTGGATGGGGATCCTGTCTGCCTAAGAAGGTAATGAGCGAAGACAGCCCAATCCTTTGGCTAGAGGATAAGTTTGCAAATCTGGAACAGAGGCGTAATGGCCTTTCTCTCTTTCTTTGTCTCCCTTCTTCCTTCCCTCCCTTCCTTTTTTTTTTTTTCTTTTTCCCAGAAATATAAGGGCAAATGCCTCTTTTCCCCCAGCAAACACAGCCCTGTGCCAAGCGATTCCAAATTCGGTAACAAGCACAGATCTGTAACAAGGCCAGGAAAGTGAGAAAATGGAAGTGATGGCATGTTCTGTCTTTCTACGTCTCGATGGGTGTACGTAGACACACACACACACACACAAACCTGGACATAAATTATAGGCACTTGGGCACTTTTTGGCACAGGAACACACTATGTGGGAGCTTTGGGGTTGCTTGGCTGATGCTAATTTGGCAGAAGAATGAGAAGGAAGCAGAGAAAGGCTGGATTTCCACAGGGAACGTGGAGCAATGTAGGATGCTGGGCTGGAAGAGAGGCTTCTGCGTTCCAGCAACCCTTGGGATGCCTTTCCATCCATCCAGGATGAGAAGGAAGATTTCTAGCACCAGATTTCAGACATTACTTCCTGAGAATTATGGATTTCCTTCCTTCCCTTCCTTTCCCCTCCCTTGCTCCCTCCCCTTCCCCTCCTCCTCTTCCTCCTCTCTCCTTCCTCTCTCCCCTCCCTCCCCTTCTCTTTCTCTCCCTCCTTCCCCTTCCTCTCCTCCTCTTCCTCCTCTCTCCTTCCTTTCTCCCCTCCCTCCTCTTCTCTTTCTCTCCCTCCCTCCCTTTCCCCTCCTCCTCTTCCTCCTCTCTCCTTCCTCTCTCCCCTCCCTCCCCTTCTTTCTCTCCCTCCCTCCCTCCCCTTCCTCTCCTCCCCCTCCCCCTTCCTTCCTTCCCTCTTCTCTTCTCTTCCCTTCCCTTCCTCTTCCCTCCCTCCCTCCCTCCCTTCCCTCTTCCCTCCCTTCCCTTCTTTTTCTCTCCCTCCCTCCCCTTTCTCCCCTCCCTTCCCCCTTCCCTCCTTTCCCCCTTCCCTCCCTTCCCTTCTTTTTCTCTCCCTCCCTCCCCTTTTCTCCCCTCCCTTCCCCCTTTCCCTCCCTTCCCTTCTCTTTCTCTCCCACCCTCCCCTTCTTCTCCCCTCTCTCCCTCCTCTTCTTCCTTCCCCCTTCCCTCCCTTTCTCTCCCTCCCTCTCTCCATTCCCTTCTTCCCCTTCTCTTTCTCTCCCTCCCTCCCCTCCCCCTTTCCTTTTCTTTCTCTCCCTCCCTCTCCCTCCCCCCTTCCTGTCCCCTCCCCTTCCCTCCCTCCTTTGATCAATGATGGGCAGAAAGACTTAAAAACAGAAGTCTTCTCCTCTCAATAAATTACACTGTGACTTTTCCAGTTATTTTACACGGCTAATGGAAACATTAAAAAAAAAAAAAGACAGTAGTGTCTTCTTGAGAAAGAATATCCAGCAGATTCCCATCCACCAATTGAGAGGGAACAAAATCTGGGAGTGAAAGCTCGTAATCTTAAAGTTGCCAAGTTTGAAAAATAGTGATTGAGATCAACCTGCTTCTAGGAACTTAAATCACCCGTTTGATTTGTGTCTTGCCTTCATTTTCTAATACCACGTTTCCCCGATGAAAAATGAAGAGTTCTTGGAATCCGTTGCAAAACCCCAACTTTCCAGCGTTTTAAAAATGAGATCACATAAGCAGCTATTTCGCAAGCAATTAATAATAAACCAGAAAAGTATGCTCTCTAGGACACTTACGCATGCAAATCCCTCATTTTGTATTCTCTTTTGTCTCTTCCTTTTGCCTCCCATGTATACACTTTTTCTAAAAAGTCTAATGAAAATATATTTTGAAAGACGGGTGGGGGAAATTGGCAGCAAAACGGGGTGCTTAGTTATGAGATACATTTAGCTCAGCGGTTAACTAGAGCCAATTAGCTGGAGCGAGTGAGTGACAGACAATTAAGGAGAGGAAAGGTGCTACCAGGTCTCTCTATAGCTTCCCCTCCAATTTTCCCCTGGCCCAGGTGGAAATTATTGAAGGAGGAATCAAAACCCGCACAGGAACTGCATACCGTAAGAAGCCACGGAGGTTTTATTGAAACAGCTGCAGGAGCCCAACTTGCAAAGCCAGGGAAGAGCTGCCTGCTTCCCCCAAAACACTGCAAAGCGTGCCCAACTTAGAGAGTGGCCTACCGCACAGTCGGCGTGTCGCTCCAGATTTCTCAGCTGTGGCAACTTTTAGGTGGGTGGACTTCAATGCCAGGGTCGAGCCTTGCTGGCTGAGAGCAGAGGTCCATCTAACAAGCCAGTTGGGTCTGGGAGTTCAAGCATCGGGCTAGAAACTAGGAGACTGGGAGTTCTAGTCTCATCTTAGGCATGAAAGCTGGCTGAGTGACTTTCGGCCAATCATTGAGGGTCTGTGAGTTCTAGTCCTGCCTTATCCAGGAAAGCTGACTGGATGACTTTGGGCCAATCATCAGAAGATTGTGAATTCTAGTCCCACCTTAGCCATGAAAGCTGGTGGGATGACTTTGGACCAATCACTAGGAGACTGTAAGTTCTAGTCCCATCTTATCCAGGAAAGCTGACTGGATGACTTTGTACCAATCTCCAGGAGACTGTGAGTTCTAGTTCCATCTTAGCTATAAAAACTGACTGGATGACTTTATACCAATCACCAGGAGACTGTGAGTTCTAGTCCCATCTTAGCTATGAAAACTGACTGGATGACTTTGGACCAATCACCAGGAAACTGTGAGTTCTAGTCCCGTCTTAGCCATGAAAGCTGGCTAGGTGACTTTGGACCAATCTCCAGGAGACTGTGAGTTCTAGTCCCATCTTAGCTATAAAGAGAGAGATGGTGGGCTTTTAAGAAACGTGGGAGGGGGGGGGTGTTTGATTAAATTTTTAGTAAGGTTTTTAAGGGGGTTAGGTAGGTCCGGGCGGGTGTTGGGGGACAACTCGCCGGAGGCTGGGACCAGGCCGGGGGTTGAGCGTGGCCGGGAGAGTCATAAGCCGGACAGGACTGTATTAAGGATGGGGGGGGGTCATTGGGGAGGGTGGAATTAAATCGATTGATACGGTGAGCGGGAGGGGCAGATTTGGCGGTTGTAGGGGGCCACATTCTGTGTTGGGAGCGCGCCCCCGCTGTTTACTTGCTGTGGCACGCTCCGACCCCCTTGTCATCTCCCGTTCCCCAGGGGGTTTGAGCAATCGGGCCCTGGGCCTTCGGCTGATGTTGTGTAACGCCAGGTCCGTCGTTAATAAAGCCCCCCTCATCCATGATTTGATCTGTGAGGGGGGCGCGGACCTGGTGGGAGTTACCGAGACCTGGCTGGGCCAAGAGGGGGGAGTCCCTCTGGTGGAGATGTGCCCAGCCGGGTTTCGGGTCTTTCATCGGCCGAGGGCCCAGGGGAGGGGAGGGGGGGTCGCGGTAGTTATTAAGGAAGATCTGTGTCCGAGGGAGGCCACTGTATCTCAGACGACCGGGTGTGAGCTCCTTTTCGTGAAGTTCGGTTCCACGGTTCAGGTGGGCTTGCTGGTCGCATACCTGGCTCCCTGCTATGCGGCAGCGGCCCTTCTTGAGCTCCTTGAGGTTATAGCTGGCGTGGCGGTTGGGACCCCCAGGCTTATGGTCATGGGGGATTTCAACCTGCCATCTGCCGGCGGTACCTCGGGGATTGCTCAGGAGTTCATGGCCTCCATGACGGCCATGGGCCTGACCCAGTTAATTCGGGACCCTACTCACGTGGGAGGTCACACCTTGGATTTGGTTTTTGTCTCTGATCAGTGGCAGAGTGATCTGGGTATAGGGGATATAGTTGTGGAACCCCTGTCATGGACGGATCACTCGCTCCTGAAGCTCGACTTCCGTTCCGCGCCCCCTGACCGCAGGGAGGCGGGGCCATTAAAATGGTACTGCCCCAGGCGCCTGATGGACCCTGATAGGTTCCTGACGGAGCTTGGGCCATTTCCCGAAGCTCATTCACACGACTCGGTTGAGGGCTTGGTCGCCACCTGGGATAGGGTGGCTGCTGGGGCCCTTGACCGAGTCGTGCCCTTGCGGCCTCTGACCCGGTGCCGATCCCATCTGGCTCCCTGGTTTTCTGAGGAGCTAAGGGAAATGAAGCGCCGGAAAAGACGCCTAGAGAGCAGTTGGAGGTCCAGCCGCTCTGGGTCTGACCGAACACTACTGCGTTCTTATATTAAGACGTATCTAGTGGCAATAAGGATGGCGAGGAGGTCTTACCTCTCCACCCTTATCGCGTCCGCGGAAAACCGCCCAGCCGCCCTGTTTAGGGTGACCCGCTCCCTCCTGGAGGTGGGAGCGCGGGAGGACCCCTTACAGGGACGGGCTGAGGAGTTTTCTGGGTTTCTGCAGGACAAAATCGCTCAGATCCGGAGCGAACTGGACTCCGACTGGCCATCTCCGGGTGGGGGGGTGGGGGTGGATATCGGTGGAGTTGGTTGGGTTGAGTTCGACCCTGTTACTTTAGAGGATGTGGACAGGATACTGGGGGGGCTTAATGCCACCACCTGTTTGTTGGACCCGTGTCCCTCCTGGCTGGTTTTGGCCACTCGGGAGGTGACACGAGGCTGGTTCCAGGGTATTATAAACGCTTCCTTGAGAGAGGGGCTGCTACCTGCTGCCTTGAAAGAGGCGGTGGTGCGGCCCCTCCTCAAGAAACCGTCCCTGGACCCAGCACTGTTATCTAATTATCGTCCCGTCTCCAACCTTCGTTTTGTTGCGAAGGTTGTTGAGAGTGTGGTGGCACGTCAGCTCCCGCAGTGCCTGGATGAAGCGAGTTATCTTGACCCCCTCCAATCGGGTTTCAGGCCCGGGCACAGCACGGAGACGGCTTTGGTCGCGTTGGTTGATGATCTCTGGAGGGCTCGGGACAGGGGTTGTTCCTCTGTCCTGGTCCTATTAGATCTCTCAGCGGCTTTTGATACTGTCGACCACAGTATCTTATTGCGGCGGTTGGAGGGGTTGGGAGTGGGGGGCACCGTATTACGGTGGTTCACCTCCTTCCTCTCCGACCGTTCGCAATTTGTGTTGACAGGGGGGCAGAGGTCGGCCCCGAGGCCCCTACTATGTGGGGTTCCTCAGGGGTCGGTGCTCTCGCCCCTGCTGTTCAACATTTATGTAAAGCCGCTGGGTGAGATCATCCGTGGCTTCGGGGTGGAGTTCCATCAGTACGCTGATGATACTCAGCTGTACATCTCCACCCCGGGTCACCCCAACGAAGCTGTCGAAGTGATGTCCCGGTGCCTGGAGGCCGTGCGGAGTTGGATGGGTCGTAACAGGCTCCGGCTCAACCCGACTAAAACCGAGTGGCTGTGGTTTCCTGCGCCCAGATACAGCCAGGTGGTTCCTTCGCTGGCCGTGGGGGGAGAGGTTTTGACCCCCGTGGAAAGGGCGCGCAATCTGGGTGTCCTCCTGGATGTACGGCTGTCTTTGGAAGAGCATATTGCAGCCGTCGCCAGGGGGGCTTTTTATCAGATACGTCTGATTTACCAGTTGCGGCCCTTTCTGGATCTGGGCGCACTTCGCACAGTCACGTCCGCCCTCGTCACTTCCCGCCTGGATTATTGCAATGCTCTCTACATGGGGCTCCCCTTGAAGAGTCTCCGGAGGTTACAGCTGGTCCAGAATGCAGCCGCGCGAGTGATTGTGGGTGCCCCTCGGAGCTCCCACGTTACACCGCTGCTTCGCAGGCTGCACTGGCTTCCTGTGGCCTACCGGATTCGATTCAAGGTGGTACTGATGGTATTTAAAGCGCTCCATGGCTCGGGACCTGGGTACTTACGGGACCGCCTACTGCCATCGTCAACCTCCCGCCGCCCAGTACGCTCCCACAGGGTTGCCCTGCTTGGGGTACCGCCATCTGGCCGTTGTCGGCTGACGGCCCCGAGAGTTCGGGCTTTCTCTGTGGGGGCTCCCTCCCTATGGAATGATCTTCCCCCGGAGATACGGTCTATGACGGATATCCTGACCTTCCGGCGCGCGGTGAAAACGTTATTTTTTAATCAGGCCGGCCTGGCCCAGTAACTGTGTTTCAGGTTTTTAATTAAATTTTAATTGGGGTTTTTAGTTTTTAACTTTTAAATTGAATCTGAATTAGACAGCCGGATTAAATTATTTAATTTATTTTTAATTGTATTTATTGTATATCTTGTATGTTTTAGTAGGCTGTACACCGCCCCGAGTCCCTTTTTTGGGAGAGGGGGCGGTATAGAAGTTTAAACAAATAAATAAATAAATAAATAAAAACTGACTGGATGACTTTATACCAATCTCCAGGAGACTGTGAGTTCTAGTCCCATCTTAGCTATAAAAACTGACTGGATGACTTTATACCAATCTCCAGGAGACTGTGAGTTCTAGTCCCATCTTAGCTATGAAAACTGACTGGATGACTTTGGACCAATCACCAGGAAACTGTGAGTTCTAGTCCCGTCTTAGCCATGAAAGCTGGCTAGGTGACTTTGGACCAATCTCCAGGAGACTGTGAGTTCTAGTCCCATCTTAGCTATAAAAACTGACTGGATGACTTTATACCAATCTCCAGGAGACTGTGAGTTCTAGTCCCATCTTAGCTATGAAAGCTGACTGGATGACTTTGAACCAATCACCAGGAAACTGTGAGTTCTAGTCCCGTCTTAGCCATGAAAGCTGGCTGGATGACTTCGAACCAATCTCCAGGAAACTGTGAGTTCTAGTCCCGTCTTAGCCATGAAAGCTGGCTGGATGACTTTGAACCAATCTCCAGGAAACTGTGAGTTCTAGTCCCGTCTTAGCCATGAAAGCTGGCTAGGTGACTTTGAACCAATCACCAGGAAACTGTGAGTTCTAGTCCCGTCTTAGCCATGAAAGCTGGCTGGATGACTTCGAACCAATCTCCAGGAAACTGTGAGTTCTAGTCCCGTCTTAGCCATGAAAGCTGGCTAGGTGACTTTGAACCAATCACCAGGAAACTGTGAGTTCTAGTCCCGTCTTAGCCATGAAAGCTGGCTGGATGACTTTGAACCAATCTCCAGGAAACTGTGAGTTTAGTCCCGTCTTAGCCATGAAAGCTGGCTAGGTGACTTTGGACCGATCACCAGGAGATGGTGTGATTTTTAGGTATGAATGAAAACCTTAGATATGAAAGCCATCTGGGTCACCTTAGGTCAGTTCCTCTCTCTCAGCACAACCCACCTCCCAAAGTTGTTGTTGTGGGGAAAATAGAAGAAGGGTGTTTGCCAATTTGAGTTATATTTTTTTTAGAAATAATAAAGACAGGATTTAAATAAAATAACAGATCTCAAACTTGTCTTCGAGAAACTCTGAGCTAGCCTAGGAGCAGCTGATGTAGCTTTTTTTTTTCAGAAATAAAGCTAGCAGAAAACCTGACACCCTTCCAACCCCCTTAGCAGGTTGCAATCTAGTTTACTTTCATACATCATATCATAAAGTGCTTCCAAGGAAACATTCTGGCCACTTGTCTTCCTTTCTTAAGAATGTTGATGGGTTCTACATGAGGTCTACAGTTATTCCTGGAAATAAAGGTAGAGGCTGGGATATATAATATATAATATTGGCTGGGACTTTTCAATGCCACACATCAGCTACCATCAATCAAAATTAATATTAGTGGTCCGCAGGATTTAAAATTATGAGTTTGGTGGTCCCTGAGGTCCAAAAGGTTGGCGACCCCTGGTCTATTCTATTCTATTCTATTCTATTCTATTCTATTCTATTCTATTCTATTCTATTCTATTCTATTCTATTCCATTCCACTCCACTCCACTCCACTCCACTCCACCCTACCCTACCCTATCCTACCCTACCCTACCCTACTCCATTCCACTCCACTCCACTCCACTCCACTCCACTCCACTCCACTCCACTCCACTCCACTCCACTCCACTCCACTCCACCCTACCCTACCCTACCCTACTCCACTCCACTCCACTCCACTCCATTCCATTCCATTCCATTCCATTCCATTCCACTCCACTCCACTCCCCTCCACCCTACCCTACCCTACCCTACCTATCTCTTGCCATGCCATTCCATTTCACCTCCACTCCACTCCACTCCACTCCACCCTACCCTACCCACCCTACTCCATTCCACGCCCACTCCACTCCACCCTACCCTACCTTACCCTACCCTACCCTACCCTACTCCATTCCCTCCACCTCCACTCCACCCTACCCTACCCTACCCTACCCCTACCCTACTACATTCCATCTCCACTCCACTCCACTCCCACTCCCACTCCACTCCACTACCACTCCACTCCACTCCACTGTCCATCCCACTCCACTCCACTCCACTTCCATCCACCCTACCCTACCCCACTCCACTCCACTCCACTCCACTCCATTCCATTCCATTCCATTCCATATTATTCCATTCTGTATGTTTGATTTATGACCCATCATTTCTGTCTGTGTCTTGCCACAGAGATTTCCATCCTCGATTCCTCATCCTTCTCTGGAGTTTTCCTCCCAGATCAGGGAACCTGCGGCGCTGAACACCCATAAGAAAAGGCAGTAATGAATAGCCTTGAAGGAAGGAGCTATTTAGCGATGCTCATAAAGCAGTGGGATCCCATTAGAAGCAGCTGCATAATGATCACCAAGGAAATTGTCCGTTCTTCCACTGGGCAGGAGGAGGGAGGGCCCTGACAGCATGAAGAGCCAACAGTTGGAGATGTGCAACATCTTGCCAGGAACAAAGCCACAAAAGGGGTAGGGGGAGTAGGTATATGAAGAGGGAAAAGGGAGAAGGGACAGGACGCATTGGCTACAGGCAGTCAAAAATAGAAACTTAAGTTTGGTCAAGAGTTTTGCAACTACTTTTTTTGGATCCTTCAATAAAAGGTTCACATTTCATGTAGTGATAAAGGCACCAGGCTGGAGATTGAGAGTTCTAGTTTGGCATAAAAGCCAACAGGGTGACTTTGGGCCAATCACCAGGAGCCTGGGAGTTCTAATCCCGCCTTAGACATAAAAGCTGGCTGGGTGGTTGTGGGCCAATTACCTGGAGACTGGGAGTTCTAGTCCCATCTTGGGCATGAAAGCTGGCTGGTTGACTTTAGCCCAATCACCAGGAGACTGAGAGTTCTAGTCCCGCCTTAGACATAAAGACTGGCTGGTTGACTTTGGGCCAATCATTAGGCGACTTGGAGTTCTAGTCCCGCCTTGGGTATGGAAGCCAGCTGACTGACCTTGTGCCAATTACTTTCTTTCATCCCAAACCACCTCACTGGATTGTTGTTATGGAGAAAATAGCAGGTGAAAGGAACATTAGGTATGTTTGCCAGCTTGAGTTATTTGTAAAAGTAAAGGCAGGATATAAATAAATTACAATAAACGAAAAACCAATCAGTTCCCCTATGTAAGATGGCAATAATAACAGGCAGCTCTGAATATGAACAAAGGAGATGGGGCTGTGATGTAAAACCAATGCCAGGGTGACCCTGCAGGGAATTAGGCTGCATTAACTGAAGGGTGGACTCAAGTGTTAATATAATACCTTGGTAAGGGCACACCTGGAATCCTGCTTCCGGTTTTGGTCACCACACTATAAAAAAAGATGTTGAGACTCTAGAAAGAGTGCAGAGAAGAGCAACCAGGATGATTAAAGGGCTGGAGGCTAAAACGTACAAAGAATGGCTGCAGGAACTTGGGCATGGCTGGACCAGGGAAGAGAAGAATCAGGGGTGACATGATAGCAGTCTTCCAATATCTAAGGGGTGCCACAAAGAAGAACGGCCACAATCCGTTCTCCAAAACATTTAAAGGCAGGACAAGGAGCAATGGATGGAAACTAAACAAGGAGAGAAGCAACCTAGAACTATGGAGAAATTTCCTGACAGTGAGAACAATTAATCAGTGGAACAACTCGCCTTCAGAAGTTGTGGGGGACTCCATCACCGGAGACTTTTAAGAAGAGATTGGACAGTCATTTGTCTGAAATGGCATAGGGTTTCCTGCTTCAGTAGGAGAGGGAGGGGTTCAGAGGTGGTATTTAGCAGGTTCTGACCAGTTCTGAAGAACTAATAGTGGAAATTTTGAGTAGTTCGGAGAACCGGCAAATATCACCTCTGACTGGCCCCACCCCCATCTATTCTCCACCTCCCGAGTCTCAGCTGATTGGCTGGGCCTTCTTTGGTTGCCCTGCACAGGAGAACGGAGCTGGAAAGCAGGTTAGTGGGGTGGGGAGGGAAGGGGGATTTTGCAGTATCCTTTCCCTGCCATGCCCACCAAGACACCCCCACACCCCCACAAAACCGGTAGTAAATTTTTTTTTTTGAATCCCACCACTGGAGGGGTTGGACTAGAAGACCTCCAAAGGTCTCTCCCAACTCCGTTATTCTGTGAATATCTGTAAAATAAAAATGTCGTGAAGCTGATCATCCCCTTTCTCTCTTTTGCATCTTCTACCTCCTTAAATCCCGAGCCTCCATAGGCTTTGCTTAATCTACCTGCACGTTGTTTCCCAAGCCAAGACATTCTCAAGCCGGACCCCCATGCAATCCAGGAAGGGAAGGAAATTGGGGTGGGGGGGGGGAGGAGTTATTTTCGTTTTAAAAAATAAATACTTATCCCAATTGAAAGCCTGGAATATTAGCTTAATTAAAAACATTCCAGAGCCCCTTCTTTGAAGGCAGGGGCCGGGAGAGAGAAGACGCAGACAAACCTCCATAGCGCATTTATCCAGGGAGAGCCTTCAATTTTCCTCCCCTCCCTCTGGTGCAGTAGCCCTCTTAACCTTTCGCTGGGGGTGGGCAGGGGGGTGAACAAAAGACCCCTTGTCTCTTCTCTGGCATGGAGTGAATCTCCTCCCAGTGACCCAAAGGTGACTCTGCACCTGTGGCCCTGCGGCTTCCTGGCTGTTGTCCTTCTTCTGAGCCCATCCTTATGACCCCCACCCCACCACCCCACACACAAAACCCTCGACGGAAAGATCCAGCCAAATAAATAAGGCAAATAGGTGGAATGACAAGCTTGGCCGAAGGGCTGGGGTCAAGGGGTGGGTAAGCAATCCCCGAGGCTGCCGGGCAGAGGGGAAGAGAGGAATCCAAGGATTGGAGGGTTTGGGTGGAGGGGTTCGGATAAGGGAGGTTGCGTTCCTTGGGCAGGTCTTCTAGGATAGGCCCCTCTGGTCAGGAAGGTTCTGCTTAGTGGGATTCAAAAGACAAAGGCCTCGGCAGGCGGGTTCTAGACTGGCTGTATTGCTCAACCGTGGCCACTTTTTAAGATGTGTGGATTTCCGCTCCCAGAATTCCCCAGCCAAAATGTCTAGAACGGTGTTCTTCCACCTTGACAGGGGGAATTCTGGGAGTTGAAGTCCGCACATCTTAAAAGTTGTCAAGGTTGAGGAACGCTGGTCTGTATATTCTGGCTGGGGACTCTCTCTTCCCTTCCCTCGCCTTCCCTTTCCCCCTTTCCCTCTCCCTCCTTCCCTCCCTCCCGCTCTCCCTCTGCCCTTCCCTCCCCCTCCCTCCTTTTCTGCCTCTCCCTCTTTCTCCCTCCCTTTTCCTTTCCCCCTCTCTTTCTCTCCCTCTCTTTATCTCTCTTGCAAACATCCATCATCTATATCTCTACCTCCTTCCATTTTCCTCTCCCCCTCTTCCTCCCTCTCCTTCTCCTTCTCTTTCTCTCCCTTTCTCTCTCTCTCTCTTCCAAATATCCATCCATCATCTACATCTCTACCTCCCTCCCTTTCCCTCTTCCCTCCTCTCCCTCTCCCTTCCTCTTCCTCTCCTTCTCCTTCTCTCCCTCTCTCATCTCTCTCTTCCAAACATCCATCCATCCATCATCTACATCTCTACCTCCCTCCCTTTCCCTCTCCCCCTCTTCCTCCCTCTCTCCCTCCTCTCCTTCTCTTTCTCTCCCTTCTCTAGCTATCTCTCTTCCAAACATCATCCATCCATCCATCCATCCATCCATCCATCCATCATCTCCCTCCCTCCCAACTTCCCTACCTGGCTCTGAAATTCACGCAGGCTGTGTTTCATCCTGTACGTTTTCTGCACAGACTTGTGCGCCAATCCAATCTGAAGCGACACATTGCAACTGCCTTGCCCCCCACCCCCCATTTTTATTTCTTTTTCTTTTCTTTTGACCCTCAATGCACCCCACCTACAACACCCCGGCACAAGTTTACAAAGGGTGCCTGCTCTGCAGGCTTCAGGCTACGTGCTAATCTCTCCAACGAACAGAGAAGACTAGACAAGCCACAGTCATTTTCTCAGTCCCCCTTCCAGCCCTCCCCAAGGTTGAGTCCCACCAGTGGAATTTGGGCAGCTCCGCCAAGCCCATGGGGCTCAGCCTCCCAGTCCCCTGCCTTTAGGGGAGATGGGAGGGAGGGGGATTGTTTCAGTTAGGCCACGGAGCGCTTTGAACTCAGCTCTCTCCAGCTTTCCCTGTTCACGCAACCTGTTCAAGCTGGTTTTTCCCAACAGCCAGAGAGGTAAGAAAGATTGTTTAACGTAGGGACCCCTCATTCACCCTTCCCTGTCTATGAAGATTCTCATCATCCTGTAGGTCAGGAGTCCCCAACCTTGGCAACTTTAAGTCTTGTGGACTTTAACTTCCAGAATTCTGGGAGTTGAAATCCACAAGTCTTAAAGTTTGCCAAGTTTGGAGGCCTCTGATCTAGATCATGGTTGTCCCAAAAGTGCTTTTCTACCCCGCCTCCCCACATCCCAGGAGGCAACTGGGCTTTCTTGTTTTGCCATGAAGAAGTTTCTCTTCTCATCCAAGAAGCTTCTTCAGTTCTGACTGGATGGTGGGGAATGGAAGGATTTCCCGCAAGGAAATCTTGTCTGCAACAAGCCTGCAAGGAGTGCCAAATGCTTCCATTCCCTACTGTCAGATCTGAAGAAGCTTCTTGGATGAGAAGCGAAACCTCTTCAAAGAAAAACCAGAAAGTCCAGTTGCTTCTTGAAAAAAAAAGCACCTTTCTTGGGGTCGTCCTTCCAGGCTAACAAGGAGCTTTCCCGTTCTCTCCCTGGAAATCCGGGTTGCCTGTATGGGATTGTGAAGGCAGTCAGGACAGGCAGGTTGTGTTTGCACAACATACTTAACTTAGAAGGTACTTAACATATATAATATATGGCCTTCTCTGCCTTGGCATCTGCCCAGTGGAACATCTTGCGCTCAGGTGTGAGATCAGTCCCAACTCTCCTGATCTTCCATTAGAGCCTAAAGACCAGGTCTGCCAGTTAGGTTGGGGTCCCATGGGGGGACTGCAGAAAAAAACCAATTACTACCAACCTGCCTTCCATCGAGGACCTGTATACTGCACAAGCCAAAAAGAGGGCTGTGAAAATATCTACAGAGCCCCCACATCCTGGACATAAACTTTCAACTCCTACCCTCAAAACGACACTATAGAGCACTGCACACCAGAACTACTAGACACAAGGACAGTTTTTCCCCAAAAGCCATCACTCTGCTAAACAAATAATTCCCTCAACCCTGTTCAACTATTTACAAAGTGTACACTACTATTACTATTAATCTTCTCATCAGTCCTTATCACCCATCCCCTCCCACTTGTGACTGTATGGCTGTAACTTTGTCGCTTGTATCCTTGTTTTATATGGACTGTTTCCTAGTATGATTTGATTGCTTATTGTACCCTATGACTATCATTAAGTATTGTACCTGATGATTCTCGACTCTTGATGAATGTATCTTTTCTTTTATGTACACTGAGAGCATTTGCACCAAGACAAATTCCTTGTGTATCCAATCACACTTGGCCAATAAAGAATTCTATTCTATTCTATTCTATTCTATTCTATTCTATTCTATTCTATTCTATTCTATTCTATTCTATTCATTACAGTGGATGGATTAGCAACAGATCCCACCTCCTGCTCCCTGTCCTCATCCCGCCTTCCCCATTTTTTAATTGGGCGCTAGTATTTGGATTTTGTTTTTAGATTATACAGTTTTTATTTTTTATTATAAGCCACCCAGAGTTACCTTGAGGTAAGATGGATGGCCTCTAAATGTTATAAAATAAATGGCTGGCTGGCTGGCTGACTGATTACATACATGCATACATACATACATACATACATACATACATACATACATACATATATACATAATTTGGTTACTGGATAACACATTTGCAGGCTGATGAAATAGACAAGGGTTTGTACTTCATGCGAATCACCCAATAACAACAAAATCCCCTAATCACTGCCATTTATTGTACTGGCTAAGCCTGCCCTGCAAATATAGCTGTGGTTTACATTACCTTGGCTAAACAGACTATGGGTACATTCACCCAACATGCTTAACCTGGTTACTGATCAACCATTTTGAGAATCAGTAGAGTAAATTGATCCCAAAACTAAGAAAATCAAATGCGCTTAATTCTACACGAGCTTGCTTGGGATTTCTCCCACTCCAGCCAATTTTTCAGAACTACCTAAACTTATTTTCTTAGGGGAAGAGAATATCTGTCAAGGGATGTCTTTCCCTGTAGATAGATCCTTCCTTCCTTCCTTCCTTCCTTCCTTCCTTCCTTCCTTCCTTCCTTCCTTCCTTCCTTCCTTCCTTCCTTCCTTCCTTCCTTCCTTCCTTCCCTCTCTCCCTCCTTCCTCCCATTTCCTTCCTCTCTTCCTCCCTTCCTTCCCTTCCTCCCTCTCTCCCTCCCTCCCAGAATTCTCCAACCAGCCTGCCCCAGGCAGCCTTCCACAACCTAATTCCCCTCTCCTGCTGGCTGGGGAAATTGGGGAGTTGAAGTAAAAGAAACACTGATTTCATCTTTTGAGCAAGTCCAGAACATGAATGAATAGAATAACCTGGTTTATTCTGCCAGGTGACAATAAACAATGAAACGGCTCTGTGCGTTAGTGGTATTTGCCAAAGGCACATGTCTTTCGTCTCCCAAAAGGGGGAAAACGAAACAAAGCAAGGCACGTTCTTTGTGATAATCCTCTGCCATGCTATCATAACATTATCAAAGAGCGTGAAAAGAAAAAAATCAAGATCAGTCTTAGGTATGCGCTCTTCTTGATCATCGCTTTGTTTGGATATCTCTGAATCTTGTTTGCCAAGCCAACTGCAGGAGGATAGAATGAGAATTCAACATCCTGCTTTGAAGTTGAGGAATCTTCTTCAGAGAGCAATGCTTCTCTCCTGGAAAAGGCAGACCTTTCATAGGTTGGAACACTGGACTCTCCAACTCTGGCAACTTTAGGACTTCTGGACTTCAACTCCCAGAATTCCTTAGCCAGCAACTTCTGGACTTCAATTCCCAGAATTCTTTCCTTCAGTTCTGGGAATTGAAGTCCAGAAGTCGTAAAATTGCCAAGGTTGGAGAGCCCTGATTAGATCACTAAACCTCATCCCTCATTAACGCCAGAAGCTGAGAGATGAACAACACTCACATACCATTCAAAAAAGAACATCAAAAGGTTAAACAGGAAACAAAAGAGACCAAAACACCTTCTTGCCAGCAATTAATACCCAGATAAACAGAGATTAAAAGCAAGATTAATATTTAGACCAACAATCAAGCCTTAAACAATACCTCAATCAAGGAACCACTAACACAAAACAAACAAACAATAAACAACAGCCTAATCAAGAAACCACCAACACTGACAGGGCAATTATATAAACAAAGAGCAAACCCCACTCCCTTCTACCACTGATGATGTTACCTAGTTGGGTAATGAAATGTCTGCAAGAAAACATCCAAACTCGGAGAGCACCAAGGACCTGTCATGCCCCTGTCAGGGTCTGAATCTGAGGAGGAAGATGAAGAGCTGATGGGGAATGAGAGTGTGGCTCTGTTGGTTGTGGAGCAAACTGGGGAAGGGCAAAGTCCGGCTGGGCAGAGCAGGGGAGAGATAGAACAAGACAGAGGGAGTTTAGAGGAAGACCCAGGCCCACCCTCTCTTCATTCTAGGGCATGCAGGGAGGAATGGAGAAGAAAGCAACGTGGTTTGCGTGGCTTACGGGGGAGGAAAGGGCCCTGATTCCCTTCATTAGCCACACCTGAGAATGAAAGTTTATAACAACTGAATGCTGACTGCGGCAGCTGCTGGGAGCAAACGTGACTTTATCCTGTGTTGTCATTGCTTACCTGTGTTCCTGGCATCTTCCCAACCATGTGAGTTTTGCCATGCCTTCACGTCTGGAATTTTTGCTTCTGCCTTGCCAAAATAATTACCTCAGTTTGGTCTGATTGGACTTAAAGTTACAGTTTGTGTTGACCATGTTTGGAACTTGATTCCCTGCAGTTAAGGGCTGTTCCTGGGAGAGTTTTTCTCCAGCCAAAAGGTAACCTGGACATTGGGGGCAAAATTGGAACTATTAAAGGGACGCTTATTGATTATGTGACTGTGTTGCCTTTGTGCCACACCCCGGGTCATCACAGATCCTCTCATTTCTACCCTGAGCTATTCTTTTCTAGCGATAACATCCAGGAGTGGGATTCAAATTTTTTATCAATCAGTTCTGTGGGTGTGGCTTAGGTGGTGGGTGTGGCTTGGTGGTCATGTTATTGGCTGGGTGTGGCCAACTCAATATCACTCACATCGAGGCACGCATCTCCTCGCCTGGCATCTCATGACTGTGGGGGTGCTGCAACAGTCGTAAGTGTGAAAAATGGTCATAAATCACTTTTTTCAGTGCCATTGTAACTTTGAATGGTCCCTCCACACAAGCAAAGTACCAACAAAGGAGGGGAAAAAAAACTCCAGAGAAGTTCCTGAGACAGGAAGTCTAGTCCTGCCAATAACGTAATAAAGGTTAATGGAGAGGCAGTTTCTGTAAGCAACACCAGAATGTTTCCTTCCTGCCTTCCTTACAGGATTAGGCCAGTCATTTCTTCTAACAACTGGTTCTCCAAACTGCTTAGAATCTTAACAACAGGTTCTAGTGAATAGGTGCGAACTGGTAGAAACCCACCCCTGGTAACATCCTTTTGCTTACAAAGCCATAGTTTTGCCATTGTTGTTGTTCAGTCACTAACTCAACCCAATGGACCACAGCATGCCAGGCACCATGTCCTCCTCTGTCTTCCGTAATCCACCCACATTCATGCCTACTGTGTCGATGACACTGTCTAACCATCTCATCCTCTGCCATGATCTCCTTCTCCTTTTGCCTCCCATCTTTCTCAACATCAAGGTCTTTTCCAACGAGTAAAGCAATAGTAAGCAAAGCCAATGAAGGAACCTAGACAGAGCCAATCTTCAGTGGGAGGACTTTGCAACCTCTATGTGCTACTTTCTGTCTCTTTCTCTCCGTCTATCACCCTACGAGGAATAAGCAATTAATCAATCAGAATAGAGCTAGAAGGAAACTTGGAGGTCTTCCAATCCAACCCAGGGGTGGGCTTCAAAAATTTTAGCAAAGGGTTCTCTGCCTGGTTGCTGGGTGGGCGTGGCCATGGTGGGTGTGGCCTAGTTGGTCTCCTGCTCCACAGTATGGGGGTAGGGAGTTTTTGCCCTTCCCGGGCTCCGGAGGCTTTCCTCGAGCCTCCGGAAGGGTCGAAAATGGCCTTCCTGGGCTCCAGAGGCTCTATGGAAGTTGGAAATGTGCCTGTTTCTGGCCTTCCTGAACTTCTGGGAGGCCCGTTTTTTGCCTTTCCTGAGCCTCCGTGCACAACCTGCACTTACCTGCATCCAAAGCAGGCTGTGTGGGGATTCCTGGGAGGGGTGGGGTGGGCAGGGCAGGGCCAGCTAGGAGTGGGATTTGGAGGTTCTCCCAAGCCCCTGAGAACCCCCAGCAGCCCACCCCGGTCCAACCCCTTGTAGCATTCCAGACAAGTGGCTGTCTAGTTTCTTCTTAAAAGCCTCCAGTCATAGAGCACCTGCAACTTCCGGAGGCAAAGCTGTCCCGCTGGTTAATTGTCCTCACTGTTAGGAAGTTGCTCCTTAATTCCAGGTTGCTTCTCTCCTTGATTAGTTTCCATCTGTTGTGTCTTTCCTTGCCTTCTGGTGCTTTGGAAAAGAAGTTGAGCCCCTCCTCTTTGTGGCAGCCCCTCAAAGCAAGAGAGCCGAACGTTCCTCGGCTTATACGCATTCAATTATTACATATACTTAGTGCTGTCATCTCAGAGAGAGTTCCTAGGGTCGTGCTGTAGTGCCTGGCCATCACCATAATCCATGGCAGTTAGCTTGCAATGCAATCATAACCTGCCCCTGTCCTCTCTTCTCAGACAGGTTAATGGCTCTTGGCAATCTCCTCTGGCATCCCGCTAGGCTCGGTCCCCTCATTCAGCCTGGGCTGGAATTATTACAGTGTAATTAAAAACGCAATTAAGCACTACCACTTAGCAGGAAAGTTCATACAGTTTGGGGATAATTATCTGACAATATAACAAGTTGTGGAACATTAATCAAGCACTGATCTGCTTGAGCAGCTGGGACTGTGACGCTAATTTGGCCCGAGAACGCCAAGAACTTAGAGGAAAGCTTTTGATATGGAGTTGGTCGGCAAGGCTTGGTGATGTCGGTCGGTGTGTGTGTGTGAGAGAGAGAGAGAGAGAGAGAGGTGGTATTCAGCCGAATCTGACCAGTTCATGAGAATGGTAGTGGAAATTTTGAGTAGTTCGGAGAACCGGCAAATACCAGCTCTGATTGGCCCTGTCCCCATCTATTCTCTGCATCCCAAGTCCCAGATGATTGGCTGGGTCTTCTTTTGTTGCCCTGCACAGGAAAACAGAGCTGAAAAGCAGGTTAGTGGTATGGGGAAGGAATGGGATTTTGCAGTATCTTTCCCCTGGAGTGTGGAGGGAATGGGGCAATGGTGGTATTCTACCGGTTCGGTCCAGTCTGGCCGAACCGGTAGCTCCGATAATCATCCATGAGTGAACCGGTTCTGACGACCAGCTGCTTGGCCCATCCACACACCCCAGTTCCATAATGACATTTATTTCCTGCTTTTCAACCTCAGCTGCATCGCGCAGCACAGCTGATTGCCACGCATCAGCTGTTGAAGACACAGGGATAGTGCAGGATTGCAGAAGAAGGTTAGTAGGAAATCTTGTGCATGCGCACCAAGCACGTGTTTGGTGCACACATGCGCAAAGCCACGCCCGGAGAACCAGCGGTAAACAAATTTGAAACCCACCACTGGAATGGGGATTTTGCAGTAACCATCCCTCAAGAGTGGAGTGGGAATGGAGATTTTACAGTATCCGTCTTCTGCCATGCCCACCAAGCCACTCCCACTAAGCCATGCCGCTCCCACAGAACCAGTAGTAAAAAAATTTGAATACCACCATTGGGTGTGTATGTGCGTATGCGTATGTCTCAGAGTGCAAATGGAGAACTGAGAAGATTCACATTTCAATGCAATATTATTATTTTTTTGCTCCGGTCCATTGACAACATTCTGAGTCACAAAAAATAAGAACTGGCAAAACCCAAAATGGGGAAACTCAACCCTCTCTAGAAGCAGATCTTTTCTCAGCCTTAGGGTGTAGGGTAAGTCTTCCTGCCGAGTTAAGTCCATCTAGCCACCATGGTACTTTTTTTTAAACTTGGTTTTATTCAGAAAGTTGCAATAGACTACATCTGACAGTTTCCAATCATTACTCATTTCAGCAAGCATCGTTCGTGACGGGTAGTCCTCGACTTACAAGCACCATTGAGCTCAAAATTTCTGTTGCTAAGGCAGACAGTGGTTAAGTGAGTTTTGCCCCATTTTATGACTTTGCTTGCCACTAAGTAAACCAAAGCAATTGTTAAGTTAGTAACAGGGTTAAGGGAACCTGGATTCCCCGTTGATTTTGAAGGTCTCATAAAGTGATCACATGACCCCAGGACACTGCAACCGTCATAAGTATGAGTCATTTTGCCAAGCGTCTGAATTATGATCACATGACCTGGGGATGCTACAATGGTCGTAAGTGTGAGAAACAATCATGTCACTTTTTAAAATGCTACTATAACTTTGAATGGTCATTATATGAATTGTTGTCAGTCAAAAATTACCTGTAATTTTGCCAACTTATTTGATTGGTATAGAAAGTCAGCACTCACCCATCCTCCTAGAGAATGAAATATTTGGTGGAATATTAAAAAGGCAGGAGAGAATATTTCCCCTAAAGGAGAAATGGGAAAAAGCCATAAGGGAGGCAGAAACCAGCACCAATCTCCCTGTCCCAAGCAGAAACCGAGGAAGCCAGTTTTTTTTAGAAATGCAGATTTATTCAGATTAATCCATTCAGAAAGACTGGGTCAGACAGATACTCTTGATAAGCAATACAATTACGCAATCAGAAGGTTGACAAGATTAGCTCAGACAAACACCTAGGATTTGCATTTCCCCTTTTGTCTATAGAGCCAGCTATGACCCCTACATGACCCCATAGGAATCTGACAACAGCTATTAGAATATTAAAGGACATGCTCTTACACAGGAATAGGAATCTCAAATACAAAGCCCAAAGAAGGTATAAAAAACCCACTCACTCTCAACTCCATTTTGCCAGCTGTCCCAGAACCACACGCTGTGTGTGTATGTTGGTTCTGTTCATCAATAAATGGACCTTTCTTTCTTAAGCAGCCTCCATTTTATTCCCAGCTGGACCTGGATTTTTCTTCCAACACTAGATAGAGTACCTCTCATAATTATCTTCAAGTAGTCAACTATATTATGCAAAGTCCGCTAGCTAGAGTTTTATTTAATCCAGTATGCAAACAATGCCACGGTGGCTTGCAAACCAGTTTGTGCCTTAGCATGGTAGGAAAACTCAGCTGTTTGCAGCTCCTTCAACAAGATATGATCAAAGGTCCATCTTGCCCTCCGGAAGGGGTGCAACAGGCAACATGACAGTTATATCTCAGAAGCTCTTGCCAATGATAGGGAACCCAAAAGATTTTTAAATTATTATTATTATAAAAATGCAAAAGATTCTAATCTCTTAAATTGTGTGTTATTTCATTTGAACATGTTCTTGCATTGGGAATTCACATTCTGCAAGTCTCACGGGGTGCTTAGATCTGGCCTGTGGGGACACCCTGGAAACAGCGAAGGACTGGCCTGCGGTGCGTCTGCCAGTGAAAATGAAGCTTGGGGGGAACACAAACACAGGGTTGCAGGAGGCCGTCAGGAGCCCATTTCCACTGGCAGAGCCACAGGTGCCCCCAACATGAGTGATGTCGAACTGGCCCATGCCCACCTTGGCCCCCTAAAGTCAAATACAACCCTGATGTGACCCCTCAATGAAATCGAGTTTGGCAGTCCCCTAGAAAGAGTGCAGAGAAGAGCAATTAAGATGATAAGAGTCTGCAGGATAACTTGTTTGAGGAACGATTAAGGGAAATAGGTCTGTTTAGCCGAATGAAAAGAATGCCACAGAGAAATGGAGGTCTACTTGTTCTCCAAAGCTCCGGAGGATAGGACAAGAAGCAATGGGTGGAAACTTGTTGGAGAGAGATCCTGTCTGGAACCAAAAAGAAACTTCCTGATATTAGCCAATGGAACAGTTTGCCCTTGGAGTTGTGGGAATATCATCACTGGAGATTTTCAAGAAAAATTGGATAATTACCCTGTTTCCCCGAAAATACGACCTACCCTGAAAGTAAGTCCTAGCTTGTTTTTTTACATGTGTGCCCAATATAAGACCTAACCCCAAAATAAGCCCTAATTAAGATCCCACCCACTTGAGTGCACAGTTAAAATTAAGCTAGGGTGGTCCTCTCGTACTTACCTTTGGACAGTTGTAGCCAGCTTGCACACCCCGACACCTGCCTTGCCGGATCATTTCTTCTGCAGCCAGTTAGGCTGGCAAAACTTTCCTCAAGGCCTTTGTAGCGGATAACAAAGCTTCAAATAGATTCAGAGCTCTGTTATCTGCTGCAGAGGCCTTCAGGAAAGCCTTGCTGACTGCAGAAAAGAAATTCCTGAAGGCCTGTGACAGCGAAAAGGAGGCCGGGGGGTGACATGCACAAGTGAGGTGAGTCAGTGAATGACATCCCCTGAAAATAAGATCTGGTGCCTTTTTTGGTGGCAAAAATTATGTAAGACGGGGTCTTATTTTGGGGGAAACATGGTATTTGACCAGGATGATATAAGGTCTCCTGCCATGGGGTGTTGAATTAGAAGACCTTCCAGCCCTATGAATCCTGCATATAAACATCAACTTACATGCTGGAGGACAGGGAGAAGAAGAGATGGAAGGTCACCTTTCAGGAGAAGAAGTTCCTTCTTGGATAGGAGAAAGCTTAAAACAAACAGGTTGGCTGCTCTTGAGATGAAGCTCAGCCTGAGAGCCCGGCCCAGCTTCTGAGGATTGAATGACACCTGCAGAAGTTGGAAGGATTGATTCTCAGTCAGTTTCCCTTTTGCGGGTCAATGGAGAGGATGCGCAACCTGCTCTCCTTCTTGTAACCCTCACACTTCCTTATCTTGCCACACTCAATATCAGATGCCTGTCGGAGGAGGAAGGGAGGGCATCAAGAGCGCGCTGGCTGCTAGGAAATGCCTTCAATTATGGATGCGATAGAACTTTGACTCCATGCACGGTGCACTTTAGACAAAGTGTTGTTGATCTATTGCAAAAGAGGTTGTCGCCCCAGTTTCATCTGGCGAGGCGTTCTGACCTAGCTTCAAGCCCTGGAAAACTTCGCCAGTGTTACATTCAAAGAAACTTTGAGAAAAGTCTCAAAGTTGTACCTAAACTTTAACATTATTAAATGCATGGCCCCATTTTTTGCTATCTACTACATCTCCTCTCCTCTGTCAGAAGCACTTGTGTCTACAATGAGGATAGGCTTCTGAGTAAGAGAATAACCAAGTTGGAAGGGGACCTTGAAGGTCTTCTAGTCCAATACCCTACTCCAGGAGGAAACCCTATATCATTTCACACAAACCAGGGGTCTTCAAACTTGATAGCTTTCAAGACTTGTGGACTTCCACTCCCAGAATTCCTTCCTCCAGTCTTGTTAGCTCAGGAATTCTGGGAAGTAGAAGTCCACAAGTCTTAAACTTGCCCAGTTTGAAGACCCTTGAGACAAATGATTGTCCAATCTCTTCTTCAAAACCTTCAGGACCCAATTGTGGAGCACCCACAATTTCTGGAGGCAAGTTATTCTACTGCTTACTTGTTCAAACTGTCAGGAAATTTCGTCTTAGTAGTAGATTGGGATAGTGGTTAAGGCACCATGCTAGAAAGTAAGAGATTGTGAATTCTAGTCTTGTCTTAGGCATGAAAGCCAGATGGGTAACTTTGGCCCAATTACAGGAGAGTGTGAGTTTTAGTCCCTGCCTAGGCATAAAAGCCAGCTGGGTGACTTTGTGCCAATCATCAGGAGACATTGAGTCCTAATCTCTCCCTAGGCATGAAAACTTGCTTGGTAACCTTGACTCATGTGACAAGTTGATCAATCAATTCCTGTTGCAAATTCTTCTCACTGTTCATGTTAAAAATTGCAGACATTTTTCTAGTTTTGTTTCTGTTACAGTATAGATGATAGATAGAGATAGCATGATGATAGATGGATGGATGGACAGATGGAAAGAGAGACAGACAGACAGATAGATGAAAGATAAATAGATGATATAGCTAGCTGGAGGGATAGATAGATAGATAGATAGATAGATAGATAGATAGATAGATAGATAGATAGATAGATAGATAGATAGATAGATAGATAGATAGATAGATAGATAGATAGATAGATAGATAGATAGATGAGAGAGAGAGAGGGAGAATGTGACATCAGGTCATTGCTGATTCTTAACCACATAGAAAGATTTGCTCTGTGATAAAACATGGGCTTTGAATCCTGACTTTAAGATGATCCTCTCCTCACAGAAATACTAGGAAGAAAACAATGTGTTTTCCCTTTGGGGAAAATAGCTAACTGTTTTTCAGGTATAGAGTATTTACCTATCTACCCAACTGTTCAATCATCTGCAAGTTTGAAATAACAGATAAAAGTAACAGATAATCAGAGTTGGAAGGGACCTTGTAGGTCATCTAGTCCAACCCCCTGCCCAAGCAGGAGACCCTGCTTCTCCTTATTTCCAGGTTAAATCTCTCCTTGTTCAGTTTCTATCCATTATTCCTTGTCTGGCCTTCAGGTGCTTTAGAAAATAGCTTGACCCCTTCCTCTCTGTGGCAGCCCCTCAAATATTGGAAGACTGCTATTATGTCTCCTCTGGTCCTTCTCTTCCCTAGACTAGCCAGGCCCAGTTCCTGTAGTTGTTCTTCGTATATATTAGTCTCCAATCCTCTAATCAACCTGGTTGTTCTTCTCTGCACTTTTTTTAGAGTCTCAACATCTTTTTTATAGTGTGGTGACCAAAACTGGATGCAGTACTCTAGGTGTGGTCTTACTAAGGCTTTAGAGGGTGGTATTACTACCTCACTTGATCTCGATAGTATCCCTCCATCCCATAATTGGGTAGACCAAGTTGCCCTGATTAAAAAACACTTAAGCTCATGAAAGCAGCACCATCCTTTCTTCATGTAAACTCTGCCCCTTATGTCCATGCATCACAGCATTGGACTCCGGCATTAAAGGGAAAGAGTTTGCATTGAATCAGCATGGTGCAACTTGAGATCAAAGCCCACACCCCCCCCATATGAGATCAACATTGCCACCTGTCCTTGAAGAGAAAAAAGTGTTGCTTCCATGCCTCTCAGCATAGAAAATGACTAGATTCCTACTGCACAAACTACAGACAGTCCTGACATTACAACTATTTGTTTAATGGTCATTCGCTTTGACAACTGCACAGGAAAAAAAATAGTGACTTATGACCAGTTGTCACATTTAAACCGTAAGTGTCCCCATGGTCACATGGTCAAAATCCAGGTGCTTGGCGAATGGCATGTATTTATGAAAGTCGTACTGTTCCGGGGTCATATGATCACCATTTGTGACCTTCCCAGCTGTTCTTCCAACAAACGAAGTCAATGGAGGAAGCTTAAGTTCAACAACCATGTACAGTGGTACCTCTACTTACGAAATTAATTTGTTCCAGAAGCCGTTTCATAACCTGAAAATTTCGTAAGTAGAGGCACATTTTACCTGTAAATGTCCTAATCCGTTCCAAACCCCTGAAATCCAGACTGTAATTCTTCGTTATTACTTCCTGCTTTGCTGGATTGCTAGCGTGAGACTGAGAACGCGGCGCGGTGCATGCGCACAGATCCCTCCTAGCCAATGGGATCCAGGAAGATAACCAATGGCAGCGCAGCTCGGACACGCCATTTTCCAAGAAAGCCTTTCGTATCTTGAAACATATTCGTAGGTAAAGACGATATTTTCTCGGAGACGCGTTTCATAACCTGAAACTTTCGTAAGTAGAGCCTTTCGTAAGTAGAGGTACCACTGTATTCCACTTAGCAACTGTAGTGATTCACGTAACATCCATGGCAAAAAAAGATCATTGCACACTCGTATGTGTGTTTCTAGGTTGAAAGGATTAGCCGGCGACATCCCTGTTGCTCAAGGGGTACACAATTGGAGGCTCCTTTCACATCCTCGGCAGGAGCTGGAGTGAAGGACAGGGGATTCACCCTGTCCCACGATATCACTCGGGTTTCAAGCCTGGGCTCGCTAACCACCAATCGAGCATCCTAACAAGAGGTGGTATTCAGCAGGTTCTGACTGGTTCTAGAGAACTGGTAGCGTAAATTTTGAATAGTTTGGAGAACCAGGAAATACCACCTCTGACTGGCCCCGCTCCCATCTCTTCTCTGCCTCTCGAGTCCCAGCTGATTGGCTGGATCTTCTTTTGTTGCCCTGCGCAGGAGATCGGAGCTGGAAAGCAGGTTAGCGGGGTGGGGAGGGAATGCAGATTTTGCAGTAACCTTCCCCTGCCATGCCCACCAAATCACACTACGTCCACCAAGCCACGCCCACAGAACCAGTAGTACAATTTTTGAATCCCACCACTGATCCTAACCACACGAGCCACCGTGTTCTTTAAAAGGGTCATAAAATGAGGCACAAGTCACTTAACAACCTTCTTGCTTAGCAATGGAAATTTTGAGCTCAATTGCAATTGTAAGCCGAGGACTGCCTATACTGAGATCTAGATTTAACCAGGCTAGCATGTTACCCACACTGAGCTCTGGATTTTCCATCGCCCTCAGTCTTCCTGCCTCCAAACACCACCGGCCTAGTTCACCAGAGCGGCAATAAATTTTCCAAAAATGGTTCTTCCCCCATTCCCCAGCAGGAAGCCGGTTGCCAGCCCCAAGAATTATTTTCACTCCTCCTTTACTCCCCTGAACTAATTATTTTAGCATCTCCCCTGCATGCCATTTATCTCTCTTGTTTGAAAAAAAGGCAGTTTAATTAAGATAAAAGCTTGGCCTTTAATGCTTGGGGAATTGGTCTCCGGCTCTTTACGGGCACGTATCTGATGAATGGATGTAACATCAGGCTGACCCATATCAAGGAAATCTGGACAAGCAGCGGCATTCAGGGCAGAGGAAGGAAAAGTGAGAGAAAAGATAATATTCCAATTTTCTCCGGCTTCTCGTGTTCAACTTTCCTCTTTTGCTTGTCGCCGTTACATTAGAAATTTAATCGGAAGAAAATTGGTGCTTTTCTTTCATCCTGAGATTTGTCAAGGAATGAATGCTAGTCCGTTTACAGAGCCAAAGGGGTTGTTTTCCAACCCAGGATCTCCGGAGTCAGCTCCTGGAAAGGAATTTGGCAGAGGAAAGGTTGGCTGAACACAAGCAGATCCACCTCTGTCAAGAATACAAAATTTAACAGCCCTGAAAGTCAATCTGGACACCTTTTTGGAAGAGAAAGCTTCCAAGCTGGAGACTGAAGGCCTCATTTTCAGCAAACCTTCCCACCTCAACCACCTTTGATTAATTTTAAATTGAGGGGGTGGCTTCGTTCCACTTCTCCAGCCGGTAATTGGAAAATGGCTGCAGACATACAGTTATATATCCCAACAATGAAGGAGCCTCTCGCAGGGAACCTCAATCTAAGCCGGAACCTCAATCTAAGCCTCACTATGGGAAGTGAGGTCACACAATGGGTAGAAAATTATTTATTCGGTTGGCGATGATGGGCTGATTTAAGTCAAAGAGAACATTAGTAAGCCTTAGTAAGACCACACCTAGAGTACTGCATCCAGGTTTGGTCACCACACTATAAAAAAGATGTTGAGACTCTAGAAAAAGTACAGAGAAGAGCAACCAGGATAATTAGGAGCCTAGAGACTAAAACATATGAAGAACAGTTGCAGGAACTGGGCCTGGCTAGTCTAGGGAAGAGAAGGACCAGGGAAGACATGATAGCAGTCTTCCAATATTTGAGGGGCTGCCACAGAGAGGAGGGGGTCAAGCTATTTTCCAAAGCACCCAAAGGCCAGACAAGGAATAAGGGATAGAAACTGAACAAGGAAAGATTCAACCTGGAAATAAGGAGAGATTTTCTGACAGGGAGAACAATCAACCAATGGAACAGCTTTTGCCTTCGAAAGTTGTGGGAGCATCATCACTTCAGACTTTCAAGAAGAGATTGGACTGCCATCTATCAGAAATGGTATAGGGTATCCTGCTTGGGCAGGGGGTTGGACTAGGTGACCTACAAGGTCCCTTCCAACTCTGATTATCTGTTATTTGCTTCCACTTTCACCTTTCAGCCCCAATCCAGGAGCCTTCACAGGCAGTCAGTTTCACAACAAACTATTTTTGTGTTGAATTTATATTTTACCGACAAAGAAATAAAGGGAGACTAGTATAGAGCTATTTCAAGCTATTTAGCTCTCATCAGCTAGCTATATTAGGGATACAGTATGTATTAACCTCTAAGCCACGAGCTCTCCTTACTTTGTTGCCTATACCAGGGGAAGGTTAGTTTTTTATCAGAGCAACCTGGTCTACTCAGTTATGGGATGGAGCATACTGCTCCACTTTCCTAATATACAAGTAGCCCAGTTTCGAATCCCAGAAGGGTATGGCTATCTGATGAGAGCTAAATAGCTTGAAATAGATCTATACTTATTTATTTATTTATTTTATTTATTTTAGGTTTTATATACCGCCCTTCTCCCGAAGGACTCAGGGCGGTGAACAGCCAACTAAAATACATGTAGACAAATATAAATAGTTAAAAAAGAATTAAACCCTAGGCTGTCCCTATAAAAATCTAAAAACCCCAATTAAAATAAATTAAAACTTTGTACACCCATCCCAACTAATCTAAAAACCCCATTTAAAATCCCATTTGAGTCAGCTCAGGCCGGCCTGCTCGAAGAGCCAGGTCTTCAGGTCACGTCTGAAGGCCCTCAGGTCACTGGTCGTTCGTAATCCAGGGGGCATCCCATTCCAAAGGGCGGGTGCCCCCACAGAGAAGGCCCTATTCCTCGGGGTCACCAGACGACACATAGAAGGCGTCGGGACCCGGAGGAGACCCTCTCTGTGGGAGCGCACCGGTTGGTGGGAGACTACTGGCAGAATGCGGTCTTGTAAGTATCCTGGTCCGATGCCATGGAGCGCTTTAAAGACCAAAACCAGTACTTTAAAGCGAACCCGGAAGGCCACTGGCAACCAATGCAGCTCGCGCAGGAGGGGCGTCACGTGGGAGTATCTCGACGCCCCCATAACCACCCGCGCGGCTGCATTCTGTACCAGTTGAAGCCTCCGAGTGCTCCCCGCAGGGAGCCCCATGTAGAGGGCATTACAGTAGTCCAGATGGGAGGTGACCAGGGCATGAGTGATTGTGCGTAAGGCGTCCCGATCAAGAAAGGGCCGCATCTGGCGTATCAGGCGAACCTGATAAAAAGCCCCCCTGGAGACGGCCGTAATATGCTCTTCCAAAGACAGCCGTACATCCAGGAGGACGCCAAGATTGCGTGCCCCTTCTGTGGGGGTCAAGATCTCATCCCCAATAGCCAGCGATGGAGTCAGCTGACTATATCGGGCCGCCGGAAACCACAGCCACTCGGTCTTGGAAGGGTTGAGTCGATCTACTAATCTTTTATTTCTTTGACAGGAAAAAGCATAAATTCAACACTTTCATGACCTCGTTCCCTTGCTTCATTTGATGGAGGATGATGTTCTTCAGTCCTTTTTTGGGCTCACATTTTGTCAGGTGCAAAAAGTCAGGTCTGCAAGTGAAGACCCAATTACAAAATTAAACTGATGTTTTTGCTTCCCGTGCTAATGTACAGGACTATTCTTCAACCAAGGGTTAGCCCTTGCTTGGAATTAGATAAAGGTGAATGGAATTCAAGGGAGCATTGACTTAGTTCATTTGTGACCGTATAGGGATTCTAGGCTGACCCCTCTTTTAACTCCACCTCCAGATATTTTGCAAAAGAAGAAGACAAAGGAAATAATACAAAGGAATAATGTAGGGAATGGGATTGTGAGTTGTACAATGGAGGTGGAGGCAGTCACCAACAAGCAGTTAACTACAGGAAGGAGGTACCTGACCAAGAATTCCAGTGGGGTTGAACAAATGCACATAACCTGAGCAACAAAGAGAAAGAACTCCAAGTCTTAAAACAGGAAGACAAATATGATTTAGTAAGCGCGACTGAAAGCTGATAGGATGAGACTCATGAGTGGAATGTGAGGATTGAAGGTCATAACTTGTTCAAAAGGAACAGCCCAGATAAAAGAGAGGAGTGGCACTCTAGATGAAGGAAATCCATGCATGTGTAGAGATCCAGGAAACTGATCAACAGGCTGGACCTGTTCAGGGTTGTGAAGGAAGACAAGATAAACATCAATAGATGTTTAACCGCAAGGAAGTAGAGTTTGGTTGGACATCAAGAAGGATTTTCAAAAGATACATACTGTGTAACAATAGAGTAGACTGCTCTCGGAGGTGATAAAATATACTTTGCTGGAATTAATTAAGTAAAGGATGGCTGGGCATCTTTTGGAGACAATCTTGAAGTGGATCCTTGAATGAGCAAGAGATTGGACTAAATGATCTCCATTGTCCCTTTCAACTTTTGTATTCTAGGTTTTCTTCTAATGCTTTGTGAGTAGGCCAGTGTTTCTCAACTTGGCAACTTTAAGATGTGTGGACTTCAAATCCCAGAATTCCCCAGCTAGCAAGACTATCACATCAAATCTACACATCTTGAAGTTGTTGAGAAAGACTGGTAGAATATCACACCACAATCAGAAATAGCTGTGTTTATACAACATGCATAGCCATACTCATAAACCTCATAAGTGTGGTGTAAATGAACCACCATGATTTATTTGCTTGGTCATAGCTAGCGATGTGAATACGGTGCTTGTGTTTTATTAACCCATTATTAAACTATAGTATATAGACTTGTATACAGCTTCATAGTGCTTTACAACTCTTCCTAAGTAGTTTACAGAATCGTAGCAAATCTCCAGGTGCTACTTTTTGCTGATGGGCCTAATGAATTTGAACTGAATTGAATACTTTATTTGACTAAGTGTAATTAGACACACAAGGAATTTGCCTTCTCTAATGTAGCAGTGAAGGAGAAATCTGTTTTTTTTAAAAAAAATGCTTTCATTTTTAATCTATAATTAGGAAATTATAGATTATAATAATTAAAAAGATAAGAATTTCTATTTTCAAATTAATTAGTGAGCCAATTCTTGATTATATTTCAATATGTATACCTCCCAATTTTTCAATGTAGAAAATATAATGCAAAACATTGGCCCTCGATCTCCATACTGTGAACACAAATGGCATTACTCTAGTAGAAGAAATATGTATATTTATTTACACCCTGCCTTTATTATTTTTATAAAATAATATTTGATCACAGCGGATATGCTCATCTCCATTATTTTTATAAATAATAAAGGATGATAGTATCTCCATCTCTACTGGAGCCTCTAGTGGTCCCTATGTATCAGGGCTTCTGTTTTCCATCTAAATAATAAAGATGAACATAGTCAACACATCTCTTCTTATTTCCCCCACAACAACAACACTGTCAGATGAAATTAAGTGTCTGGACGAAAGTCAGCAGAGTAGATACAAATGCGTATGTGTATATTGCATATTGTGTATACTGAGAATGTGAGTGCTTTGAAAATGACTTGAATGCTTTTGAATGTGCAGAAGTACAATTCTGATATGATGTGGCTACTTTAATGAGCATGATGCCGTTTTTCACCTTCCCAAGGGTCCAGAACAGAGGTGAGATTCTACTGATTCGAACTAGTTCAGGTGAACAAGATATTAAATTTGCATCGCATATTTGAACCGACCAGCTGGGCCCCACCTACCCCGCCCCTCCCAGGAGTCTCCACACAGCCCATTTTTGATTCAGGTAAGTTCAGGATCCACAGGGAGGCTCTGGGAGGGGGGAAAATGGGACTTCTAAAAGTCCGGAAGTGGACCTGTTTCCAGCTTCCGGAGAGCCTCCAGAGCCCAGAGAGGCCGTTTTTGCCCTCCCAGATGCCTGAGGGAAGCCTCTGGACCAGGGGTGGGATTCTACCAGTTCGCACCTGTTCACTAGAACCAGTTGTTAACATTCTAAGCAGTTTGGAGAACCAGTTGTTAGAAGAAATTACTGGCCTAATCCTGTAAGGAAGGCAGGAAGGAAACATTCTGGGGTTGCTTACAGAAACTGCCTCTCCGTTAACCCTCATTACATTCTTGGCAGGACTAGACTTCCTGTCTCAGGAACTTCTCTGGAGTTTTTTCCCCCCCCCTTTGCTGGTACTTTGCTTGTGTGGAGTGACCATTCAAAGTTACAATGGCACTGAAAGAAGTGACTTATGACCATTTTTCACACTTACGACTGTTGCAGAATCCCCACAGTCACGAGAGGCCAGGCGAGGAGATGCGTGCCTCGATGTGAGTGATATTGAGTTGGCCACGCCCAGCCAATAGCATGACCACCAAGCCACATCCACCCAGTCACATGACCAGCAAGCCACGCCCACCACCTAAGCCACACCCACAGAACCGGTTATTAAAAATTTTGAATCCCACCCCTGCTCTGGACCCTTGGGAAGTAAAAAACGGCCCTATGAGAAGTACTGGAAGTTGCTAAACAGGCCTGTTTCCGGCTTCCGGAGAGCCTCCAGAGCCCGGTGGAGTCCATTTCTGCCCTGTCAGGGCCCGAGGGAAGCCTCCGGACTCTTGGGAAGGTAAAAACCAGACTTCCCGGAAGTTTCGGTAGGCCACGCCCACCATGGCCACGCCCACACAGCAACTGGGCAGCGAACCTGTTGCTGGGATTTTTAAAATCCAACTCCTGTGAGCATCCCATATACAACTTATGAAAGCAGCCCTATCCTTTTCTCACTGGCACCAGGAAAAAGCTGTAGCTGCTTTAAAAAAAAATTGTTTTCCTGCTCCCATGCATTCCAAAATGTAATTTCATCAGAACACTGAAACATTTGTCATGATGTTGCAACCCCAGCTCTACCTCTTATGCATGTGTGTACAACTTTGTATAATCCATGTATGCAGGAGGTGGAGTTTGCGTTGCAACACACATTCGCATTGCAACATACGTGTTTCATCATTTACCCCTCCCCTGACCCCTCCTGCGGATCACCAAGCTGAAGCAGCTCTTCCAAATCCTTTTTAAAAACAAGCACAGCCCAAGCATATATTAGATATTAGTGGATTTCTTTTTTTTGACGAAATCAAATTAATGAAGAAATGGACAAAACTGAATTGGAAAATGGAAAAATGAGAAGGTAACTAAAACTGACATGGATGGATTTGTTCGTATCTTCCAGAAATTAGGATGCTGTGCTGGCCACTTCTGACTTGCCAGAAAATAGGAATGCATTATTAAATTATCTTTGCATCAACTGGGAACGTGCTGATTTTTATATTTAGGGGAATGTCTTCTGGCCATTGGGCAAAAAAAAAACAGGACCCTGGCACAACCAGAAATTGGCTGTAATAGGAGAAAGGATAGTCACAAAATAGTGAAATTTTCCCTTGCGCTCTCTTTCTGACACCCACAATATCACAACTTAGAGTGGTAATTGTAGGAGAAGAGGAGAAGTCTTGGGGGCAGAGCAGTGGTAGGATTCAAAAATTTTTACTATCGGTTCTATGGGTGTGGCTTGTTGGGCGTGGCTCGTTGGGCGTGGCAGGGGAAGGATATTGTAAAATCTCCATTTCCTTCCGACTCCTGGGGGAAGGTTACTATAAAATCCCCATTCCCTCCCCACCTCACTAACCTGCTTTCCAGCTCCATTCTCCTGTGCAGAGAAACCAGAGAAGACCCAGCAATCAGCTGGGACTCAGGAGGCAGAGAACAGATGGGGCGGGGCCATTAGAGGTGGTGTCAGAGGCGGTTCTCTGAACTACTCAAAATTTCCGCTACTGGTTCTCCAGAACTGGTCAGAACCAACTGAATACCACCTCTGGGGCAGAGTCAAACAAGGAATCAGCCTAGAATCATTACATTTTCACAAATGGTCTAAGTCAAACTCCTCTTGAATTCTCTTGGTTTATTGATTAGACCAGGGGTCTTCAAACTTGGCAAGTTTAAGACTTGTGGACTTCAACTCCCAGAATTCCTCCTCCAGTCATGTTAGCTCGGGAATTCTGGGAGTTGAAGTCCACAAGTCTTAAACTTGCCAAGTTTGAAGACCCTTGGATTAGATCCGAATAAATTCTTTTAACAGGAACTTAACATGTAGTCCTGATTTTTCACCCTGGACAGAAATCTATGGATAGAAACCACTGCCATAACGTTCTTACCTGCCTACCAACTCGAATAATTAATCATTCTGTTCCTTGAAGAAAAGGAGAGATTCCTTCTTCAAAAGAGGGTGATCTGTCCTCTCAACTTTGGCCATGAAAAGAAACAGGTAATTAATTGCTGCTGCTTCAAAAATGGAGTCCGCTTCTGATATGGACCCACATGCCCTAGGAATGCTGAAAGTTTGGGTGGGGTTTCCTGCTCTCCGTTCTCAGTGGGAGCTCTGAAGTTCTGGAGATAGGTGAGAAATTGGTGATGGGGAGATAGGAAGGAGGGTGTGGGACCTGTTTGGGTGAGAAACAGGCCCAAGACTTCTGGAAATCTGGTGGAGTGGGATGGGGGTGAGTGCTGTGCCGGCCATAACTTCAAAATCAGGTCATATGTATATTTGAGGCGGGGGGGTATCCATTAGAACTTTGTAAGTCGAGGACTACTTATGTTCAAGCAAATGTTGGATGGTCATTTGTCTGGGATGGTCTGAAGATTACTGCTGATAAAGATAGATAGATAGATAGATAGATAGATAGATAGATAGATAGATAGATAGATAGGTAGGTAGGTAGGTAGGTAGGTAGGTAGGTAGGTAGGTAGGTAGGTAGGTAGATAGATAGATAGATAGATAGATAGATAGATAGATAGATAGATAGATAGGTAGGTAGGTAGGTAGGTAGGTAGGTAGGTAGGTAGGTAGGTAGGTAGGTAGGTAGGTAGGTAGGTAGGTAGATAGATAGATAGATAGATAGATAGATAGATAGATAGATAGATAGATAGATAGATAGAGGTAGGTAGGTGGGGACGGAGAGAGATGATAGCTAGATATGATAGATAATAGATGATAGATAGATAGATAGATAGATAGATAGATAGATAGATAGATAGATAGAGAGAGAGAGAGAGAGAGAGAGAGATATAGATATAGATATAGATATAGATATAGATATAGATATAGATATAGATATAGATGGATGGATGGATGGATAGATAGATAGATAGATAGATAGATAGATAGATAGATAGATAGATAGATAGATAGATAGATAGATAGATAGATAGATAGATAGATAGATAGATAGATAGATAGATAGAGGTAGAGGTAGAGGTAGAGGTAGAGGTAGAGGTAGAGGTAGAGGTAGAGGTAGAGGTAGAGGTAGGGATAGCTATGTATATGTATATTTACATGTACATGTATATGTATCTCTTTCTATCTATCTATCTATCTATCTATCTATCTATCTATCTATCTATCTATCTATCTATCTATGTATATCTATATCTACATCTACATCTACAAATCTATGTCTATCTATCCATCCATACACACACACACACACACACACATATACAGTATATACTGTATATATATATAGAGAGAGAGAGAGCAGGTCATGGTCACATGAATTTGTTGAGCTTCCTGTTTCATGGTGGAGAATGTTGGAGAGTTAAAATCCTTACATCTCGGAGGGCTCTAGGCTAGAAAAGAAGACTTAGAATACATAGTCACTCTATAAACAAATAAATAACCATTCTATAAAGCCTTAGTAAGACCACACCTAGAATACTCCATCCAGTTTTGGTCACCACACTATAAAAAAGATGTTGAGACTCTGGAAAAAGTGCAGAAAAGAGCAACCAGGATGATTAGGGAAGTGGAGACTAAGGCATATGAAGAATGGTTACAGGGACTGGGCCTGGCTAATCTAGTGAAGAGAAGGACCAGGGGAGACATGATAGCAGTCTTCCAATATTTGAGGGGCTGCCACAGGGAGGAAGGGGTCAAGCTATTTTCCAAGGCACCCAAAGGCCAAGCAAGGAATAATGGATGGAAACTGAACAAGCAGAGATTTGGAAATAAGGAGAAACTTTCTGACAGTGAGAGCAATCAACCCAGGAAAGCTCCCTCGGAGCTCCCATGTAACACTGCTTCTCCGCGGGCTGCACTGGCTTCCTGTGGCCTTCCGGATCCGATTCAAGGTGGTACTGACTGTATTTAAAGTGCTCCATAGCTCGGGGCCTGGGTATTTACGGGACCGCCTGCTGCCATCAACAGCCTCCCGCCGCCCAGTACGCTCACATAGGGTTGCCCTCCTTGGGGTGCCGCTGCCTGATCGTTACCGGCTGGTGACCCCGAGGGTGCGGGCTTTCTCTGTGGGGGCCCCCTCCCTGTGGAATGATCTGCCCCCGGAGATACGGGCCATTACCGACATCCAGACCTTCCGGTGTGCAGTAAAGACCTTATTTTTCCAACAGGCTGGCCTGGCCCAGTAAACAGTATATGGGGTTTTTAATGTTAATTCGGTTTTTAAATTTTTAAATTTTAACTTTTTAATCTAATCCTGGAATTTTAAACCTTGGAGTTCTATATTTGAAGGGATTCGGCCGGATTTATATTATTTAATTCATTTTTAATTGTATATATTCTATTTTTAGTAGGCTGTACACCGCCCCGAGTCCCTTTTTGGGAGAGGGGGCGGTATAAAAATAAAATAAAATAAATAAATAAATAAATAAATAAATAAGTAAATAAATAAATAAACAGAAGTTGCCCTCGGAAGTTGTGGGAGTTTCATCACTTGAGACTTTCAAGAAGAGATTGGATTGCCATCTGTCAGAAATGATGTAGGGTCTGTTGCTTCAGTGGAGGGTTGGACTAGATGACCTACAAAGTCCCTTCCAACTCTGATTATCTGTTATATAAGGCTAACGCCTCAATGGCAAATGAAACATGTTGTTGAACCATCTGGTGGGGGCAGTCCCTGGCATCTGCTGTGGAAGCCAAGAAAGCTGTGGGTGATGTAAGCCAGTCAGATACTGTGTAGACCAGACACCATGGAGCCCGTCAATTAAAGCATCAGCTGCTCTTAACTCAGCATAGCACCCATTGCAGAATTTGTCTTAGCCAAGAAGAAGGAAGATGGATGCTGAAAGTCGTTACACGACACTTTGGCACAGTAGACGGAGACGCTGTCAACCCTGGCACACCAGTTCAGGTGCCTAGCAGGTGACTTGGCTAATGATTTCTTAAGGGAGTTTGGGAATTCCACACTGTGGATTTATTACAGGCAAGGCCTTGACACAAAACCAGATCCTGGGATGTTACCAGGGACTTGTCAGCTGAGTTATACTTTCTTCCATAACTAGGTCAGAGCATTTTATCTCAAAAATGCACATGGTGAGGGGGAAAAGCAATTTAAATTATACACCTCCCAGATCCCCTCTACGAGAGAGACGGACAGTTAAGAAGTTTGATTAAACAAACAAATAAAGTTTCAATTCAAGTTTGTCCCTGTTTAAAACCCAGTCTCCTAGCTGTCTCACACCAAGACCGTGTGGTCACACGACAGCAAGGGTAAGACAGCCATTGCAACTTCAAAACCAATCGTAATTTTGCAACTTCAAAACCAATCAAAATTTTGCAAGGTCTGTCACAACTTTGACAGTAACCGGCCATTAGTCAAGAACAATCTGTAGCATTACATTAAATAAATAAAATGAAGATGGTGAAGGCAAGTTAAGAGGAAGAATCTCTACCTATATTTGCAGAATCCATTGAACCAAACCACATCATGCCCAGGCAGCTTCATTTGTATAACATATTAAGCTTGGATAGTGTTAACCTGGTTAGTTTGTTTGTGGGCGGACTTGTGGTATAAACTCAGTCTGCTTATAGCTTGATGTATTGTGCAAATTACAACTCAGGAGCAATTTGGAAGGATTTGAGCCACAGTGGCACAGTGGTTAGAATGCAGAATTGCAGGCTACTTCTGCTGACTGACGGCTGCTTGCAATTTGGCAGTTCAAATCTCACCAGGCTTAAGGTTGACTCAACCTTCCATCCTTGCACTGATTCTCCTGCACTGAATTATATGTGTACTGATTCTCCTGCAATGAATTACATTTGCACTCAGTCTCCTGCATTTTCCCCTGAGCACACAAAACTGTGGAAGCCACCCATGCCCGTCGTGATCATTGAGCTGTGCCTGATGAAAATTGAAGGAAGGGCTGAAGTGGTGTGGATAAAATGAGAACCCAGATTGTTAGGGACAATAAGCTGGCTCTATAAACCGCTTAGAGAAGGCTATAAAGCACGGTGAAGTGATATATAAATCTAAGTGCTATTGCTATTTGGAAGCACCAGATTTGAGAAACTATCTGAGCTCTTCCCATTTCCCATTGACTGAAAGTTGACTATCGGAGAAACTTGAACTATAACGAGAGCTTAAGCAACCATAGGAGGGTCTTACAATGGTTGTCCAGCCAGTTGTTGGTCCAAAACTAAGAGGGAGGGGGAGAGAATCCAGATAACCCTCCACTTACAACCATAACTGAGCCCAAAATGTTTGCATTGCTAAGTGAGTTTTGTCTTGTTTTACAATTTTTCTTGCCAGAGTTTTTAAGCAAATCCCTGCAGTTGTTAAGTTAGTCACATGGTCGTTAAGTGAATCTGGCTGCCCCACCCTTGACTTTGCTTGTCAGAAGTTCGCAAAAGAGGACCACATCACCCTGGGACAGCACAATTGTCGTGACAGTTGCCAAGTGTCCACATTTAGATCGCCTGACCATGGGGATGCTGCAACGATTGTAAGTCACGTTTTTCAGTGAATGGTCGTAAGCAGAGGCAGGATTAAAAAAACACAGCAACCAGTTCGCTGCCCGGTTGCTGGGTAGGCGTGGCCTACACGCCTACCCAGTTTCCTGTTTCTGGTTTCCGGTGAGCCTCCAGAGGCCGGAGGACGCCATTTTCACCCTCCCAAGGATACAGAGGCCTCCCTCGGGCCTCTGAGAGGGCGAAAACAGCCTCCCTGGCCTCTGGAGACCCTCCGGAAGCCAGAAACAAGTCATTTGAAATACTGGTTTGATGAACCAGCTGTAACTTTAACATCTGGTTCTCCCAAACCAGTCTGAACCAGTAGAATCCCACCCCTGGTTGTAAGTCAAGGATTGCCTGTAATTAGGTTAGAATCAGAAAGCCCAGTGGGTCAACTTGGAATCCGTATCGGGGACTACGAGTCTTTCTGAGTCGGTGATTTGTACAGCTCTCCTACAGGACGAAATTTTGAACTGAGAAGAGAGGAAGGGAGGAAAATAATCAATTAGGCTTTGATTTGGCAGGCCCAGCAGCCAAACAACACCTGGAGACCAAGGCCAGGTTTCGACCTATCATTCCACTCCAGTGGGCAAAACACAAATGATGGACGATTAATTAACCGAGTCATAAAAAGAAAACGAGGCAATTCATGCCCTAAACAGGAATGATGTGGCTGGCTGTTGAGTAAACAGGGTGTTTGGAGGACATCAATTAGCCAGCAAATTAACCAGTATTTATGGCTTTTGTTTGCTTGCGCTAATGAAGTCCTTGCGTGGAACGGAACCTGATTGCCAAGCGCCTGGCCTCTGAGCGCATGTCAGCACAAGTGTTTGCTCACTGTAACTGGGCGAGTACCCCCTGGGTTGCCATGACAGTGTCAAAGAGACACACCACTTCAGCCCTTCCTTCAATTTTCATCCGGCGCAGCTCAATGATCACGCTGGGCATGGGTGGCTTCCACAGTTTTGTGTGCTCAGGGGAAAATTCAGGAGACTGAGTGCAAATAAAATTCAGTGCAGAAGAGTCAGTGCAAATGTAATTCACTGCAGGAGAATCAGTGGAAATGTAATTCAGTGCAGGAGAATCAGTGGAAATGTAATTCAGTGCAGGAGAATCAGTGGAAATGTAATTCAGTGCAGGAGAATCCGTGCAAATGTAATTCAGTGCAGGAGAATCAGTGGAAATGTAATTCAGTGCAGGAGAATCAGTGGAAATGTAATTCAGTGCAGGAGAATCAGTGGAAATGTAATTCACTGCAGGAGAATCAGTGGAAATGTAATTCAGTGCAGGAGAATCCGTGGAAATGTAATTCAGTGCAGGAGAACCAGTGGAAATGTAATTCACTGCAGGAGAATCAGTGGAAATGTAATTCACTGCAGGAGAATCAGTGTAAATGTAATTCAGTGCAGGAGAATCAGTGTAAATGTAATTCAGTGCAGGAGAATCAGTGCAAATGTAATTCAGTGCAGGAGAACCAGTGCAAATGTAATTCAGTGCAGGAGAACCAGTGCAAATGTAATTCAGTGCAGGAGAATCAGTGGAAATGTAATTCAGTGCAGGAGAATCAGTGGAAATGTAATTCACTGCAGGAGAATCAGTGGAAATGTAATTCAGTGCAGGAGAATCAGTGCAAATGTAATTCACTGCAGGAGAATCAGTGGAAATGTAATTCAGTGCAGGAGAATCAGTGCAAATGTAATTCAGTGCAGGAGAATCAGTGCAAATGTAATTCAGTGCAGGAGAATCAGTCGAAATGTAATTCACTGCAGGAGAATCAGTGGAAATGTAATTCACTGCAGGAGAATCAGTGGAAATGTAATTCAGTGCAGGAGAATCAGTGCAAATGTAATTCAGTGCAGGAGAACCAGTGCAAATGTAATTCAGTGCAGGAGAACCAGTGCAAATGTAATTCAGTGCAGGAGAACCAGTGCAAATGTAATTCAGTGCAGGAGAATCAGTGGAAATGTAATTCAGTGCAGGAGAATCAGTGGAAATGTAATTCACTGCAGGAGAATCAGTGGAAATGTAATTCACTGCAGGAGAATCAGTGTAAATGTAATTCAGTGCAGGAGAATCAGTGTAAATGTAATTCAGTGCAGGAGAATCAGTGCAAATGTAATTCAGTGCAGGAGAACCAGTGCAAATGTAATTCAGTGCAGGAGAACCAGTGCAAATGTAATTCAGTGCAGGAGAACCAGTGCAAATGTAATTCAGTGCAGGAGAATCAGTGGAAATGTAATTCAGTGCAGGAGAATCAGTGGAAATGTAATTCAGTGCAGGAGAATCAGTGGAAATGTAATTCAGTGCAGGAGAATCCGTGCAAATGTAATTCAGTGCAGGAGAATCAGTGGAAATGTAATTCAGTGCAGGAGAATCAGTGGAAATGTAATTCAGTGCAGGAGAATCAGTGGAAATGTAATTCACTGCAGGAGAATCAGTGGAAATGTAATTCAGTGCAGGAGAATCCGTGGAAATGTAATCAGTGGAAATGTAATTCAGTGCAGGAGAATCAGTGCAAATGTAATTCAGTGCAGGAGAATCAGTGGAAATGTAATTCAGTGCAGGAGAATCAGTGGAAATGTAATTCAGTGCAGGAGAATCAGTGCAAATGTAATTCAGTGCAGGAGAATCAGTGGAAATGTAATTCAGTGCAGGAGAATCAGTGCAAATGTAATTCAGTGCAGGAGAATCAGTGGAAATGTAATTCAGTGCAGGAGAATCAGTGGAAATGTAATTCACTGCAGGAGAATCAGTGGAAATGTAATTCAGTGCAGGAGAATCAGTGTAAATGTAATTCAGTGCAGGAGAATCAGTGCAAATGTAATTCAGTGCAGGAGAACCAGTGCAAATGTAATTCAGTGCAGGAGAACCAGTGCAAATGTAATTCAGTGCAGGAGAATCAGTGCAAATGTAATTCAGTGCAGGAGAATCAGTGGAAATGTAATTCACTGCAGGAGAATCAGTGGAAATGTATTCACTGCAGGAGAATCAGTGGAAATGTAATTCAGTGCAGGAGAATCAGTGGAAATGTAATTCACTGCAGGAGAATCAGTGGAAATGTAATTCACTGCAGGAGAATCAGTGGAAATGTAATTCAGTGCAGGAGAATGCAGTGTAAATGTAATTCAGTGCAGGAGAATCAGTGCAAATGTAATTCAGTGCAGGAGAACCAGTGCAAATGTAATTCAGTGCAGGAGAACCAGTGCAAATGTAATGCAGAGAATCAGTGCAGGAGAATCAGTGAAATGTAATTCAGTGCAGGAGAATCAGTGGAAATGTAATTCACTGCAGGAGAATCAGTGGAAATGTAATTCAGTGCATGATGAATCAGTGCAAATGTAATTCAGTGCAGGAGAATCAGTGGAAATGTAATTCACTGCAGGAGAATCAGTGGAAATGTAATTCACTGCAGAGAATCAGTGGAAATGTAATTCAGTGCAGGAGAATCAGTGTAAATGTAATTCAGTGCAGGAGAATCAGTGCAAATGTAATTCAGTGCAGGAGAACAGTGCAAATGTAATTCAGTGCAGGAGAAACCAGTGCAAATGTAATTCAGTGCAGGAGAACCAGTGCAAATGTAATTCAGTGCAGGAGAATCAGTGGAAATGTAATTCAGTGCAGGAGAATCAGTGGAAATGTAATTCAGTGCATGAGAATCAGTGCAAATGTAATTCAGTGCAGGAGAATCAGTGGAAATGTAATTCACTGCAGGAGAATCAGTGGAAATGTAATTCACTGCAGGAGAATCAGTGGAAATGTAATTCAGTGCAGGAGAATCAGTGTAAATGTAATTCAGTGCAGGAGAATCAGTGCAAATGTAATTCAGTGCAGGAGAACCAGTGCAAATGTAATTCAGTGCAGGAGAACCAGTGCAAATGTAATTCAGTGCAGGAGAATCAGTGAAATGTAATCAGTGCAGGAGAATCAGTGAAATGTAATCACTGCAGGAGAATCAGTGGAAATGTATTCACTGCAGGAGAATCAGTGGAAATGTAATTCAGTGCAGGAGAATCAGTGGAAATGTAATTCACTGCAGGAGAATCAGTGGAAATGTAATTCAGTGCAGGAGAATCAGTGTAAATGTAATTCAGTGCAGGAGAATCAGTGCAAATGTAATTCAGTGCAGGAGAACCAGTGCAAATGTAATTCAGTGCAGGAGAACCAGTGCAAATGTAATTCAGTGCAGGAGAACCAGTGCAAATGTAATTCAGTGCAGGAGAATCAGTGGAAATGTAATTCAGTGCAGGAGAATCAGTGGAAATGTAATTCAGTGCAGGAGAATCAGTGGAAATGTAATTCAGTGCAGGAGAATCAGTGCAAATGTAATTCAGTGCAGGAGAATCAGTGCAAATGTAATTCAGTGCAGGAGAATCAGTGCAAATGTAATTCATACAGGTAACCCTCAACGTACGACCACAATGGAGCCCCAAATCTCTGTTACTAAGTGAGACAGTTGTTCATTGAGTTTTGCCCTATTCTACAACCTTTCTTTCCACAGTTGTTAAGTGAAGAAAGGAAGGGAGGGAGGGAGGGAGGGAGGAAGGAAGGAAGGCGAGTGAGTGGAAGAAGGGAAGGGAGGGAGGAAAGAAGGAAGGAAGAAACGAAGGAAGGGAGGAACTTTTTTCCAACTGCACACATCTTCTATCAACTCCACCGTCAGTTTCCCTTTTTGTCTTTTACCCAGGGTATGTCTTGGAGGGAGAGGATTAAAAAAAAGGGAAGATGATGGCCATGGTCCTGAGATTCCACCTGTCATCTTGACTTTGCCCTCCTTTCTCTGAAATTTAGCAATTCCAATCCAATAACAGAATAACAGAGTTGGAAGGGACCTGGGAGGTATTCTAGTCCAACCCCCTGTGCAAGCAGAAGACCCTACCCTCTTTCGTACAAATGTTTGTCCAATCTCTTCTTAAAATCTTCCCTCATTTCAGCACCCACAACTTTTGAAGGCCAGCAGCCCCTCAGATATTGGAACACTACTATCATATCACCCCTAATCCTTCTCTTCATTAGATTAGGCATACCTAATTCCTGCAACCATTCTTCATATGTTTGAGCCTCCAGTCACCTGATCTTCTTTTTGTTCTTCTATAGAATCTCAACATCTTTTTATGGCAACCAAAACTGGATGCAATATTCCAAGTGTGCTCTTACTAAGGCATTAAAAGCAGTTCTAGTCCAACCTCCTGCTCAAGCAAGAGACTTACAATTTTGAGGTGTAAAACCTGCATATACCACCCAGTTGGTTTTGCAACTTATCCCAGATGATCCGAGGTCGGTTTGATCTTTGACTCTGAAACTCAAAATAATGTCCTGAACGTGGCTTCCAGCCCTCATTCCTGCATTCCAATCTTTGTTGGAGAGATTTGAAACGCTCTGGGTTTTTCATCTCTGTTTTGCCTTGGAAAATGGGCGCGGGGAGGGAGTTGATTCCAATCTTTGAACTGCCTGTTTATGGCCTCGGTGTAAGGATCAATATTTTATTTTTATGATCTGGCAACACTCGATGGAGTTATTAGGTTACAAACACGCTGCCTGATAGCAGTGCGTTTCAGTAACAGTACACCCAGAATTTAGAGGCTTGGTTTGAAAATGATGGGTAAATCTTTTTTCTTCCCCCCAGGGCAATGTATTGCATCTCATGTACTTCAAAATTTGCAGTGCACCTCTTCTGAAGGAGGGAAAATTCACTGTGTTCTTCGTCATCAATCTTCAACCTTTTGCTTAAACTTCTTCCAAAGATCTCTTCCAGGCAATGCAAGGCTGAATTCAATCAGAAGAGAGCTAGAAGGGATCTTGGAGGTTTTCTAGTCCAACCCGCTGTTCAAGCAGGAGACTCTATACACAGGAATGGGATTCAATTTTTTTCATTACTGGTTCTGTGGGCGTGGTTTGATGGGTGTGGCAGAAGAATGATACTGCAAAATCTCCAGTCAGAGGTGGGATTTGCTCGTTCTCTGCACTAGTCAGAATTTCTGCTATTGGTTCTCCAGAACTGGTCAGAACCTGCTGAATACCACCTCTGCTCTCCACCCCACTAACCTGCTTTTCAGCTCCGTTCTCCTGTGCAGGGCAACAAACGAAGACCCAGTCAATCAATTTGGACTCAATGGGAGGCAGAGAATAGATGGGGGTGGGGCCAGTCAGAGGTGGTGTTGGCCAGTTCTCCAAACTACTCAAAATTTCTGCTACTACTTCTCCAAAACTGGTCAGAACCTGCTGAATACCCACCTCTGCTCTACACCCACAACTTCTGAAGACAAGTCGTTCTACTGGTTGATTGTCCTCACTGTTAGGACATCTTTCCTGAATTCCAGGTTGCTTCTCTCCCTGATTAATTTCCATCCGTTGCTTCTTGTCCTGCCTTCAGGTGCTTGGAGAATAGCTTGATTCCCTCTTCTTTGTGGCAGCCCTTCAAATATTGGAACACTGCTATCATGTCACCCCTGGTCCTTCTCTTCCCTAGACTAGATATACCCAATTCCTGCAACCATTCTCTATATGTTTTGGTCTCCAGGCCTTTAAACATCTTAGTAGCTCTTTGCACTTTTTTTTTCAAAGTCTCGACATCTTTTTTGTAATAACGTGGTGACCAAAACTGGATGAATGATCAGGAACATCAGGCATTGGGACATAAATATGGCATGGGAGCAGGTTATTTGATGGACATCCTGAGGAAGAGGATGTTATCGGAGAGAAGTAGGAATTCTGCGGACAATTTCATATCATTTCTAGAGAAGAAAGGCCAACTGAAATGTCCAAAACTTTCTATCATATATGAAAGGACTATGTCATGGCCCAGGACTCCAATGACAGATGCTGAGGAGCAGCAGATCTTGTGGACTGTCAGCTTCAGGAGGCAAGCTTCAAAGCCAAGAATCACATGGATACACATGGATATTGGTCTACTGAACAGATAGATCAATCAGCTGATGATGGCCTTCAAGCCCCTGCAGAGAAGGGAGCAGAGCAAAGACATAATACTTCTTGCCAAGCATGAGAGTAAACATCTTAATTAAACAGAGCTGGCTGTGGTCTAATTGAAATGGCAGCCCTCATCCATGTTCCTTTGCTGGACACAACCATCTGATCTCTGACTTTTGCATGACGTTCTTTTGGATTCTGCTGATGAAATTCTGACCACTGGACTGGCTGACAACCCTGATTTGGCTCTTGGAACTTGGACTGAATTTTGACTATTCTTCTGTTGAAAGCAGAACCCTTAGACAAGCTTCTTTCAGAGGCTCTGTTTTGGGTCTCATTCCTTGTCCACTGTTATCTCCTCGACTTTGAGTAAACTACTAATTTCTTTAGCAACCGTATGTGAGAGTGTGTAATCAAAACCAGAAGCAGATCAGACTGCAGATAAAGTGAGCCCACCCTTCAGCTTCTGTCAAAGTTGGAAAGGCTTCATTCCACCACTACCCAAATGCCACAAAAATATATACTGTATACTTTATTCAGTTCTGCCAGCAAACAAACCAACCAACAATAACAAAAAGATAGCTGTGTGTTGATTCCCTTCCAGGGATGTCCACAGGGGTCATTTTTAACAGGCATGATGCCCCACCCTTTGGTCAATGAGAATGAGAAGAATTAGATCATCTCTGAAGCAAGGAAACCTGACTTGAAAATCAAGCCCAGACCCAAACCAATCTGTGCTCAGCAGAGAACATATTCTTCTCTGCAAACTCACATCCCATTGGGGTGAAATAAGACAGGATGGAGATCTGTCTCAATCAGATCTCTTCCCCCTGCCCCTATCCATGAAGAAGATCAATGAGGACCAAATGCTGAATGGAAGTGGTCAACTGAAGACCTACCATTTTTTAATAAGCACGTGATGTTTACAATACATTAGAAAAGTGAAGGACTTCACTAGCCCAGTTAAATTCATCATTTCAACCAGCCTGCCCTCCCCATTCATTTTCTATTATTTCTAAAATACTTCCATTGACTTGAATGCCATTTCTAGGTCTCCGTCCCTACTTTCATGGTTTGTCTTACCCCACACTTCTTTTTTTTTTCTGTTCTGTTTAAATAAATAGAGTACTTTTAAAACAAAACAAAACACTGTTTTCTGCTATCGTAGGCATGTTATCTCTGGATAGTACAATATATGTAGGGTTTTAATGTGCCATGAAATGCCTCTCGTGACCGTAACAGTTCTCTCTGCTTTCTCCTAGGGCTACCTCCAAGATGGAAGAATATCTCATGTTCTTTTATCTTTGATAACATCTTATGCCCCCCCCCCCCCCCCGAGATGTCTTTCTTCATAAAGAGGGTGTCAGCGTTCCAACTAACCAACTCCAAACCAATAAACTCCGAGACAAACATTTCCTCAAAGTTCCTTTTATTGAATTGAATTGGCATCCTTCAGTCTCAAGAGACTATGATATCGTGCTCTGAAAAGAGTTTAGTTTAGTTTTATTTAATTTATATACAGCCCCCTCTCCCAATTTTGGGACTCGGGGCGGTATACAGCCAGATTAAAAACAATACAATACAAGATATAAAATTTAAAAATGGATTAAATCAATGGCTGAAAGATTAAGAGATCTTAAAACAGCATCTAATGTGGCTAAAAAGGCCAATTTGTGGGTAGCATTCCCTTCCACACTAAGGACAGATACAGTCTGTCTCCTGTCCAGCCCCCGGATTTTGCTGGTTCCGGGATGGCCTCTTTGCTTCAGCCTTCCGAGCAAGTGTGTCTTCAAATTCAAGAAGGCAATGCTTCATTTTTAGCCTCCAAGCTGAACTAACTAACTAACTAACTAACTAACTAACTAACTAACTAACAGCATTCCAACTAATCAACTCCAAACCAATAAACTCTGAGACAAACTTTTCCTCAAAGTTCCATTTTATTAGAGTTGTCATATTGGCCCATCTAGGAAAACCCAAATCTGAGAATTCCAGGTTTTCCCTTCCCCCCAAAAAATCAAAGCCTCATCCTCTGCACCCATCAGTCCATCACATGGCCCAATCAAATCATCACCCCAGCTGGAGACATTCCTCCAAACATTCTTCTCCAGGTACAGGGTGACATGTCCTTGACTCTCTGAGAAAGAATTTTGCTGAGTCTAATCTTCTACTCACTATGAAATAGAATAGAATAGAACATTCTTAATGAATGTTCCTTCTTTATGTATACTGAGAGTATTTACACCAAGACAAATTCCTTGTGTGTCCAATCACACTTGGCCAATAAAGTATTCTATTCTGATTAGACTCACAAGGAATTTGTCTTGGTGTAAATACTCTCAGTGTACATAAGGAAAAGATACATTCATTAAGAATCAAGAATCATAACGTACAACACTTAATGATAGTCATAGGGTACAATCAACAATTAAATCATACTAGGAAACAGTCAATATAAATCATAAGGATGCAAGGGACAAAGTTACAGTCCTACAATCCCAAGTGGGAGGGGATAGGTGATAAGGAGTGATGAGAAGATTAGCAGTAATAGTAGTGCAGATTTTGTAATCATTGAACAGTGTTGAGGGAATTATTTATTTAGCAGAGTGATGGCTTTCGGGAAAAAACTGTTCTTGTGTCTAGTTGTTCTGGTATGCAGTGCTCTATAGCATCGTTTTTGAGGGAAGGAGTTGGAACAGTTTATGTCCAGGATGTGAGGGGTCTGTGAATATTTTCACAGCCCTCTTTTTGACTCATGCAGTATACAGGTCCTCAATTGAAGGCAGGTGGGTAGCAATTGTTTTTTCTGCAGTCCTAATTATCCTCTGAAGTCTGTGTCTGTCCTGTTGGGTTGCAGAGCCAAACCAGACAGTTATAGAGGTGCAGATGACAGACTCAATAATTCCTCTGTAGAACTGTATCCCCCACTCCCAAATTCCCAGTCACTAAATGTGGTAGCCTCGAAGCTTCCAAGTAAAAAAATGGCTTCCAAGGCTGACACAGTTGACCTGAGACCCCAGTCTAGGTAGCCAAGCAAAAGCATTGGGTGAAAACAGTGACCAAGGGGAGGACTTCCCACCCTTGGCTTAAAATCCCATATTTGCTAAATGCTAAATTTAATCGCTGATTGGGTTGCAACTGGGAAAATTCCAGGGAAGGGAATACACCCTTTCCCAAAAAGGACCCAGTGTGAGAACACACACAACGGTGCGTTCAGGGTGCCCTCATTCTAAGTTGTCGAAATGGGGTTGAATTATGTGGTATTGAATTGGGAATCTTCTCTTAGCCACCACACCGATATTTTTTTTCCAGGACCATCTGTCTCTTCCCGAGCAGAATCATCATTTTAAAACTAATTTTATTTTTATTTTATTAATTTTTTATTTATTTTGGTTTGTCAATTGCTTTCAAGTTAATAGGTATAAGTAAAAACATAGTTATGAATACATGGATACATATAAGAAAAATAAAATAAAAGAAATAATAGGACAGGGACGGTAGGCATGTTGGTGTGCTTATGCACACCCCTACAGATCTCTTAGGAAAGGGGTGAGGTCAATAGTAGACAGTCTAAGGTTAAAGTTTTTGGGGTTTGGGGAAGAAACCACAGAGTCATGTAGAGCATTGATCACTCTGTTGCTGAAGTCGTATTTCCTGCAATCGAGTTTGGTACGATTAACCTTGAGTTTGTATCTATTGTTTGCTCTTGTATTGTTATGATTGAAGCTAAAGTATTCATTGACAGGTAGGACATTGCAATGTATGATTTTATATACTATACTTAGATCGGACCGAAGGCGGCGTAGTTCTAGGTTTTCTAGGTCTAGAATTTCGAGTCTGGTGGCATAAGGTATTCTGCAACGAGTAGAGGAGTGGAGAACTCTTCTTGTGAAATATTTCTGGACTTTCTCAACTGTGTTAATATCAGATACGTAATGTGGGTTCCAGACTGATGAGCTGTATTCGAGTATTGGTCTAGCAAATGTTTTGTATGCTCTAGTTAGTAGTGTGATATTACCAGAGAAAAAGCTACGTAAGATTAGGTTAATAACTCTTAACGCCTTTTTGGCTATGTAGTTACAGTGAGCTCTAGTACTTAGATCATTAGAGATGAGTACTCCAAGATCCTTGACAGAGTTTGGATCATCAATGATTTTAATTTTAATGTTAAATAATTTTAAAAATTAAATAATTTTAAAAGGTGCTCACAGGGGAGAAGACAGAAACCTTCCACCATCTTTCCTGCAGTTCTCTGGAAAAGAAATTTTTAAAAATCTACTTCGGGGCGGGGAGGAGGGAGAATTGGAAAATCATTAGCAGTCTAGGCTACCTAGTCTGCCATCCCAGGCTGCCCCTTGTCTCATTCCATTCCCTGACTTTGCCTGGGTGGGGGGAACTCCCTCTTTTCTCACCCATCTTTCCTACCTCCTGGGGGCTTAAGATCCCACCAGGCTGTTAGTGGTGGTGGGGTTTTCCCCAGGCCTGCCCCTGGGATTCAAAGCAAGCGGGGTCCCCCTTTGTTTTGGGCCGACTCCCACCGCGTCCCCAGTAGGCCTGAGAGAGGGACCCCGCCAGAAAGGAAATCAGGGGCTTAGGACTTTCATTTCTCCCCTAATTTGCCAGTTCTGCCATGAAATCCCTTTACAAAAGGCTTAAAGGCTGTGCTGAGGGGCAGGTCATTTCAGAGGCCTCCGAGAGGGGATTTACTCAACAGAAAAGAGCAACTCAACGCTCTCCTGGCCCTAAACGAACAAGGAACACTCCAGCCCACCCCAACTCCTCCCCAGACCTCTGCTGACCCCTCAACAACAAGCAGGGGATTAGGCTGCTAACAAAGGTGGGATTCAGCCACTAGCAAAGGAAGCTGCTTTTGTGGGGTGGGGGGCGGGGGGGATTCTTAGCCTTCAGCTCCTCGTAGCTCAATATTCATCAGCCTGTAAAATATTAGATTCCTCTGTTTCACTCGTCCAGACCTTCTCTTGTTGCAATGAGTTCCAAAGATTCTAATCCTAGGCTGCATGAACAGAGGATAGAATCAAGATCACGTGAAGTGTGGGTACCACTTTATAAGGGCTTGGTAAGACCACCCTTGGAAAACTGAATGCATCCAGAGATCATCAAGCAGAGGTTGGACAGCGATGTGCAGAGAAGGTTTTATTCTGGATTCCTGAACAGAACAGAATGTTAGATTCGATGGCTGGAATGGTCCATGACTGTATGAAACATTCAGTCACTGTTTACCAAGCAATGCATTTCTCCTCTTTCATTTCTCAATGGGAAATAACAGTTAGAACCATGAATCAGTGGAACAACGACGTGCCTCCAGAAATTGTAAATGCTCCAATACTGGAAGTTTTTAAGAAGAGGCTGGATAGCCATTTGTCTGAAAGGGTATAGGGCTGTGATGGTGAGCCTATGAGATGTGTACCAGAGGTGGCACGCAGAGGCCTCTCTGTGGGCACGTGAGCCATTGCCTCAGCTCAGCTGTGCTGCGCAGGTGCATGCATACCTCCCGCCAGCCAGCTGGTCCTTGGCTCTCTGCGGTGCATGTGTGTGTGTGGGGGGGGGGGGAAGGGTGCATGCATGGGGGCAGGGCACAAACACAGGGTTCATGCGTGCATGTGCTGGGCGCCGGGGTTTCACACACATGCGCAGAGCATGGGGCGTCACGGGGTGTTTAGCCATCACTGGTATAGGGTTTCCTGTTTGATCAGCGGGTTGGACTAGAAGACCTCCAAGGTCCCTTCCAACTCTGTTATTCTGTTAATTTCCTAGGAGGAAACAGCAGCAATTCAGAACTGTAGACCAACCAGCTTCCAAAATGTCAGAGCTATCCATTTAAAAACGAAACGAGCAGGATTGAACCAAAAAGAAGGATCACATTTTTCTGGGCGTTGAAGCAGGAGTGAAATATAAGGTACTTGTAAGGCTTCAAAAGAAAAAAATAACATTCTTTTTCTAAGAACATCAGTGGATACATTGAACAAAGCAGCGGTGACGGATAAGGAACCATCAACTCAAAATGTTGCAAATTACAGGCCAACATTTTTTATTTTTTTTTTGGTTTAAAATCAGAACAAAGGGGTTGTCTGAGGGTTCAGTCACTCTTGCAGATAAAGTCTTTGATGTCATGGGATGAAATTTATTTAAAAAAATGCTTACAGAATTGTAGCATGTAGGACAGGCTTCAGACTAGTGGTGCATGACCTTAACTGCAAAATTCCTATTTTTTTTTTTTTTAAAAGTTGAGTTCCTTCATAATTGGGAAATCCCCTGTAGTTCCCTGCCTGCAAGAGAGAGAAGAACATCTGAAGGCAGGGCAAGAAGCAACGGATGGAAACTAAGCAAGGAGAGAAGCAACCTAGAACTACGGAAATATTTCCCGACAGTGAGAACGATTAATCAATGGAACGACAGAAGTTGCAAATGCTCCAACACTGGAGGTTTTTAAGAAGAGATTGGATAGCCATTTGTCTGAAATGGGGTAGGGTCCCCTGCCTGAGCAGGGGTTTGGACTAGATGACCACCCATGGTCCCTTCCAACTCTGTTATTCTGTTAGTTCTGAAAAGAGGGAACTGAAAGAGAAAAAAACGGAGTCAACAAAAGATGTGTATCCACCTCATTTCTCATCTGTCTCCATTCACTGCTTGCCTAAGACCTTCTCCTCCTCCACATATTCCCCAGCAGATTATTTTTTTGCAATTCACTCCCCTGTCAGAAAAAGAATTGCCCACCCAAACTTCAGTGAGAGAGCCCACTCATTGTGACCTTTTTTGTGTGACAATGACACTCTCTGCTTTTTCTCTGTGATACTTCCTGCCTCTTTAATGATACTGTAACTTCTTTCTTTCTTTCTTTCTTTCTTTCTTTCTTTCTTTCTTTCTTTCTTTCTTTCTTTCTTTCTTTCTTTCTTTCTTTCTTTCTTTCTTTCCTCCCTCCCTCCCTCCCTCCCTCCCTTCTTTCTTCCTTCCTTCCTTCCTTCCTTCCTTCCTTCCTTCCTTCCTTCCTTCCTTCCTTCCTTCCTTCCTTCCTTCCTTCCTTCTTTCCTTTTGTTTTGCTCTGCCTGAAATCCCACAGGTGCTTTTCTCCAAAAGGCAACTGGTATTTCTTTCTTTTTCTTCTTCTTTAAACTGTTTTGCTTCTCATCCAAGAAGCTTCTTCAGTTCTTCTGAAGTGAAGGAGCTTCTTGGATGAGAACAGAAACAGTTCTAAAGAAAAACAAAATCTCAGAAAATCCAGTTTCCTTTTGGATAAAAAACATCTTTGGGACAATTATGACTTGGACGATTGAGAAACTCCCTAGACACTCACTCTCTTTCTCTTTCATTGCAAAGTGATTTGGAAACTTTTTGATCCAAATGCAACCTTAAATATCAGCACCAAGCATAAATAAATATAAAGCACTGTTGGAAAAGTTGCATGGGGAAAAATGTTGCTTCTAAACCTATCCCCTGGGTGTAGGATAAAGGAAAGATTTGAACCCAGAAAATTCAATCTTATTTTCTGCCCAATTTTCATGATTTAACACCAGAAAATGGAAATCTTCAAAGCAATGATCTCTCTTTGCTCGTATTATTTTGCTCATCCCATCATATGCTGTTAGGTGGCATGGTGGCTCAGCAGTTAAGAAGCTGGGCTTGTTGGTTAGAAAGCCGGTAATCCAGGTTCGAGACCCAAGCACCACATGAGAGGGTGAGCTCCTGTTACGTGCTCAAGCTCTTGCCAATCTAGCAGCTCGAAAGCATGCAAATGCGAGCAGATAAATAGGTGCCACTTTGGTGGGAAGGTAACAGCGTTCTGTGATGTCATGCTGGCCACATGACCACGAAAATGTCTTTGGATAGCGCTGGCTCAATGGCCTTGAAAAGGAAACGAGCACTGCTCCCTACAGCCAGCAATGAGTAGAAGAGTAAAATCCGCAGGGACTCCGTTACCATATGCTGTTGCAACAGTTCTCTGATTCTTTTATATTATCTTACCTAGCAATGGAATGGGTGAGCCAATAGCATGGAAGGCTGGATTTGGGGGGATATTCTCTCAGAAGCTCTCTAGAACGTCACACCTGACTTACCTTTGCTTCGGCGTGATATTGTAACTTGCTAGTTCCTACTACAGCACTCATTTTCCAGGGATTGCCTCATTTGGTGTGTGTTCCGTGGGAGAGTTGGACTTCCGTATTTTCCAAAGCACCAGAAGGCAGGACAAGAAGTAATGGGTGGAAACTAATCAGGGAGAGACTCAACCTAAAACTAAGGAGAAATTTCCTGATAGTGAGGACAATTAATCAATGAAATAGTTTGCCTCCAGAAGTTGTGGGTGTTCCATCACTGGAGGTTTTTAAGAAGAGATTGGACAACCGAAATGGTCTAGCGCTGTGATGGGAAACCAATGGTACGTGTGCCAGAAGTCGCACACAGAGCTATTTCTGCCGGCATGTGAGCCATCACCCAGAACTGATCCACTGCGCATGTGTGCACGGCCCCCACCAGCCAGCTGATTGTTGGGTATCTGTTGCGCATGCACGAGGGGAGATGTGTGGACATGCACAGGGGGCATGGCGTGGGGGGGCTGCGCGTGCATGCACAGGGGCGCAGGGGAGCACGCGACAATGAAAAGGTTAGCCATCACTGGTCTGGGGCTGTGACGGCGAACTTATGGCATGCGTGCCACAGGTGGCACTCAGAACCATTTGTGCCGGCATGCGAGCTGCAGGCAAATGTACCTCACAGTGCATGTGCGTGCCTCACTGCTGATTTTTGGCTGGTTTGAGGTCTTCTTCGGCCTCCCAAAGGCTCGAGGGAGGCTTCTGCAGGCTTCTACAAGCTTTGTGGGCCGAAATCTAGCCCTGTTTCGTCACTTCCGGTATTTTTGGAAGAACAGGAAGTGATAAAACGGGGCTAGATTGAGGCCTACAAAGCTTGTACAAGCCTGCAGAAGCCTCCCTCAAGCCTTTGGGTTGCTGAAAAAGGCCTCAAACCGGCTGAAAATCAGCTGTGAGGTGCAGTGCAGGTAAGGGGGCGGCAGGGTGGGGTGGGATTGCGGGCACATGTGTAGGGGGCATGGGGGGGCATGCATTGCCCTCTGGGTACTGGCCGCGAGCACAAGCATGCAAGCACATGCACAATTTTGGGCACAGGAGCCCAAAAAGATTAGCCACCACTGGTTTAGGGTCTCCTGCTAAAGCAGGGGTTTGAACTACTAGAAGACCTTCCAACTCTGTTATTCTGTTACCATTCTGCTGTCTTGCTGTCAATTAAAAGGCTAAAAACATGCAAATGCAAAACAATTTCTGTAACGCATAGAGATTATGTTCTAGCCAGTCCTACCACCATTGGGATATAGAGCCATCTCATCAGAAATAAACAAAATCAAACTTTATTGAAAAAGAAAAGAGGAAAAGATTAAAAAAAAAACATATAAAGTCTTTTTAACTTTAAAATGAATACATCCGACGCTGAGTTGTCTTGATCACGGTCAGCAACTAAACATACTCTGCAAGGAAATGTAAAAAGGAATGCTTCAAGCAGCCTGCAAGATGGCAATAGTTTACTGCAAATAAAAGATTTTTCTGTCAAGAGATGGAAACAAGCTACAAATTATATAGACCAAAAGAGCATTATGCATAAAATTAATATTTCCCTGTAGGCAGTCTGAGGTTTGTTTCAAGGTTGACATAAAACCCAATTTTCTAAATTTATACTGTGAAATATATTAGATTTGACTCAGCAGTGCACAGAAAAAGAAAGAAACAATCCGAAAGAAATCCTACTTAGAACATCTGCCTCTTTCTATAGACATTTCTTGGTATTTTTTTCTTGAAGCAAAGATTCCTGCTCCTTTTTACCGCTATTTCTTAGAATTCCCAGGTTTAATTTGAGGCTTTGGGAAATAATGTTGGTCTCTTTTTTTCACAGTTTCTTCATCCGGCCCTTCTTCCCTGTCGACTTTTGGTTTTGGTTTTCTTTTTCCTTAAGAAGCAAATTCTCTCTAGCCAGAAGAGATGGAGAAGGAGGAATGGGTATATCTTAGTATCATTACTTAGTATCATTGATATTCCTCTTACTGGTATCATTATTATGATTATCAGTACTCTGTTGCTTCTGCACCAGAGGCAAATACCTTCAGTGTCTAATCACACTTGGTCAATAAAATATTCTGTTCTGTTCTGTTCTGTTCTGTTCTGTTCTGTTCTGTTCTGTTCTGTTCTGTTCTGTTCTACTCTACTCCACTCCATTTTATTCTGCTCTGTTCAGTTCTATTCTTGCCATTCCATTCCATTCCATTCCATTCCATTCCATTCCATTCCATTCCATTATCTTATCTTATCTTATCTTATCTTATCTTATCTTATCTTATCTTATCTTATCTTATCTTATCTTATCTTATCTTATCTTATCTTATCTTATCTTATCTTATCTTATCTTATCTTATCTTATCTTATCTTACCTTACCTTACCTTACCTTACCTTACCTTACCTTACCTTACCTTATCTTATCTTCCCTTCCCTTCCCTTCCCTTCCCTTCCCTTCCCTTCCCTTCCCTTCCCTTCTCTTCTCTTCTCTTCTCTTCTCTTCTCTTCTCTTCTCTTCTCTTCCTCATTCACTTTTCTCATCAAAAGATATCAAAAAGTGATCATATCACCCAGGGGTGGGAATAATTTTTTTTAACAATCGATTCTGTGGGCATGGCTTAGGTGGTGGGCATGGCTTGGTGGTCATGTGATTGGGTGGGCGTGGCCAACTCAACATCACTCACATCGAGGCACGCATCTCCTCACCTGGACTCTCGTGACTATGGGGATGCTGCAGCAGTCGTAAGGGCAAAAAACAGTCATAAGTCATTTTTTTCAGTGCCATTGTAACTTTGAATGGTCACTCCACACAAGCAAAGTACCAGTAAAAGAGGGGAAAAAAACTCCAGAGACGTTCCTGAGACAGGAAGTCTAGTCCTGCCAAAAATGTAATAAGGGTTAACGGAGAGGCAGTTTCTGTAAGCAACACCAGAACATTTCCTTCCTGCCTTCCTTACAGGATTAGGCCAGTAATTTCTTCTAACAACTGGTTCTCCGAACTGTTTAGAATGTTAACAACCGGTTCTAGCGAATAGGTGCGAACTTGTAGAATCCCACCCCTGACACTGCAACAGTCATAAACACTGTATGAATCAGTTGCAAAGTATCCCAGTTTTGATCATGTGGCCCCAGGGATGCTGGAATGGTTGGAAGTGTGAAAAATGCTCATCAGTCACTTTTTTCAGTGCAGTTGTAACTTTATACAGTCACTAAATGAACTGTTGTCCAAAGCATCCACTACTCTTTGATGGCAAACTTTATCTTGGGGAAACTTCTGACTCTGGAAAATAATAATATTTGAGTGGATCACGGGAAGTGAGTTGGCTCTCCCAGGGACTGGCAGGGCAGATCGGTGCCAGCAGTGTCTCCATTCTGGGAGTTGGCACTGGGCCTAAAGAGGTCGGCACAATCAAGATGAGAGCATCTGCCTCCTTTTTGAAGCTCTGGTTCCCCTGAAGTGGCTCCCCTGCCTGATCCAAACAGAGCTTCTGAAGATTTAACAGATTTAACAGATTAACAGAGTTGGAAGGGATTTTGTAAGTTATCTAATGTAACCCCACCACCACCCAAACAGGAAATCCTACACCGTTTCTGACAAATGGCAGTCCAGCCTCTTCTTGAAAGTCTACAGCGATGAAGCTCCCACAACTTCTAAAGGCAATGTACACAATAAAATAAAAGACAGGCAGAGAAATACAGGCAGTATTAACAGGCAGTTATCAGTCCAGATAACAGATAATCAGAGTTGGAAGGGATCTTGTAGGTCATCTAGTCTAACCATCTGCCCAAGTGAAAGACCCTACACCATTTCTGACAAATGGCAGTCCAACCTCTTCTTGAAAGTCTCAAGTGATGAAGCTCCCGCAACTTCCGAAGGCGACTTCTGTTCCATTGGTTGATTGTTCTCCCTGTCAGAATATTTCTCCTTATTTCCAGGTTAAATCTCTCCGTGTTCAGTTTCCATCCATTATTCCTTGTCTGGCTTTGGAAAATAGCTTGACCCTTTCCTCCTCTCTGTGGCAGCCCCTCAAATATTGGAAGACTGCTATGATGTCTCCCCTGGTCCTTCTCTTCCCTAGACTAGCCAAGCCCAGTTCCTGTAGTCGTTCTTCATATATCCTATATCTAATCATCCTGGTTGCTCTTCTCTGCACTTTTTCTAGAGTCTCAACATCTTTTTTATAGTGTGGTGACCAAAACTGGATGCAATACTCTAGGTGTGGTCTTACTAAAGCTTTATAGAGTGGTATTAGTACCTCACTTGATTTTGACTGTATCCCTCTGTTAATACAGTTTAGGAGTGCTTTGGGGTTTTTTTTTGATTGCCACCACACACTATTAGCTCATATTTAACTGGTCATCCACTAAGACTCCAAGATCCTTATCACACAGGGCTTTCTTAATGCATGGGCCTGATGGGCGCTTGCCTGTGGGCCCCATGAGCAGAGGGGCCCCATACTAATCTATGTATGTTAACCCTCCAATGCACTTTGTATCATATAAATATATTATACATATATCATGCAAATATATGTTTAATTTTATCAAACATTTACATTTTTAATCCTGTGAGTAGTTGTCGTAGGGGCCCCAATACATTGCATTTCCCTGGGGCCCATAATATTGTTAAGATGGCCCTGCTCTCACAGTTACTGCTATTGAGCCTGGTTTCACCCGGTCTATTATATGTGTCCTTTTGGTTTTTCTTGCCTAAGTATAAGACTTTACTTTTCTCTGCATTGCATTTCATTTTGTTAGATAGAGCCCAGGGTTCGGGTCTGTCAGGATCCATCTGGATATTGAGCCTATCTTCTTGGGGGTTAGCTATTCCTGCCAGCTTTAGTATCAGATGGGAAACAGAAGGATCCCTGTGAATTGCTCCTCAACAATTAGGCTAGTAGAGAGAAAAGAAGGGAGCCAAAGGCCAGCAGCTGTGGGAAGGTGATTTTTCCCCTTTGTTGTCAATTAGAGCAATCAACAAATTGCAGCTCTGAGCTTAGGTGACCCCTGCAAGGAAGGGAAAGGGGGGAGGAAGGGGGAAACTGGGGAGGAATCCAGTGGGGAGAAAAAGAATAAAATAGGGATCTTCTGCCTTCTGGTTTTCCCAAAAGACTGCATACCCAGTGAGCTGAGAACACGGACCGACCCTTTTGCTCAGATTTCAGCGAACCAGGCTTCTTAGCACCTTGCTCAAAGTCTGCTTTCAAAGCCTCACTTAGCATCGCTCGGTTTAAAATAACAAACACTTACTCAAGATGAAAGGGAGGTATTATCGCCTGCTCCGTTCCTTCTCCCGGTGGGGATGTTCGAGGCATGTTTGCAGAAAAGAGCGTACTTTCCAAACATCAAAACTGAAAAGGTATTACAGGAGAGCACAAACAAGTGGAGGAATAAAGCCAGGTGCGCAGAAAGAATTGAACAGGAGGGAGGGAGGAATAGAAAGAAACTCAATGGCATCTCTCACGCCTAAGTTACTTCCAATTGTCACAGCAGGACATGACTTTGACTGATTCAAGAAACTAAAGCGTTGGAGTCATTAAACCTCTTAACCACATCCATTAAAGACCTGGGAGCTGCCTTCATATAGGTGTCAGGTTTCCAGCAATCGCCCTAATTAAATCAGGATTCTTGAGCCAAACTTCAAAGGATTTATTAGAGGCAACATACTGGCACTGCCCTGTATGGAGCCAACTCTGGCATACATAATTTACAGTCACCTGTGACCCTGTTTCCCCCCTCCCCCCTGGGTATTTCATAAACCAGATTCTCCAATTGAGCCCGTTCACTGGCTGGGTGTCGTCATTCATGTTCTCCAATTAAATATATTTGTGGGCAAAAGTTCTGGTAGTTTAGTTACAATCTTTTAAAGATAAAGAGTTGGAATGTACTTTCGTTTCCAAACTGCTGCATCTGCTCTTCCAGATTTCCTTCCTCCCCTCCCTTTTTTTATGGCAACTACTAAAACAGGCATAGGAATGTTTGATGCTGCTTTTTGAACCTTCTGAGCTGTGGTGGCACAGAGGTTAGAGTGCAGTACTGCAGGCTACTTCTGCTGACTGCCAGCTGCCTGAAATTTGGCAGCTCAAATTGCACCAGGCTCAAGGTTGTTGTTTTTTCAATTTTTAATTTAATTTTATACAAACTGCAAATCTTCCATTTAAACCAGGGGTCTCTAATCTTGTCAACTTTAAGACTTATGAACTTCAATTCCCAGAAGTTGAATTCTGGAAATTGAAGCCCACAAGTCTTAATATTGCCAAGGTTGGAGACCCCTGGTTTAAACAATGTGTCCTCGGGGTATAAATATCTTGTGCAATAACAATTACTGTTTGTACATATTCATTGCTTAGTTTTAATACTCTATTCTTACTTAATACTAATCTACATCATATATCTAGTACTTATAACATTCCCCATTTTAACATTTTTAATTTTTTCCATGTGTTTACTATTTTGCGCTAGTCTTCTTTAATTTCTAACTTCGATATTTATTCTCCAACCAGGCTCAAGGTTGACTCAGCCTTCCATCCTTCCAAGTTGGGTAAAACGAGGACCCAGATCTTTGGGGGCAAATATGCTGACTCTGTAAACTGCTTAGAGAGGGCTGTAAAGCACCGTAAAGCAGTATATAAGTCTAAGTGTTATTGCAATTTGCCATCATTCTGTTTTCAGAACTGGGTGAAAATACTTTATTCTTTTTTCCCCTCCATTAACATTTTTATTGAGTTATAAGATAAAATAAGATATAAACTACCAAAAATATATATATAGGAAAACAATGGGAAGAAAGAGGAAGGAGAGAAAAGTGAGGAAGAATTAAGAGAAAGAAAAAGAAAGACTGACTTCCGACTCTCATTGTTGCAGTAAAATAAGGCATTAAAATGAGGATTCAGATTTTTGGGGGCAAATATGCTGACTCTGTAAACTGCTTAGAGAGGGCTGTACAGCACTGCGAAGCAGTATATAAGTCTAAGTGCTAGTGCTAGTGCTATTCTCTGTTAAGGTCCTGGGATTTAAGAGCCAACCAGCAGTGAAGCTGACCAGATGTGTCTGATGCAATAGGAATGAATCAGCATAGCATGGGTATTTCCCTTTAAGACTGGGGATGGGTTCTACCCAGGGGTGGGATGCTACCAGTTTGGCCCGGATCTATTGAACCGGTAGCTCTGAAGAATAGCGGACACCAAATCAGTTTGCTGCGACGACCTTCTGGTTGTCTGTTTGGCCCACCCGCCTGGGCTCTTGGCTGACCTTTTCCCCCTGCTTTTGCAACCTCAGCTGCTTTGCGCGGCACAGCTGAGGTTAGAAAGAAGAGGAATTTCAAACACTGCACACCCACAGCACAGCTGATGTTTTTTTGCAAGTGTTGTACATGCACGCACAACAAAATGCACTCTCACTGAACCGGTAATAACACCGGTTGAATGCCACCCCTGGTTCTACCCCTTTAAGAGGTGTTTATACAAAGGCAGCCATTAGAGGGTGTGTCCTCTCTCCTTGTGTCCAGTATTCATTGCAGAGTTCTGCGTGTGTCTCTACACTCTTAAGAAGAAGTTTGCTTCCTTGTAAGTTGTTTGCCTACCATGTATATGTCTGTATATAATTGTTGTATATAAACCACTGCTAAATGTCAAAGTCTCTGTGTGTTGTGTTTTGCTCCTCGGTTGTCTCTTAATAATAGTCGTGCTGAAAACACTTCGACATTCTCTGACTTAGCAAGGGGTATACATGTACAGGAAGCCCTCGACTTATACCAGTTCGTTTAACAACTGTTCAAAGTTGCAACAGCAACTGAAAAAAAGGGATATAGGACAGTTTTCCATACTTACGACCATTGCCGCATCCCTATGGTCACGGGATCAAAATTGCTTGGCCAGGGATTCGTATTTGTAACGGTTGCAGTGTCCCGGGGTCATGCGATCCACTTTTGAGACTTTCTGACCAGCAAAATCAATGGGGAAGTTGGATTCACTTCACAGCGGTGTTATTAACTTAACAGCTGCATTGATTCACTTAACAACTCTGGCAGGAACGGTCATAAAATGGGGGCAAAGCTTGCTTAACAAAGGTCTCACATAGCAAAATAGGTTTTGGGTTCAATTTTTGGCTGTAAGTTTGTCCAGTTAACCAGAGGTGGGATTCTACCAGTTCGCACCTATTTGCTAGAACCGGTTGCTAATGTTCTAAGCAGTTCAGAGAACTGGATGTTAGAAGAAATTACTGGCCTAATCCTGTAAGGAAGGCAGGAAGGAAACATTCTGGTGTTGCTTACAGAAACTGCCTCTCCGTTAACCCTTCTTACCTTCTGGCAGGACTAGATTTCCTGTCTCTGGAACTTCTCTGGAGTTTTTTTCCCCTCCTTTGCTGGTACTTTGCTTGTGTGGAGTTACAATGTTCAATTCAAAGTTACAATGGCACTGAAAAAAGTGACTTATGGCCGTTTTTCACACTTATAACTGTTGCAGCATCCCCACAGTCATGAGAGGCCAGGCGAGGAGATGCGTGCCTCGATGTGAGTGATATTGAGTTGGCCACACCCAGCCAATAACATGACCACCAAGCCATGTCCACCCAGTCATATGACCATCAAGCCACACCCATCACCTAAGCCATGCCCACAGAACTGGTTGTTAAAAATTTTGAATCCCACCCCTGCAGTTAATTGATAGTTAACTATTTTTCCAAAGCACCCAATGGCCAGACAAGGAATAATGGATGGAGACTGAACAAGGAGAGATTCAATCTAGAAATAAGGAGAGATTTTCTGTCAGTGAGAACAATCAACCCCTGGAACAGAAGTTGCCTTCGGAGGTTCTGGGTCCTTCATCACTGGAGGCTTTCAAAGGGAGACTGGACTGCCATCTGTCAGAAATGGTGTAGGGTCTCCTGTTTGGGCAGAGGGTTGGACTAGATGACCTACAAAGTCCCTTCCAACTCTGATTATCGGTTATCTGTTAGTTTCAATGTATAGTAGAAACCTGGACAACTGATTCAGACATTTAACTGAAGCTCTAAGACTAGCCCAACTGAGTTTTGACCAAGGGTAAGTAGAGATTAGCGGTTTTGTAAGAAATTATAGTGGTCAGGTGGAAACATGCAGTCCTCATGCCAGCGTCATGGATCTGCCCCGGGCTCCTTTCTGGACTCTGCCTCCCACTGTCAAAGCTTAGCAGAGAATGGCCATGTTTGATGGGGTCCTTGGTGCTGTCTCAACTTGGTTGTTTTCTTGCAGATGTTTCATTACGCATACTAGGCAACAACATCAGTATTCGTAGGGAGGCAGGGCAATCAAACCTTTCTGGGTTGCCCTGCCTTTTTTTTTTAATGAGAGCCAGGTTGGTTATCTAGAGAGTGGGAATAAGAAGGGAGCGGCTCTCATTCTTATCTTTAATTTCCTGTCTGTCTCGTGCACAGAGGTGGATCTGTGGCTGTGCAGATGCAGATAGACAATTCCACAAAACATCCATAACAAAGTATATTTATTGGTACATGAGGTATCTTCATGACTCACTCACATTTGTGAGGAAGCTCCCCTATAATGACCAATCCTTTGTATATCAGCATGCAGGTAAACAATGGTTCCTTTCCCAACCCATCACGTAGCAATAGAAGGAACAGATGTTATCAGTCCATGAGTGCAGGCAAGAATGGAGGGCAACCTCCTTCAACCCCAATTTAGTGGCCAATCAGGATTACAGATGTGGCCACGTGACATGAACTACATTTCCCAGGATACCTTTAACTACATTTCCCATGATGCATTCCCTTAAGGGGACAGCTCACAATTCCTAAGTAATAGCCAATTCCCATAGACTGGCTAGGACAGCACATTTAAAGTCCTGCAAAGCAGCCAAAATCTCCCACAGTTGAACATTTCAGAGACGTTGCTGTTGGAATCGTTTTACAGGGGTGAGATTAAAGGTGGCTATTCTCAAAAATTTCCCTTTCTTAAGTGTGTGTGTATGTGTATGTATGTGTGTGTAAAAGTTGCTGATTGTTTTGCTATTATGGTTCGTGGAAATAATCAAGGGCGAAAGACCACATGGTCAACAGTTTCGATTCCCTCTGTTATCCAGAATCCCAGGCATTTCCCTGTACAAATGTGGGGTTCTCCCCCACTTTATATAAGCTACTCTGTGAACAATTATGCTTTTTTAACCTCCTACCCAAAGGTTGATTCTAAGGACTGTACCCTTTCCAAGATTGAATGGATGCTTGGCATTCTTTCACCTAAGCCGGAACAAGACTCTATTTGTTGTTTTTGCAGACGTGAACAGGATTCTACCAGTTTGCACCTATTTGCTAGAACTGGTTGTTAACATTCTAAGCAGTTCGGAGAACCGGTTGTTAGAAGAAATTATTGGCCTAATCCTGTAAGGAAGGCAGGAAGGAAACATTCTGGTGTTGCTTACAGAAACTGCCTCTCTGTTAACCCTTATTACATTCTTGGCAGGACTAGACTTCCTGTCTCGGGAACTTCTCTGGAGTTTTTTTTCTCCTCCTTTGCTGGTACTTTGCTTGTGTGGAGTGACTATTCAAAGTTACAATGGCACTGAAAAAAGTGACTTATGACCATTTTTTACACTTATGACTGTTGCAGAATCCCCACAGTCATGAGAGGCCAGGCGAGGAGATGCGGGCCTCGATGTGAGTGATATTGAGTTGGCCACGACCAGCCAGTCACATGACCACCAAGCCATGCCCACCACCTAAGCCACGCCCACAGAACTGGTTGTTAAAAATTTGAATCCCACCCCTGGATGTGAATGCTATAATAAACTGTGAGGGAAAGAAAGAAAGAAAGAAAGAAAGAAAGAAAGAAAGAAAGAAAGAAAGAAAGAAAGAAAGAAAGAAAGAAAGAAAGAAAGAAAGAAAGAAAGAAAGAAAGAAAGAAAGAAAGAAAGAAGGAAAGAGCTGTGATAGGAAGAGAAAGAAAGAAAGACAGAAAAAAGAAAGAAAGAAAAAAAGAAAAAGAAAGAAAGAAAGAAAGAACTGTGATAGGAAGAGAAAGAAAGAAAGAAAGAAAGAAAGAAAGAAAGAAAGACAGAGAAAGCTGTGATAGGAAGAGAAAGAAAGGAAAAAGAAAAATAGAGAAAGAAGAGAGAGAAAGGACAGAAAGAAAAGAAGAAAAGAAAAGAAAGAAGAAAGAAGGAAAAGAAAAGAGAAAACCTTCTCTATCTTGATTCTACTCCTTCCTGGCAGCCAGGAACACCCCCCTTGACTATCCTGCACTGCTCACCCTGCGCTCCTGGTTCTTTGAAATCTAGCAGGCCAAGTTAAAGGGCCAAGCAAGTGATCAAAACCATTTTTTTGTTTTGGAATGGGGTGAGGGAAGGGGGAAGCCACATCGCAGATCTGTTGACTTGGAGGCCTGTCAAAACCATCTGGATGCAATGGAAGGAAATCAAAATAGATACCTGGGCCTGCGTGTGGATTTCTGCAGATAGCAACTGGGCTTGGCATTGCCTGGTATAAGTAGGAAGGCCAGAATTAGAAGTAGCCGAAGTTGCTTGCAAAGCAAAACAGATGGTAAGGGTATCACGTAAACCTCGAGCAGAGATTTCAACCTGGTTTGAAAAGAAGCATTGCTGATCAAGATGGATATGTGGCGTTTGGTTGAGGGAGGAAAATGGTGGGAGGGCAGGGAAAGGGAAGGGAAGAGAAGGAGGAAGGGGGGGGAGAAAAAAAGGGAGGGAGGGGAGAGGAGGGGAGGGGAGGAAGCAGAGAAAGGAAGGAAGGGAAAGGGAAGGAAGAGAAGGGAAGGGAAGGAAGGACGGAGAGGAGAGGAGAGGAGGGAAGGAAATGGAGAAAGGAAGGAAAAGGGAAAGGGAAGGAAGAGAAGGGAAGGAAGGAAGGAGAGGAGAGGAGAGGAGAGGAGAGGAGAGGAGGGGAGGGAAGGGGAGGGAAGGGAAGGGAAGGAAATGGAGAAAGGAAGGAAAAGGGAAAGAAGAGAAGGGAAGGAAGGATGGAGATGAGAGGAGAGGAGGGAAGGGAAGGAAATGGAGAAAGGAAGGAAGGGAAAGGGAAGGAAGGGAAAGGGAAGGGAAGGGAAGGAAGGAAGGATGGAGAGGAGAGGAGGGAAGGGAAGGGAAGGAAATGGAGAAAGGAAGGAAGGGAAAAGGAAGGAAGAGAAAGGAATGGAAAGAAAGACGGAGAGGAGGGGGGAAGGGAAGGGAGGGGGAAGGGAGGAAGGAAGGGCAAGGGGGGGAGGAAGGGAAGAAAGAAAGGGAACAAAAGGGAAGGGAAAGGAAGGGAAGAACTATGCCTAACTATCAAATTACATCTTTTTTCTTCTTTTTAAAAGTACTCTCCTTTCAGAAATCCAGGTTGCTAGCATATTGGAGGATACTTAGGACACTTTTGTGAGATAAGAATGCCTGGGAAAAACAAAATGCCCCCCCCCCCCCCCCAAAAAAAAAAAAAAAGAATCTCCATTAAGAAAAATCAATTTCCCACCATTAAGCAGAGTTAAGGATGGTTTTGATATTATGGGAGGACTGGAATTTATTGGAAATTCAGAACAGCCCACGAACTGCATTCGCTCCACGTTTGCAAAGGTAACTGAAATGTCAGAGACAGGGTGCTGAGGGAGCCAGATGTTTTATGCAGACTTGTAAAATATGAGTAATATGGGATGAAGCTTTTTAAAGAGAGGACAGATCACCAGCCTCCATCCCAAGCTGTGCTTTAATAAGAGAATAAGACAAGTGTGTGTGGGGGGGGGGGGGAAGGGTGGTGTGGAAGGGAGATACAACTCAGTTTTCCAGAGGGGTTGTTTCAGAAATCATCTTACACAGCATGCTCAAACATTTGCTCCCACTCTCCCATTCAAGACAGAAAAAAGGTGACAAATTGGTATTCAATCTTTAAGCGGAAGATTATGTCGTGGACATGAGCACCAACTTTTAGTAACTTGGTTTTCAAGATAACTCTTTCTTTCTTTCTTTCTTTCTTTCTTTCTTTCTTTCTTTCTTTCTTTCTTTCTTTCTTTCTTTCCTTCCTTCCTTCCCTCTCTCTCTCTCTCTCCTTCCTTCCTTCCTTCCTTCCTTCCTTTCTTTCTTTCTCTCTCTCTTTCCTTCCTTCCTTCCTTCCCTCTCTCTCTCTCCTTCCTTCCTTCCCTCTCTCTCTCTCTCTTTCTTTCTTTCTTTCTTTCTTTCTTTCTCTCTCTCTCTCTCTTTCCTTCCTTCCTTCTTTCCTTCCTTCCTTCCTTCCTTCCCTCTCTCTCTCTCTCCTTCCTTCCTTCCTTCCTTCCTTCCTTCCTTCCTTCCTTCCTTCCTTCCTTCCTTCCTTCCTTCCTTTCTTTCTTTCTTTCTTTCTTTCTTTCTTTCTTTCTTTCTTTCTTTCTTCTTATTTCTCTCCCTCCCTCTCTCCCTCCCCTCCCCACTCTCTCTGCCCTAGTAAGACCAGGCCTAGAGTACTGCATCCAGTTTTGGTCACTACACTATAAAAAAAAGATGTTGAGAGACTCTAGAAAAAGTGCAGAGATGATTAGGGGACTGGAGACTAAAACATATGAAGAACAGTTACAGGAACTGGGCTTGGCTAGTCTAGTGAAGAGAAGGACCAGGGCAGAGATGATAGCAGTCTTCCAATATCTGAGGGGCTGCCATAGAGAGGACGAAGGGGTCAAGCTATTTTCTAAAGTGCCTGTAGGCCAGACAAGGAATAATGGATGGAAACTGAACAAGGAGAGATTTAACCTGGAAATAAGGAGAAACTTTCTGACAGAGAGAACAAGCAACCAATAGAACAGAAGTTGTCCTTGGAAGTTGTGGGAGCTTCATCTCTTGAGACTTTTAAGAAGAGATTGGACTCCCATCTGTCAGAAACAATGTAGGGTCTCCTGCTTGGGCAGGGGGTTGAACTAGATGACCTACAAGGTCCCTTCCAACTCTGATTATCGGTTACATCTCTCTCTCTCTCTCCATTATTTTATCTCCCTTTAAAAATGGAGATTTAACACAGAATAGATTCAGATTTCAAAAGCCGACAGAGGGACTACTTCATAGAGGGTATGGCAATACTTTTTCCTCATTTATCCTTAGTTTGCCACTATGTTCTTTCATTATTTTTAGTTGTTTTAAATGGATAAATGCCACTGTCTTTAAAGGCCCCTTTTGCTCCTCTTTTTCATAGGGCTTTTTGCCACCTTAGATGCCTACAACTTTAAACCGATGTAAAAAATCTCAACAAGAAAATGATATATATTGTGACATTTCACACGAGCTGCTTCCATACACATCTTACCCTAGCCACTTAAATGCCTAATGACCCAACCGACTAGATATGATTAATATTAACTGGGCTAGGGTTGCAGTGATAAGATTGTGTTTCTGTGAATCCAACCCAGTTGGTTCTTTGATATATCATTACATTGGACAAATGTAATGTACTGAATGTACTGCAAATGGATTAATTCAGTAATCTGGATATATTTTGCTACCAAGAATCACCACTTGGCTATTCTGTTTTCATGTCTGCGCAACTTAACACTTCTTTGTCATTCTTTTGCATATGAATGGAATGGAATGGAGTGGAATGTCTATGGAGATTTTCAGTCATCCAGGTCTTGGTTGTCCCAAAGGTGCTTTTTCAAGAAGCTAAACGTCTTCAAAGAAAAATGAGAAAGTCCAGTTGCCTCTTGAGAAAGCACCTTTGGGACAAAGGAGTGGAGTATGGAATGGAATGGAATGGAATGGAATGAAATGGAATAGAATGAAATGGAATGGAATAGAATAGAATAGAATAGAATAGAATAGAATAGAATAGCAAAATTGGAAGGGATCTTAGAGGTCTTCTAGTCCAACCCCTTGCTTGGGCAGAAAACCCTACACCACTTCAGACAAATGGTTATCCAATCTCTCCTTTAAAACTTCCAGTGTTGGAGCAACCAAAACTTCTGAAGGCGAGATGTTTCACTGGTTAATAGTTCTCACTGTTAGAAAGTTGCTTCTTGATTCCAGGTTACTTCTCTCCTTGCTTATTTTCCATCCATGGATTCTTGTCCTGCCTTCAGGTGCTTTGAAGAATAAATTGACCCCCTTTTCTTTCTGGCAGCCTCTCAAATACTGGAACACTGCTATTAGGTCATCCCTGGTTCTTCTTTTCTCTCGAGTGGCCATACCCAAATCCTGCAACTGTTCTTCACACTGTATATTTTAATCTCCAGCCCTTTAATCATTTTGGCTGCTCTTCTCTTCGATTGTTTGGCACTGGAGAAAGTTCCTGTGAATGATCCAACAAATATTTAAATATACTAAGATATTTAATTCTCTTTTAACTTTTATAATTGTAACCAAGTTTTATGGTTGGCTATACACCGCCCTGAGTCCTTCGGGAGGAGGGCGGTATATAAATATAATAATAATAACAACAATAAATAATAATAATATCAATTCACAGTTCTCACTCAAGGCACAAATGGCCAGACTTGAATTATCCTACTTTGGAGGCATTATGCAAAGGAGTCCCAACTCTCTGTGGGGTCCTTACTGCTCTCCAAGTTTGGTGGGTTTTTTACAGATATTGCATTACCCAACTAAGTGACATCATGACGTTACCTAGTTCGCAATGGTGGAGTTCAAAATTTTTTACTACTGGTTCTGTGGGCGTGGCGTGGCTTGGTGGGCGTGGCAGGGGAAGGATACTGCAAAATCCCCATTCCCTCCGCACCCCACTAACCTGCTTTCCAGCTCCGTTCTCCTGTGCAGGGCAACCAAAAGAGACCCAGCCAATCAGCTGGGACTTGGGAGGCATAGAATAGATGAGGGGCGGGGCCAATCAGTGGTGGTATTTGCCAGTTCTCCAAACTACTCAAAAGTTCCAGAACTGGTCAGAACCTGCTGAATACCACCTCTGCTAGTTGGGTCATGAACAGGGGTCAGCTTCAAAAAGTTTAGCAAAGGGTTCTCTGCCTGGTTGCTGGGTGGACCATGGTGGGTGTGGCCTAGTTTGCCTCCTGCACCGAGGCGGGGGGGGGGGGCATTTTTGCCCTCCCTGGGCTGCAGAGGCTGTCTTCGAGCCTCCAGGAGGGCAAAAATGGCCTCCTCGGTCTCCGGAAGCTCTTTGGAAGCCGGAAACGGGCCCATTTCTGGCCTTCCCGAACTTCCGGGAGGCCCATTTTTCATCCTCCCCAAACCTGCACTTACCTGCATCCAAAACGGGCCACGTGGGGATTCCTGGGAGGGGCAGGGTGAGGTGGGCAGGGCCAGCCAGGAGTGGGATTTGGGGGCTGCCATAGGGAGGAAGGGGTCAAGCTATTCTCCAAAGCACCCAAAGGCCAGACAAGGATAATGGATGGAAACTGTTTTGAGGCGGCAATGAAGAGGCACACACGTATAGTGATTCAGTCTTTTTGTTTATTTCCAGGACACCGACTGACTCGGTGGCGCGGCAGCCCTTCTTTTAAAGGACTCCCGCGCCTAAGTCAACCAATGACGGGGCGAGGATCTCCCGCCGGAATGTAGACCAATGAACAGTAAGTATTTCAAATATTAACCAATCCAGAACACCCCTCCCTCCTTGGTCCAGTCTGACCAATCAGGAGCCGCGCCTATGTTACGTAATCACGTAGATAGGCGGGGCTCCTGTGAGTCCGACTGGACCTGCGCGGCTCAGTTGCGTCGTTACCATCGGCTGGTGCGGAAGGACCTGTTGCTCCTCTCGCCTCCGGCCCTGGAAACTTCGAGCAGGTCGAGCCGGCTGCGTCACTCCCAACGGGCCTAACTGGGCTAGTTGACGTGGCCATGCCGCTCCCTGCTCGGCCTGGATTATCGACGACCCTGTCAGATGTTTCAGCGGGACGTTCTTCAGGATCAGGTGCGTAGCAGCGCGACCCGACCGGAGCTAGAGTTGAGGGTGTGTGTGTGTGAGTTAGGGCGTCATTGTTTGTTAGTGGGCTTCCCTTATCCAGACTGTTTGGTGGTTGTTCCCCTTCCCCCCCAGGAAAATCGCCAGGTCTGGGATGGGTGCGAGTTCGAAGTTGGTCTATGTGTCGCTTCCAGCTTTTGCCATCAGCGGTGGTAAGCCGGTAAGAACGGGGCCCGGTTAGATGTGTGATGGTGGCTGGCACCCATAAGGGGTGCCCTATCAGGTTTTTAGCGTAAACTAAATCCCCAATTCGGAATGTTCGGACTTTGGTTGAAGAATCTAGTGGTTTCTCTGTAGTGTAGGTGGGGTGTAGTCTATCGAGAGGGGAACGTAGCTTTCTCCCCATAAGTAATTCAGCAGGGGTTTTGTTAGTAGTGCTACTGGGTGTAGTGTGTTGTAGGAACAATAATTTGTCGATGCGTGTTTGTATAGGGCCCTGATCTAACTTAAGAAGGGTCTCCTTGGTAAACCGGACCATGCGTTCGGCCCGTCCATTCGCTGCCGGATGTGCCGGCGCGGTTAAGGCATGGCGTATGCCCAAACTGGCTAGGTAGCCCTCAAATTCTGTAGCCGTGAATTGAGGGCCGTTGTCAGATACCAGGACGTCTGGTAAACCGTGGGTGGCAAACCAGTGACTGAGCTGTCGGATGACAGCTTCAGAAGAGGTTGATTTCATGAGGCTCACTTCTAACCAGTTTGAATACGCGTCTACCAGAATCAAGAAGGTATGTCCCTTAGTCGGGCCTGCAAAATCTATGTGGACTCTAGACCAAGGGCCCCTAGGTAGATCCCACTCAGTAATTGGTGCCTTTGGGGGTGAGGGCCGGGAAGTCTGGCAGGGCTGGCAACCCGCGACCCAGTCGGTAACATCCTTGTCTAACCCAGGCCACCATACGTAACTTCTAGCTAGACTTTTCATCTTTACCACCCCGGGGTGCCCCTCATGCAATAGTTTCAATATGGGATTTCGCAGTTTTTGTGGAATGACCACTCGATCCCCCCATAGTACACAGCCTTTTAGTACTGACAGTTCCATTTGTCTCTGTTTAAACGGTCTGTGCTGTTCTTGTAACTCAGAGTCAGGCCAACCCTTCATGATCCACCTACTCACGGTATGCAGTAGGTGGTCGTTAGAGGTTTCGTGCGCGATGTCTGCTGCTGTCATCGGGAGGTCGGGCAGGGTCTCAATCAAAAAGGTTGAAAAGCTGGGGTTTGGTTCAGGATCAGAGTCTGGTAACGGGCAACGACTTAAAGCATCGGCGTGCGTGATGGTCGGACCCGGGCGGTAAGACAGGGTGTAATTGTAAGCGGCCAGGAATTCTGACCATCTTGTCATTCTGGGTGATAGAATGTGGGGAGTGGGTTTGTCACCCGCCAGGATACCTAGTAGGGGTTTGTGATCGGTGATGATCGAAAAAGATCGGCCATACAGGTATTCATGAAAACGTTTAATACCCGAAATTATGGCTAGTGCCTCCTTGTCCAGTTGACTGTAATTCCTTTGGCTTTGGGACAAGGTTTTTGAATAGAAGGCAATCGGAGCCTCTCTGCCGTTAGGTAGAAGGTGGCTCAGGACAGCTCCGATTCCAAAGGGGGAGGCATCACAAGTTAGTAACAATGGCAAAGTTTCGTTATATTGAATTAACACTTGAGCTGAAGTGATCATGTCTTTAATTTTGTTAAATGCTGTTTCTTCCCGATGTCCCCACTTCCACGATGCGTCTTTGTCCAAAAGCCTATGCAAGGGTTCCGCCACCGTGGCTTTCTGGGGCAAAAAGACATGGTAAAAATTTATCAACCCTAGGAAAGCTTGTAGGTCAGCCTTGTTAGTTGGTGTGGGGGCATTTTTGATGGCACGGGTTTTTCCTGCTGTTGGATGGATGCCATTTCCATCGATTAGGTATCCTAAAAACTCTATTTTGTCTGTGATAAGGGTACATTTGTCTTTTTTGACTTTAAACCCAGCCTCAGTAAATTTGGTCAGCACTTTTCTTAGGCGGTCTCGCAGTTGCAATTTGTGTTTAGCTGCAATTAGGACGTCATCGAAGTACGGGATGACTCCAGGAATTCCTTGAAGGAGTCGTTCCATAAGAGATTGAAAAATGCCTGGTGCCACGCTAACGCCGAATTGTAGGCGATTACACTTAAATGCACCCCGGTGTGTTACAATAGTTTGGGCTTCAGCTGTTTTTTTGTCAACGGGCAGTTGCTGGTAAGCCTGAGCCAAATCGAGTTTAGCGAAAATCTTTCCGCCCTTGATAGAATGTAGCAAGTGTTGCACGACAGGCACGGGGTATGCGCTCTGTTGTAGTGCATGGTTGAGGGTCGCCTTATAGTCCCCACAAATACGAACCGACCCGTCTGCTTTTATAGGGGTCACTATAGGGGTCTCCCATTTAGCGTGGTCAACTGGCTCGAGGACCCCTTGCTTTACTAGTTTATCCAGTTGTTCTTCTATTTTTGGCTTTAAGGCAAAAGGTACCCTTCTAGCCTTTAGTCTAATTGGGGCTACCTTGGGGTCTATGTTAAACGAAATCGGGTTACCCCGGTACTTGCCTAATTCTTCGCTGAACAGGTCCTGGAATTCTTGAATGAGATCTGCCTCCCAGTCAGCGTCTGTGATATGGTTGATACCGGTCATCCCTATTCCCAGCGGTTCGAACCATTCCAGTCCTAAGAGGCTGGGTCTGTTCCGGTCCACGATTGTTAGGGGAAGAATCTCAGTATGGTTGTTGAAGGTTACCTGGAAATGTCCAATCCCTACTACCGGAATTCTGTTTCCCTGGTAGTCTTTGAGTGTTAATTTCTGTTTGTCTAGTTCGCTTCGCCGTATGTCTGGGATCAATTTCTTAATAGTGTCCCAGGAAACCATGGAAAGGAATGATCCCGAATCCACTTCCATTTCACAATTTTTTTCTTCAATTCTTACTTGCACGTGGACTTTTTTAACGTTTTTTGTATTAGAGTGACCAATTATTATTGTTTGATGTGTTTCTTCCTTCTTGTAAGATGACTCTTTAAACTTTCTATTCCTTCCTTCCTGGCTCCAACGGTTGTTTGTTTTCTTTTCTCTCTCTCTTGGGGGAGGGCTTTCTCTTCGCCTGGGGCTGTAGCTTGATCGGGCTCTGCATACCCTTGCGATGTGCCCTTTCTTTTCACACTTTCGGCATATTGCGTCTATGAAACGGCACTCTGATCTGGGGTGGTTTCCACCACAACGGTTGCATTCAAAATCAAACCGCCTGGTAGTCCGCTCTTTTTTCCCTCTCGCGGCTTTTAGGTGGCAAACCTCGTCTTCTTCACTACTGGTCTCAGTTTCAAGATCCTCGTAGTGTGTTGAAGTTTTTCCTTGTTCATCATCAGCTTTGGTGGCTTCTTTGGATTTGTGGTGTGCAGCTTGATTAATCTGTTTCATTCTTGCTGCCGATTTGTGAGCAGCTTCGGCTGCGGTGGCTTCTTCGATGGCCTCTGTGGCTGTTATCTTGGGTCGGTTTAGCAACTTACTCTGCAATATTGGATCTTTTAAGCCTAAAACGATCCGGTCTCTTAGCGCCTCATTGAAATCCGAGAATTCGCACTCTCCACCTATTTCTCTTAAATCGGCCACGAAATCGGCGATAGGTTCACCTTCTTTTTGGTTCCGGAGGTAGAACTCATGGCGCTTTATCAGGCAGGAAACTGTGGGCGCGTAGTGTTTCCTCAGGATCTTCTCTAGTTCGGGCCAAGTTAGCGTTTTGACATCGATTGGAGACGCTAGTGCCTTTGCCATCCGAAATACGGCTTGGCCGCAGTGGGTCAAAAACACCGCTCTCTTTCGGTGATCCGACACTCCGCTCAGATCGCTACTCTCCAAAAACATGAGGAATCGGTCCACATACGTCTGCCATTCCTCCTTGGCCGGGTTGAATTTTTCAGGCGGTGCGTTGCTTCCGGACATGATGCCGCTCGCTCTCCGCCGCTATGCACTCTCTAAACGTGTTGCCTCGATCCCACCTTCGTCGCCAGTGTTTTGAGGCGGCAATGAAGAGGCACACACGTATAGTGATTCAGTCTTTTTGTTTATTTCCAGGACACCGACTGACTCGGTGGCGCGGCAGCCCTTCTTTTAAAGGACTCCCGCGCCTAAGTCAACCAATGACGGGGCGAGGATCTCCCGCCGGAATGTAGACCAATGAACAGTAAGTATTTCAAATATTAACCAATCCAGAACAGAAACTGAGCAAGGAGAGATTCAACCTGGAAATAAGAAGAAACTTTCTGACAGTGAGAACAATCAACCAATGGAACAGAAGTTGCCTTCGGAAGTTGTGGGAGCGCCATCACTTGAGTCTTTCAAGAAGAGATTGGACTGCCATTTGTCAGAAATGGTGTAGGGTCAGCCGCTTGGGTGGAGGGTTGGACTAGATGACCCAAAAGGTCCCTTCCAACTCTGATTATCTGTTCTGTTCTGAACCCCTGCGAACCCCCAGCAGCCCATCCCTGGCTCATAAAAGGTCTGCCAGAAAACCACCAAGCTCAGGGAGCACCAAGGACCCCAGAATTCAATTCTGAGCTAAAAAATATTCTCTTCTCTCCGTATACAACTCTCTGGAAGAGGCTCAAATGCTGGGAAAGATAGAAGTAAACAGAAGTGGATGGCCAGCCCGCAGGTGGAGGGGACACAATTAATACAAATTGAAGGACAAATGGTGCTAAGAGCAGGTGCACACATAAAGAGCCACTGATCCACGCACAGCCACCACTGCTGCAAAAAAACCCCAAATCTGCTGTGCTCCCAAATGCACATTCAAAAGAAATTTTTTTTGGGGGGGGAGAGAAGCCCCACTGGCTGAATCCAGCTGGAGAAACCCCCCAACTTGGATGAAGCCTCTTTGGAAAATCTGCACACACAAAAACCGGGTGAGGCTGCAACTGAACAGAATGGAGCAGAATGGGAGAGAGTCCTTGTGTTTGTGTGTGTGCTTGCAGGGCTGGGGGTGGGGTGGCTGGTTGCATGAGCATGTGTCCCCCCCCCTTTCTTCCCTTCTCTTTCCCCCCCCCCCCCCCCACAACTCCAGACCCCCAGTCTGTAGCGACCCAGCCCTGATCTTTGTCTTTTGCCTAAGAGATGATTAGCGGCGCGTCGAAGGGAAAGAATGAGTGAATGCCTGAGTTGCAAGGCAGAAAAGCCTCCCTTGGCATTTCTCACTGATTCAGAAAGGAGAAGGGAAGAATCCCACCCTGTGAATGGTAATTAGTCCCAAGCGAGGGCGGCCGGGCACAAAGCCGGCAGCTGGACCCATAAGCCTCAAAGGCTATTTTTCTGTGTTTGCAAATATTGAAAGCTGCACAGTGCTTCAGTTCAGGGAGGCCACAAAGAAAGCAAATTGCACAGACATCAGGCCAAGCCCAGGGTGGGAAAGAGCCAAGAGGCAGTGGGGGAGGAGACCGGGTGGGTGTCTGGTACCGGTGGTGGGATTCAAATTTTTTCACTACCAGTTCTGTGGGCATGGCTTGGTGGGTGTGGCATGGCTTGCTGGGCGTGGCAGGGAAAGGATACTGCAAAATTCCCATTCCCTCCCCACCCCACTAACCTGCTTTCCAGCTCCGTTCTCCTGTGCAGGGCAACCAAAGAAGACCCAGCCGATCAGCTGGGACTCAGGAGGCAGAGAAGAGATGGGGGGGAGGCCAGTCAGAGGTGGTAATTTGCCAGTTCTCCGAATTACTCAAAATTTCCACTATCGGTTCTGCAGAACCGGTCAGAACCTGCTGAATACCACCTCTGGATGGTACCCAGAATCCCCCTGGGCCCAAGCCTTGTGCCGACTTGCTGTCAGCATCCCAGCAGAAGTGGGTTTGGAGAATTAGGCTGGCTGGAGTGATGGGGAGCAGAAGTGACCTCTAACCTCTGTTTCTCTTCCCCAATTTTTGCCACCCACCCAGGTGGAGTCCGGAGTTTGCAGGCTGGACAGGGAATTCTGGGAGATGAAGTCCATGTCTTCTAAAGTTTCCCAGGGGCTGAGAAAACAGACTGCTAGAGGAATCGCTCATTCATGCCAAACCTTGGCTAGTAAGGTGTTTATTTTATTTTTATTTGTAAAAATTAGGAGTGCAGAAAAAAAAACAATTGCTACCAACCTGCCTTCCATTGAGTACCTGTATGCTGCACGAGTCAAAAAGAGGGCTGTGAAAATATTTACAGACCCCTCACATCCTGGACATAAACCATTTCAATTCCTTCCCTCAAAATGACATTATAGAGCACTGCACACCAGAACAACTAGACACAAAGACAGTTTCTCCCCGAATGCCATCACTCTGCTAAACAAATAATTCTCTCAACCCTGTTCAACTATTTACAAAGTCTGCTCATCACTCCTTATCACCCATCCCCTCCCACTTGTGACTGTATGACTGTAATTTTGTGGCTTGTATCCTTACGATTTATATTGACTGTTTCCTAGTATGATTTGATTGCTTATTGTACCCTATGACTATTATTAAGTGTTGTACCTGATGATTCTTGAGTCTTGATGAATGTATCTTTTCTTTTATGTACACTGAGAGCATTTGCACCAAGACAAATTCCTTGTGTGTCCAATCAGACTTGGCCAATATAGAATTCTATCTATCTAAAACTCATTGGCCTCCCATCCTACCACAGGGGAGTTCTAGGCAGCTTACAATATGAAAAAAATGAAAGCTATACAAAGGCTAAAATACATATTTTTCCAGTAGTCCTTGACTTACAACCAGAATTTCTGTTGCAAAGCACAGTGGTTGTTGTTAAGTATTGTTAAGTGCCTGATTTTAGGGCCTTTTTTGCCACCATTGTTAAGCAAATCACTGCAATTAAGAGAAGTCTATGGTCGTTAAGTGAACTCTGCTTCTGCCATTAGCTTTGCAACTGGGAAGGTTGCAAAAGGCGACCATAGGACCTCAGGATACTGTAATAGTTATAAATACATGCTGATTGCCAAGTGCCCAAATTTTGGTAATGTGACTATGAGGATGCTGTGACAGTCATAACTGCAAAGAACCAGCTCTAAGTCACATTTTTCAGTACCATTGTAACTTCAAACAACTTACTAATACCACTCTATATAAAGCCTTGGTAAGACCACACCTAAAATACTGCATCCAATTTTGGTCAACAAACTATGAAAAAGATGTTGAGACTCTAGAAAAGATGCAGAGAAGAGCAACCAGGATGATGAGGGGACTAGAGACTAAAACATACAGTATGATGAACGGTTGCAGGAACTGGGCTTGGCTAGTCTAGTGAAGAGAAGGATCAGGGGAGACATGATAGCAGTGTGCCAATATCTGAGGGGCTGCCATAGAGAGGAGGAAGGGGTCAAGCTATTTTCTAAAGCACCCGAAGGCCAGACAAGGAATAATGGATGGAAACTGAACAAGGAGAGATTCAAGAGAAATAAGGAGAAATTTTCTGACAGTGAGAACAATCAACCCATGGAACAGAAGTTGCCTTTGAAAGTTGTGGGAGCTTCATCACTGGAAGCTTTCAAGAAGAGATTGGATTCCCACCTGTCAGAAATGGTGTAGGGTCTCCCGCTTGGGCAGGGGATTGGACTAGATGACCCCCAAGGCTCCTTCCAATGCTGTTAATCTGTAATCTAATTCAAAATAGAGTTGGAAGGGACCTTGGAGTTCTTCTAGTCTTTAAACCATTTCAGAAAAGTGGCTGTCCAGTCTCTTCTTGAAAATCTCCAGCGATGGAGCATCCATAATTTTTGGTGGCATTCTGTTCCACTGGTTAATTGTCCTCACTGTTAGAAAGTTTCTCCTTAATTCCAGGTTACTTCTCTCCTTGATTAGTTTCCCTCCATTGTTTCTTGTCCTGCCCTCTGTTGCTTTAGAAAATAGGCTCACCCCCTCTTCTTTGTGGCAGTCCCTCAAATATTGGGACACTGTTATCATGTTATCCCAGTCCTTCCTTTCTCTCAACTAGCCAACCCCAAATCCTGCAGCCATTCTTCATATGTTTTAGTCTCTGGGCCCTTAATCATCTTAGTTGCTGATCTCTGCACTTTTCCCAAAGTCTCAACATCTTTTTTTTTTTTTTGTAATGTGGTGACCAAAATTGGATGCAAATATTCCAGGTGTGGTCATACTAAGGCTTTATAAAGCAGTATTAATCTTCACATGATTTTGATTCAATACCACTATTTATACAAGTTAAGGATTAGATTTTTGTCCTATTTTAAGCACGTATCTTCACTTCCAGGGGTGCAGTTTCTAGGTTTGATTAGCCAATTTTTGAATGACAGTCCAAAGGAAATTCCTAGGGTTGTTTTGAGGACCCAATATTTTTTTTGAGGTTGACTTGCCATTAAGCATCGCTTCAACCACCGCTAGGTCCAGATTGCCAACTTTTTAAGGACTTCCTTAGCTTTGCCTCCAAGAAGCCACATAAGACACAGGAATTCCAGCTGAAACCTTTCTGGGCACCAAGAGACATTCAGCTGCTAAACATTACCGACAGAGACACTTTTAATTAGCGGAGCTACATGGGGTGGTTCAAAAAAACAAAAAAGGCAGCCTTTATCTCCCTGCCTTGGAAACATCAACTATTTCATATCTGCGTTTACTGTCAAATATTATTTGGACAATGGAGAAGTTGATATATCTCCCCTTTTGCTGTTCAACTCCCCCTACAAAATGGTTTGTAGCGCATCTGGCATTTATATCGACGTAGTCTCCAAGTTTCAGAGTCACACTCCATTTAAAAATGCATCTCTTTTAAAAGAAAAAAGAAAAGAGGAGGAAAAATAAAAGAGAAGCCTGTAAAAGACTGGTGAGGAATTTCCTTGTAGTAATAAAGTTGTGATTTGTCAAGATTTATGTCCTAGATTTTAGTCATTGGTTACTGATAAAGGAACAGGAACAGGGCGAGGTGAGGGCTACAGGGAGATGGGCAAAAGAGTCAAGATGGCACCACAACCTGCAATGAAAGCTCCGCCCCTTTATTCCGGAACAGCTGTGATCATTCCCTTGTGGCCGCCATCTTGATTTACTTATTTTTTTTAAATGTATGTTTGATTAATACATTTTTTTAAAATATCACATACAAAATTCCATATCTATCTGAACAGCGTGTTGTCTGGACACAATTAGTTTTAAGTAGAAATGCAACATTAATCAACATTAAGCATCATAATAAGCATAATAAACGTATCAGTAATAATTGCAAAATAGTGCATGGCCTCCCTGCACTCTATTTGCACTGGCAGAGGGCTGCAGGAGGCCATTGCAGCAGAAAATGAGCCCCATTTCGCTGGCAGAGGCACCGTGAGCCAGTCCTTTGCTATTTCCAGGGTGGTCCCATGGGCCCAGTGGTGAGATTCAAACATTTTTACTACCGGTTCTGTGGGCGTGGCTTGACAGGTGTGCGCGGGCTTGGTGGGCATGGTGTAGCTTGGTGGGTATAGCAGGGGAAGGATACTGCAAAATCTCCATTCCCTCCATACTCCTGAGGGAAGGTTACCGCTGGTTCGCCGAACTACTCAAAATTTCTGCTACCGGTTCTCCAGAACTGGTCATAAACCTGCTGAATACCACCTCTGTGTGGACCGGTCCGGGTCTAAGCATCTCGTGGACCGGATCTGTCCCCTGGGCCTTGAGTTTGACATCCCCTCAATAAGTAAATAAAATCAAGAATAAAATCAAAGGTAAAAATCAGAAAGCCAAATGGAACCCAGTATCTCTGCTGAATCGAGAACTTGGAGCCTGCAAATCACAGCTGAAGATCTGTCAAACCTTTTCATCTCCTCCCAGGCAGAATTTTACTTGTTTTCCCCTGCCAGGTTTTTGTAATGATTAATTCTCCTTTAAAAAAAAAAAAGTTTTGGATGAAATTCTCAAATACCTTCTTTGTCCACCCACAGACTCTTCTGCTTCTATATTTACTTGCTGAATCAAAGTTTTATTATTTGTTTCCTGGAATATTTTTCACCACAATAATGTCATCAAAATCCCTAAGTAGAAAGAGGACAGAAATCTGAAACTTTCCCAAAAGATCAGGGGGAGAGTCAATTATGGAGACAGAGACCAGGAAGCCAAGGCATCTGTGTCTGATGTTGTGACTGCCATTTTGACTTTTTTGACCCCATCTCCCTGCAAGAGATGAGTGACCCATGGTTTCTTGAATATGTCTAGAATGGGAGACTCCACCATGTCCCATGTTCAACTGATGCTACTATGCTAATGATATTTATCCTGAAGTTCAACCATAATTTACTGAAGTTTGTTAAATCTACCCCTGACCTCCAAACAGGGGTGGGATTCTATCAGTTCTCACCTATTCTCTAGAACTGGTTGTTAACATTCTAAGCAGTTTGGAGAACCGGTTATTAGAAGAAATGACTGGCCTAATCCTGTAAGGAAGGCAGAAAGGAAACATTCTGGTGTTGCTTACAGAAACTGCCTCTCTGTTAACCCTTATTATATTCTTGGCAGGACTAGACTTCTTGTCTCAGAAACTTCTCTGAAGTTTTTTTCCCCTTCCTTTGCTGGTACTTTGCTTGTGTGGAGTGACCATTCAAAGTTACAATGGCACTGAAAAAGGTGACTTATGACCATTTTTCACACTTACAACTGTTGTAGTATCCCCACAGTCATGAGAGGCCAGGCGAAGAGATGCATACCTCGATGTGAGTGATATTGAGTTGGCTATGCCCAGCCAGTCACATGACCACCAAGCCATGGCCACCAACTAAGCCACGGCCACAGAACCGTTGTTAAAACATTTGAATCCCACCCCTGCCTCCAAACCATCAGAAGGCAGGAAACAATGGGTGGAAACTAATCAAGGAGAGAAGCAACCTGGAATTAAGGAGAAACTTTCTAACAGGGAGGACAATTAACCAGTAGAATAATTGGCCTCCAGAAATTGCGGGTGCTTTATTGTTGGAGGGTTTTAAAAACAGACTGGACAACCACTTGTCTGAAATGGTATAGGGTTTCCTGCCAGAGCAGAGGGCTGGACTAGAAGACCTCCAAGATCCCTTCCAGCTCTATTCTATTCTGTTCTGTTCTGTTCTATTCTATTCTATTTTGTATTTTGCATTCTATTCTATTTTGTATTCTATTCTGTTTTGTATTTTGTATTCTATTCTATTTTGTATTTTGTATTCGATTCTATTCTATTTTGTATTCGATTCTATTCTATTTTGTATTTTGTATTCTATTCTAATTCTACTCTATTACTATTCTATTCTAAACGAAGCCTTACCCAATACAGCTACCCCTCAACCTATTACCACAATTGGGAGCAGAATTTCTGTAGCAAAGCAAGGTGTTAAGTGACTCATGTCTGATTTTATGACCATTTTTTTTTTACCATGGTTGTTATGAATCACGACAATTGTTGAGTGAATCATGCAGCTGTTAAACGAATCTCGTTTCCCCCATTGACTTCACTGGTCAGAAGATCACAAATGGCAATCACACATGACCCCGGGATGCTGCGATTCTTGTAAATACATGCCAGTTATCAAGTGTCCAAATTTTGATGATGTGACTATGGGGATGTTGCAACGGTTGTAATTTTGAGGGCCCCTCCTAAGTCACTTTTTCAGTGCCATTGTAACTTTGAACAGTCACTAAACAAAGAGCCATAATTCGAGGACTACCTGTATCAGTAGGAAAACTCTTCCCTTGAAAAAAAAAAATCTGCTGCTATAATCAATCACCATCTTCTTCAGTCAGACATACAGTATGTCACAGAAGTGAGTACACACCCTCATATTTTGTAAATGTTTAAGTATACCTTTTCAATTCGTTTTGTAAAGATCCTCAGAGAGTTCATTGCCATGAGGTGCCATGTTGAACTTCCAGTGACCAATATGAGAGAGTGAGAGCAATAACACCAAATTTAACATACCTGCTACCCCTTCACACCTGAGACCTTGTAACACTAATGAGCAACATGACACCAGAGAGGGAAAACAGCTACTTGGCCCCAATTTGGACATGATCTCTTAGGGGTGTACTCACGTTGGATGCCAGCGGTTTAGTGGCTGTGTGTTGTGTTATTTTGAGGGGACAGCACATTTACACTGTTATACAAGCTGTATACCAGAGGTGGGTATTCAGCAGGTTTTGACTAGTTCTGGAGAACCGGTAGCAGGAATTTTAAATAGTTTGGAGAACCAGCAAATGCCACCTCTGATTGGCCCCACCCCATCTATTCTCTGCCTCCCATTGAGTCCCAGCTGATGGGCTGGGTCTTCTTTTGTTGCCCTGCAGAGGAGAACGGAGCTGGAAAGCAGGTTAGTAGGGTGGGGAGGGAATGGGGATTTTGCAGTAACCTTCCCCCTGGAGTGGGGAGGGAATGGGGATTTTGCAGGATACTGCAGAAAGACCCTGCCATGCCCACCAAGCCATGCCACGCCCACCAAGCCACACCAACAGAATGGTAGTAAAAAATTTTGAATCCCACCTGTATACTCATTACTTTACATTGTAGCCAAGTGTCAAGTGAACCCTCTTAGGATCTGAAAAAACGAATTGAAAAGATATACTTAAATATTTACAAAATGTAAATAGGGGGTGTACTCATTTCTGTGATATACTGTACCTTAATTCTTGAACCTTTGTTGACAGGGTTCACGCACCAAAGTCTATTCTTCTGAAACTTTTCCAATGTATCCACATTCTTCTTAAAATATGGCTCCCAGAACAAAACCTACTTTTCTAATGACGGCCCTTCTGATTTTTACACAACCCCAGAGTGCATCCATCACATGTTTAGACCTTCCCTTCCAATGTTTCTTCAAGACTGTTTCCCGGATATTTTTCTACCAAGATGCCAGAATACTGTCCTGCAATCAGAGTTTGCAGAAGTTTAAGAATGATTATTGAGATAATCCGAATCAGAGATGGTGGATTTCAAGGCCGTGGACCAAACTTGGGCCACAAGACCTCCCCCACCTTCTTCCCCTTTCTCCTGAACTACTCCACTGAGAAAGGGCTGAGATATTACTTAAAAACAAATGAAAGGGGAAAAAATTGAGATTTGATTAAATGTCATTCAGTAGGGAACTGGAATTATGAGATATTCCGGGAAATGATGTTCAAGGCATCAGATGACTACCAAGCTTGGGCTGCTGAGAAATATGGTTAGTCAGAATATTTACAGACCCTCACATCTTGGACATAAACTGTTTCAACTCCTTCCCTCAAAACGACGCTATAGAGCACTGCACACCAGAACAACTAGACACAAGAACTGTTTTTTCCCAAAAGCCATCACTCTGCTAAACAAATAATTCCCTCAATACTGTTCAACTATTTACAAAGTGTATACTACTATTACTGTTAATCTTCTCACCATTCTTTATCACCCATCCTCTCCCACTTGTGACTATAACTTTGTTGCTTGTATCCTCTGTTTCCTAGTATGATTTGATGTTGATTGTACCCTATGACTATCATTAAGTGTTGTACATTATGATTCTTGATTCTTAACGAATGTTCCTTCTTTATGTATACTGAGAGTATTTACACCAAGACAAATTCTTTGTGTGTCCAGTCACACTTGGCCAATAAAATATTCTATTCCATTCCATTCCATTCCATTCCATTCCATTCTATTCCATTCCATTCTATTCTATTCTATTCAGATGCAATCCATATGCAATTCTAAGTCCTATGGACGGAGAACAGTGGTGGGATTCAAAATTGTTTGCTACCGGTTCTGTGGGCATGGCATGGCTTGGTGTGCGTGGCTTAGTGGGCATGGTAGGGGAAGGATACTGCAAAATCTCCATTCCCTCCCCACTCCTGGGGGAAGATCTCTTTCTTTCCCCATCCCATTAATTGCAATATTAATGCAATATCAGGAGTTTTCAATTCAATGTACAGAATCTGAAGGATATGTGTTTGTGTTTATTTTCAATCATAATATACACTGAAGATGGTATTTAATTTCATTGTACGAGGTGCAATAAAGTAAAATAAGTAAACCATTATCCTGCTTTTCAGCTCCATTTTCCTGTGCAGGGCAACCAAGGAAGACCCAGCCAATTATCTGGGACTTGGGAGGGAAAGAATAGATGGGGTTGGCGGAGCCAGTCAGAGATAGTATTTGCCGGTTCTCCGAACTACTCAAAATTTCCACTACCTGTTCTCCAGAACTGGTCAGAACTGCTGAATACCACTTCTGGTGGAGAACATGTTCCCAACTGTATCTCTTTCTTAGGAAAATAAACCAGGATCCTTAGCATGCTTCCTTTGGGCTGAATCATGCCCACTGAGCTGTTCCATTCCTCCTGCACTGTTTGCTAAGGGGACTAATCCCTTCTTTGGTGGCCCGCTTCATGTCTCAATTCTCCTTGTTTCTCATGTTCTTCCTGTAAAAATAAACAAAAACCAATGTGAGGAGACCAGACCTGAATAAGATTTGTGTCAGGCAGAGGTGGGGTATGGCGGATTTGAGTAGGTAAGAAGGACGGCAGATCTGAAACCCCAACCTAGATTTGAGGTAGTTTTAGCTATAGCTACTTGGCAGAATCCCGCCCCAACCCGCCAAGCTTCCCCCCAAAATCTTTTGTTCCTCTCGGTGGCTTGTCCATCGGCAGCCAGGAGAGCCGGGTGCTTTGCGAAGGAATGTTCCCTCCTCAATGCTCACCAAATTCATGCATGACAAGCTTGAAATCAAGCTGTCAGTTCCTGTCTGGAAAGTCCTTCAACCCCTATTCGTTGTGGCTTGTTAGGCTCCAGTCGCCATTCATCCAACACAAGCAAGCCACTTAACCCCCAGCGCACATTATACAACCCACCACTCACCCATCTCTCTTTCTCCCCTCCTCCTACCCCCTCCCCTCTCAGCAACCCAGAAGATGCTCATGGGAAGATGTTGCCGGAGACAAGGAGAATGTGGGAGATTGCAGGCAACCAGCCAACCAACCAACCAACCAACTCTAGGATGAATGGCCCAGAAATCTTCTCTCCGGAGTGGCAGTGTTCACGCACGCTTGATCAGGTCAGATAAATCCTGAACAGTTGCATTCGTACAATATGTAACGCTTGGTTAATAATTTGCTTATTTGGTGGGCCCTGCAAGCATACACAGCTTACTATTTATATCTGGCCTGGCTTCTTTCTGTATTTGGTGGGAATCCAACCTGGTTGGTTGGTTGGTTCAAGAATATTTGTAAGAGTCCAGCACGTGGGTTAAATCAGTAATTTGGTTACATACATTGTACAAATGTAGCCATGGTGTGTCTTCAGAATACAGACTATTTAAAATCATGATGGGAAGCAGAAGTAATGCTTATGTTTTACTAGAATACACATTTATTCTGGTATCTCTTTCTGGGACTGTGGCCAGATTTATTCAGGCATTGAAGGGTTGTTGCTAAGGCCTCAACAATGTTGGCGGAAGCTTGTGTTGATGTCTGCCTTGGCTCCACTTGAAAGAACCTAGTTTAATGCCCCAAGCATCACCATTCTATTTTTTTTATTTAACTGGTCCATCAAAGGCACTGTAGGAAATTAAAGTGACAGCTAGACCAACTCCCTGGCTCTCTTTCAAGCAGTGATCCTACCAAGCCCCAAGGATGGAGAATCAGGCCCACCAGAGTTGTCAAGGCCTTGATGCTATCTTACATTAGGAATATCTAGTAGAGCAGGGGTAGACAACTATGGACTCTTTATGACCTGTAGACTTCAACTCCCAGGATTCCAGTCATGTTGACTCAGGAATTCTGGGAGTTGAAATCCACAAGTTGTGAAGGGATCATAGTTGCCCACTTCTATTCTAGATATCCCTAGGGTAAAGTAGCAACCATGGGCAACTATAGTTGGATAAGGTGGGCAACTATGGCCCATTTACAAGCTGTGGACTTCAACTCCCAGAATTCCTGAGTCAGGGAATTCTTGTATCTAGTCTTGGTACTTCCTTGCTCTGGGATAGGTTGACAGGTATCTACTAGTGTTGCCCCAAAAGAGCACTTTATGTGGAGTTTACTCCATCATAAGGGAAGAGGACAGAGGTGGTATTCAACAGGTTCTGACCAGTTCTAGAGAACCAGTAATGGAAATTTTGAGTAGTTCTGAGAACCGGCAAATACCACCTCTGACTGGCCCCACCAATCCCATCTATTCTCTGCCTCCTGAGTCCCAGCTGATCAGCTGGGTCTTCTTTTGTTGCCCTGCACAGGAGAATTGTTGTGGTTAGCCGGCAGCGGGTGCGGATGGCTGAGGAGGGCCAGGACCATTAGGGAGTGGACTGCTGCCTTCAGAGATTGTGGCAACTCGGGAGTAAGGCTGCAAGGTAATGGCCCCTCCTTCAAGATGATAAAAGCCAGCTGTGAAACTAACTTCCTTTGCAGAAGGCAAAGACATTTTGAAACTCCAGCCTCGTGGACATTCCAGTACCCTGAGTTTGTATTTGAAGATTCTTATTTTATTTCTTGTCTGTTATCTTATTTCTTGTCTGTTATCTTTTGGCAGGTCTCGCACAGTTTGGCAAGGCTTGTGCTTATCACAGCTAATTATTTTGTAAAAGCATTACAAGGTTTTTGTTCCTTTTGGATTGTGTTTGATTTGTTGGAAAAGGGCGTGGGTCAGAACAAGAACGGAGCTGGAAAGCAGGTTAGTGGGGTATGGAGGGAATGGGGATTTTGCAGTATCCTTCCCCTGCCACGCCCACCAAGCCACACCCACAGAACTGGTAGTAATTTTTTTGAATCCCAGCACTGCAAGAAGGTGCCCTCAAACCAAGGTGACCCATAATGGCCCCTTAAAAGCAGGAGAAAAGGGAAGTCCATCTATTTTGTTTGGGTTCTTCTGTCTTTTTAGATGGTGTACCACAACCATCTTCCCCTTTCGTAAAAAGATCATTGGACCACCCCACGTCATATGGTCATTGATCACCAGGTGTGGGATTCAAATGTTTTAACAACCGGTTCTGTGGGCGTGGCTTAGTCGGTGGGTGTGGCTTGGTGGTCATGTGACTGGCTGGGCGTGGTCAACTCAACATCACTCACATCGAGGTACGCATCTCCTCGCCTGGCCTCTCATGACTGTGGGGATTCTGCAACGGTCGTAAGTGTGAAAAACGGTCATAAGTCACTTTTTTCAGTGCCATTGTAACTTTGAATGGTCACGCCACACGTAAGCAAAGTACCAGCAAAGGAGGGGAAAAAAACTCCAGAGAAGTTCCTGAGACAGGAAGTCTAGTCCTGCCAAGAATGTAATAAGGGTTAACAGAGAGGCAGTTTCTGTAAGCAACACCAGAATGTTTCCTTCCTGCCTTCCTTACAGGATTAGGCCAGTAATTTCTTCTAATAACCGGTTATCCGAACTCTTAGAATGTTAACAATCGCTTCTAGCGAATAGGTGCGAACCTGTAGAATCCCAACCTTGTTGATCACCCTCAGAAAGTAGAAATGGTGAGTGGAAATCTTTTGGCCAGCAAAGAAGAAGAAGGAGAAGAAGGTCATCAACCAGGGAAGACCTCCCTTTTCTCCCTGTCTGAATACCAATCCGAGGTTAGTCATTTCCTACCAAACAGGTAAAGAACAAGATCCTGCCATTTCTTTAAAAGGTGATGAAATCCATGATACGGATTCCCTAATTTGATCTGGAATTACATGGCTACCAGCCTTGAGCTGCAAGATTCTGGATGATCACTAAATGCTAGGCAAAAGAGGGGGGGGGGAGGAAAAGAGAAAGAGAGAGAGAAAGAGAGAAAATAGAGAAAGAGAGAGGGAGAGAGGGTGGGGGGGAAGAAGGGGAGAGAAAGAGAATGGGAGAGAGATACAAAAGAGAGCAAGAGAGAGAGAAATGATAAAAGGGAAAGAGTGAGAAAGAGAAAGAGAGAAAGAAAGAGAGAGGGAGGGAAAGAGAGAGGGAAAGAGTGAGAGAAAGAAAGAAAAAGTAAGAAAGAGAGAAAGAAAGAAAGAAAGAAAGCAAGAAGAAAAGGAAGAAAAAGAGAAAGAAAGAAAGAAAGAAAGAAAGAAAGAAAGAAAGAAAGAAAGAAAGAAAGAAAGAAAGAAAGAAAGAAAGAAAGAAAGAAATCTTTGTTTCCATCTGCTGCTGTCTGAAGTTTTAGCCACCCAAATAGGGTCACTGTTTGATTATCTTGTTTCTAGGAATTTAGTTCTTCTGCTGACCCAGTTTTTCACTTTTCCCAAAGAGTTCCTCACTATTTTTCCAGCTGGTGGGGACAAAAACTGCTCTCCAACTTGACCCCCCTCTCCTCCCTGAAGAATTCAGGGAAGATTTTCTTCCCCCTTTAGACCCTCCCCAATATCTAATTCATTTTCTCCGCTTAATATGTAATGTTCGTAAATCACAAGAGTCTCAATATTCTCAATATTTTTTTAGAAGGATGATTTTGAAATTATGTATGTTTGCAGGTTGGAAAACTTATTTCTCTGTGATTCCCTTAGAGTACTTCTTATATACACATTCCCACCAGCAATTTGTATGTGCATCTTATTATTTTTAAATGATTTTAATATTAATAGACATTAGCATGAAAGTTTATACTTCAGTGCTAAGAATTTTTTTTTTTTAAATTCAGGCTTTGTGGATGGAAAATAAGATGTAAATTGCATGGAAATTTGCCAGTTAGAAAACCTCACAGTGAAAATGAAAACATTTTGTGATAGAAATTGTTTCTTCTCAAAGCACCCTTGTTAAACATGACTTTCTTGGGAAATTTATTAATTCAGTCTCATGATCTTGCTTGTTCAGCTCAGACAAAGGGATCATGTTAAGGTATTGATATTTAGGAGCTGACCAGCTGCTGTAAGGCTGATGCAATGTAAGGCTGATGCAGTGAGGATAAATCAGCATTGGTATTGCCCTTTTAAGACTATGTTTGGGTCCACAGAAGTCTTTTCTACTTTAAGAGGTGTTTATATAAGGCAGACATTAGAAGGTGTGTTTCTCTCCCCTTGTGTCTGGTATTTATTTAATTTTATTTATTTATTTATTTTATTGCAGAGTTCTCCTTGTAGAGTTAAGAAGAAGATTGATTGCTTGTAAGGTATTTTGCCTACCGTGTATATTCCCTATGACTATCATTATGGTCTTGTATATAAACCACTGTTAAATGTCTAAGTCTCTGTGTGCTGTGTTTTGCTCCTGGGTTGTCTCATAATAGTAGTTACGCTGCAAATGCTCTGACAGATCATCCCAAGCAATGCTTTGGACTGTGGATCTTTAGAAATGTCCTATTGCCACTCTGAATGCATCTCAGATTGGCAACTCATGCAGAGGCATAACAGGCATTCCTCCACTGAAGCTCACTTTCCAGAAAGTGAGCTTTCAATGGTTTACACATATAAGAAGACGGGCCTTTATTTAACCTTTACAATTTTATTAGATGCAGGGAAGGCAATAGAGGGAAGTGGACTCAAGAGATCATAGAAAAGTGGAAAATATTCTCACCGTAAAGCAGGGTACTAAAAGAAAATAGTGGCATCAAATTATGGGTAGTGAAGATGCCAGGATAAGCATCAATGGCAAATATAGAATGGGGAGAAGAGTGGTGCAGTGGTTAGCAATAGCACTTAGACTTACATACCTCTTCACAGAGATTTCCAGCCCTCTCTAAGCGGTTTACAGAGTCAGCCTCTTGCCCCCAACAATCTGGGTCCTCATTTTATCCATCTCAGAAGGATGGAAGGCTGAGTCAACCTTGGATCCTGGTGGGATTTGAACTGCCAAATTGCAGGCAGCCGATAGTCAGCAGAAAATGGCCTGCAGTACAGCATTCTAACCACTGTGCCACCAAGGCTCAGTGCAGTACTGCAGGCTACTTCTCCTGGCTGCCGGCTGCCTGCAATTTGGCAGTTCGAATCTCACCAGGCTCAAGGTTGACTCAGCCTTCCAACCTTCCAAGGTGGGTAAAATGAGGACCCAGATTGTTAGGGGCAAATATGACGGCTCTGTAAATCGCTTAGAGAAGGATGTAAAGCACTGTGAAGTGGTATATAAGTCTAAGCGCTATTGCTCTATGGAACACAGGAAATGCAAAAGTAAGAATTGATGTCTTTTCTTCCAATAAAACGCCAAGAGCAAAAATCCCCAGTTAAATAGTATTTATAAATAGGTCCTCCTGTCTCAGAACTCTCGTTTCAGCCACCGTCAGCTCCTGGGCACGTATACATTCATTTGCACGCCCAGCTCACACCCATGCATTTACTGGCCTTTCCTTCCTCTCCGCCTGCACCTCGACTAAAGCCTCATTCCGCTTTCTCAGCCTGACCTTCTCCCCTCCTGTGGGCCAACCATCCTAAAGACTGCTTCTTAATGAAAGGGCAAGTGTACAATTTTTTTTTTCCCTTTGACACAATTAAAAAGCCCGGGATCCCAGCCCTCTCAGCTTGCATCAGTGTGTTAAATTAATGTAGCATAAAAAATCATTATGCGGGGACACAGATGGACGTGGCCAAGCAGAAAATGCAATGTGCAAAGGCTGAAATCCCCTGGTTACCCATGTAAACATTAACGCAAGGATTGGGGTTCCAGGCCAGGAGAGACCCAGAAAAGATGCCATCCCATTTCTTTTTGCTGGACAGAGAAGGCAGAGAACATACTTTTCCGAAAATTCAGAATCGGGCATCCAAAGCCTGGCTTTTTCATCCTTTAAAATAGGGTTTTTGACCTTGGCTACTTGAAGATGAGTGGACTTCAACTCCCAGAATTCCCCAGCCAGCTTGCTGGGGGATTCTGGGAGTCGAAGTCCTTCCATCTTCAAGTGCCAAGACTGAGAACACCGCTTTAAAAGATTGTTCTGAACAAAAAGAAAAGCACTTTGCACATGATTCCTTCAACACTGTCCAACTATTTACTAAGTCTGTGTTACTATTACTATTAATCGCCCCATCCTTCCTTTCACCCATCTCCTTCCATGTGTGACTGTATGATTGTAACTTTGTCGCTTTTATCCTTACGATCATACTGTTTCCTACTATAATTTGATTGCTTATTGTGCCCTATGACTATCATTAAGGGTTGTATCTGATGATTCTTGATTCTTGATGAATGTATCTTTTCTTTTATGTACACTGAGAGCATTTGCACCAAAGGCAAATTCCTTGTATGTCCAATCACACTTGGCCAATAAATAATTCTCTTCTCTTCTCTTCTCTTCTCTTCTCTTCTCTTCTCTTCTCTTCTCTTCTCTTCTCTTCTCTTCTCTTCTCTTCTCTTCTCTTCTATTCTATTCTATTCTATTCTATTCCATTCTTCTTATCGAAAACAGCCTGATTACATGCGCCCAGATTTCTTTTCCTGGTGAGAAAAATAAAGAAAGAAGAAAGAAAACATGAGAAAGAGATAGAAAGCGGCACTGGTATCAAACTGTGTAGCTCGTTCATTTTCTCAAATTAAACCAGAAACTTCCTGTTTGAAATTGGAAGACGGGCCACATGGATTCCCCAAAGCAATAGACGGTGAAAATGGAAAGTAAGACAAATTCGAAGTCCTCTTTGCCTTTTCTGCTGAACTTCAGAGATTTGGACAGTGGTCATTTGGCTCGCTTGATGCTTGAGCAAAACAACCCCTCCACCTCCCTCCTCCTCCTGCTCCCTTTATTCAGTATGTCTCCTCCTTCTCTTCCTTCCTCCTCCTTTTCTCCTCCTCCTCATTTCTCCTCCTCTTCTTTTTCTTCTCCTTCTCCTTCTTCTATGATTTGATTGCTTAGTGTATCCTATGACTATTATTAAGTGTTGTACCTGATGATTCTTGACGAATGTATCTTTTCTATTATGTACACTGACAGCATTTGCACCAAGACAAATTCCTTGTGTGTCCAATCACACTTGGCCAATAAAGAAGTCTAGTCTATTCAGCGCAGTTGTCTCTCCAGTTATCCAGGCAGGGTTTGTGAAACATCCTTCATTGTGTTTCCTGCCTAAGCAGGGGGTTGGACTAGAAGACCTCCAAGGTCCCTTCCAACTCTGTTATTCTAAGTGAAGAATGTCACATCGATAGGCTAAGTTTGGTTTTGAATCTTAGCTTGGTTTCTTTTAAGGGGTTGGAGGGAATTCTGCTCCTTTGCTTAAGGCATAGTTTGGTACACTTTTGTGAACCTCAAAAATGGTTTAACACAATGTGGATAGTCCTTGATTTACGGCCACCATTTTATTTTATTTATTTATTTATTTATTTATTATTTATTTATTCCATTTATATACCGCCCTTCTCCCGAGGGACTCAGGGCGGTGAACAGCTCATCTAAAAACCCCACAAAGAATACAAAAGTTAAAAAATATTAAATTTCAATCGGCTGCTTGATAAAACTAACAACCCCCCCCCCCTTAAAACCCAATTTAGAATTAATAAAATGGAGACCAAATTAAAACCATCTCAGCCAAGGCCGGCCTGCTCAAAGAGCCAGGTCTTCAACGCGCGCCTGAAGGCCCTCAGGTCCGTGCCGGTACAGAGCTCCGGTGGCAGAGTATTCCAGAGGGCGGGGGCACCCACAGAGAAGGCCCTACTCCTCGGCGCCGCCAGGAAATTTTAGCCCAAAATTTCTGTTGCTGGGTGAGACAGTTGTTGAATGAATTTTGCTCCATCTTATGACCTTACTTGCCACAGCTACTTAAATGAATCCCTGCAGTTTTTAGGTCAGTGACATGGTTGTTAAGTGAAACTGGGTTCCCCCTTGACTTTGCTTGTCTGAAGGTCACATGACCCGGGAACACTGCAACCGTCGTAAGTATGGCCAGGTGTCCGAACTTGACCATGTGACCATGAAGATGGTTGTAAGTGTCAAAAACAATTATATGCCACTTTTTCAGTGCCATTTTAACTTCGAAAAGAAACTAAGCGAATGGTTATAAGTTGAGAACTCAGTTTGGTGTGTTGTTTGAACCCAGGACAGAATTTGTGCCAACATACCTTCCTCTTACCTCTTTCTTTCTTTCTTTCTTTCTTTCTTTCTTTCTTTCTTCTTTCTTTCTTTCTTCTTTCTTGTTTTCTCTCCCTCTCCCCCTTTCTTTCTTTCTTTCCCTCCATCCCTTTTTCTTTCCTTCTTTCTCTCCCTCCCTCCCTTTCTTTCTGTCCTTCTTTCTCTCTCCTACCCTTTCTTTCTTTCTTTCTCTCCCTCTTCCCTTTCTTTCTTTCTTTCTTTCTTATCAGTTTCTTGTTTTCTTCTTTCCTTCTTGTTTTTCTTTCTTCTTTCTTTCTTCCCTTTTATCTTTCGTTCTCTGTCTTTTTT
>CM042844.1:9937358-10187358 GCA_023653725.1 Bungarus multicinctus
AAACGTGCCCTTTTAGAACTGGTGGACTTCAACTCCCAGAATTCCTGAGCCGGCCATGCTGAGCAGAGGTTCAGCAGGTTCTGATTGGTTCTGGAGAACTGGTAGTGGAAATTTTGAGTAGTTCGGAAAACCGGCAAATCCCGCCTCTGACTGGCCCCGCCCCCATCTCTTCTCCACCTCTCTTCTCCACCTCTGATCAGCTGGGTCTTCTTTGGTTACCCTGCACAGGAGAACGGAGCTGGAAAGCAGGTTAGTGGGGTGAAGAGGGAATGGAGATTTTGCAGTATCCTTCCCCTGCCACACCCACCATGTCATGCCCACCAAGCCATGCCCACCAATCCATGCCATGCCACACGCACCATGTCACGCCCACTGAGCCACGCCCACAGAACCGGTAGTAAATTTTTTTGAATCCCGGCACTGAAATTGCTGAGTTTGCGCTCAACGTCAGTCGTCGGCTCAGGAATTCTGGGAGTTAAAGTCCACCAGTCCTAAAAGGGCCATAATTCCCCATCCCTGACCTAAGCCAACTCTCTCTCCGGCTTCTTCAGGCCCTCCCCATCCTATCGCCATCCCCTCAGAGCTTCTGGAATAAGGACGGGAGGGCGGTGGCAAAGAGAGACCGTAATGGAGCTGTTCGGCTCGGTCTATCACCCTGACCTTTCTGCCTGGCTGGTCCTAGCAATGTAAATGGCTTTCTTTCTTCCTGGCCCTCCCCTCTCTTCCCCTCCCCAGCTCTGATCCTGCTCACTTGTCCTCCTCCCAGCTTTCTCGCTCTCAAGGCCCAACCCTGTGCAAAATCTGTCACCCAGAGTGTATTAATCGGGCTGGAATTTTAATCCTCATCATATTAACCGCAACTCTCAGCTACCCCCTGCTAAGCGCTGCTCTCTTAGGACCCCCCCTCCCCCATCCCAGGGCCTGTTGGGGTCTCTTTCCCCCACATCCTTCCCCCCCCCCCTCGCAAAGGCCGGGGTTGCCATCAGAGCCAACAGATTTGCTCTGTTAATTTTCAGTGCCATGAGAACTTAATCCTGCCGCGAGGAGAAACGAAACAGCCAGGGATTTGGAATTGGGGGTGGGGGAGAAGAAGAAAGAGGGGGAGCGAGGAAGGAGGGGGAGGAAAATGAGGGAGGGCCGCAACATCCTCGCATTGAGAGTAAGTGGAAAGTAGGAGTGTGGCGGGGTCCCCCAATTATCTTTCATGGGTTGCAGAAAGGATTTTCATACTTGAAACCTGTGACAACCTTATTTATTTCTTTATTAGACTTTTAACCCACCTTTATTGTTTTGTATAAATAACACAAGGCGGTGAACGTGCCTGAGGTTACATCTCCTTCTATTTCCCCCCCCTGCGACAACCCTGTGAGGTGGGATGGGCTGAGAGGGAGGGAGTTGCCCAAAGTCACCCAGGTGACTTTCATGCCTAAGGTGGGACTAGAACTCACAGCCTCCTGGTAGTTGGCCCAAAGTCATCCAGGCAGTCTTCATGCCTAAAGCGGGGATTAGAACTCATAGCGTCCTGGTGATTGACCCAAAGCCACTCAGCTGGCTTTTATGCCTAAGGTAAAACTAGAATTCACAGTCTCCTGGTGATTAGCCCAAAGTCTCTTAGCTGGCTTTCACATCTGAGGCAGGACTAGAACTCACAGCCTCTTGGTGATTGGCTCAAAGTCACTCAATTGGCTTTCATGCCTAAAGTAAAACTAGAACTCACAGCCTCTTGGTGATTGGCTCAAAGTCACCCAGTCACCTTTCATGCCTAAGGCAGAACTATAACTCACCGTCTCCTGGATTCTAGACAGGCGCCTTAGCTATTGCACCAAACTGGTTCTCCTCTTGCACAACCAAGGGATGGGCAGTGACACATTCTGCAAAGATAGGATTACTTCCAGCTAGAATATTTCCCAAATTCTACATAAGGACAGTTGGTGGACTTAAAGCTGGAAGATCCCGCATTCTAGACATCCTGGTTTGTATCCGCCTAACAGACTAAAACTCTGGCAAATAATGACATGCCAGCTGCACACAGCTAACACACATTGTTAGTTTTGTGCTAACCCAGCCGTTATTTTGTGGTTAAGAGGATTGTTATGGCCCTGCAGAAGCAAAACAATAAAGTCTACGGATGCTTTTGAATCTTGGTGTTGGAGAAGACTCCTGACAATACTGTGGACGGCCAAGAAAATAAATGGATGGATCATTGAACGAATCAATGCAGAGTCCTCACTTGAGGCATAAATGATCGGACTCCAGTTATCCTACTTCAGACACATTATGCATAGACCTTGCTTTCTGGAGAACGTGGGAAAGGTGGAAGGAACAAGAAGAGGACAATTAGCAGAAAGATGGAGGGCTCACAGTGGCAAGGGGGCATCACTGAGACTCTTGAAAGAGCAGGTTGGGATAGCTCCTCATGGAGAATATCTATTTGGTCGCTACGAGTATAGGAGAACTTGATGGTCTTTAACCCATCTATCAATGGACCTAGAAAACAATTCAGTGACTAGGGCAAATGCAGACCAAATGAATCGTTTTAACTACTTCAACATTTGAGAGGTTTTTTTGGTTCTTCCTGCTAAGCTTGCGTTACAGTTGAGGTCTTCGATCAGTCCTGTTTCTATCCTGTTTGTGTGAACATTATCAAGCGATCGATCAATCAATCAATCAATCAGAATAGAGCTGGAAGGGACTTTAGAGGTCATCTAGTCCAACTCCCTGCTCAAGCAGGAGACCTATACCATTTCAGATAGGTGGTTGTCCAATCTTTTCTTAAAAACCTCCAGTGAGGAAGCACCTACAACTTCTGGAGGCAAAGCTGTTCCACTGGTTGATTGTCTTCACTGTTAGGAAGTTTCTCCTTAATTCCAGGTTGCTTCTCTCCTTGATTAGTTTCTGTCTGTTGTTTCTCATCTTGCCTTCTGGTGCTTTGGAAAATAAGTTGACTCATTCTTCTTTAGGGCAGCCCCCCCAAATACTGGAATATTGCTATCATGTCATCCCTGGTCCTTCTTTTCTTTAGAGTGGCCATACCGAATTCCTGAAATTGTTCTTTGTATGTTTTAGTCTCTAGGCCTTTGATCATGTTAGTTTCTCTTCTTTGAACTTTTCTTGCTTTCTGGAGCTTTGGAAAATAAGTTGACCCCCTCCTCTTCTTTGTGGCAGCTCCTCAAATACTGGAATACTTGCTATCATGTCTCCCTTAGTCCTTCTTTTCTCTAGACTAGCCAAACCCAAATCCTGCAATTGTTCTTCATATATTTTAGCCTCCAGTTTTAGCCCCCATCTTAATTTTTCCAAAAATTAATTTTGCTTTTTTGTAACGTGGTGACCAAAACTGGATGCACTAATCCAGGTGTGGTGTTACGACGGTTTTATAAAGTGGTACTAATACTTTATTATTATATATTATTATTATTATTCACGTGATAATACTTCATGTGACACATTACTTCTTCGCATATGCTGTGCGCTCATGTAAAGCCCTTGATATACAGACTTTCCTTTGAGATGGTGGCCATCAGCATGTTGGATAATGCTGATAATTCCACCTGTAAAGAATATCTGCTTAAGTATAAGAACACCATCAATATTCTAGAAGACGTTCTATTCCTTGAAATCAACCTCTCCACCAACCTGGTTCTTAGATAACTAAGAATTTCCATGCAAACAAGGAGTCCGTCTTTGAGTGACAGATGCTGGAGAAAGCTTGTGAATTCTCAGAGGCAACTAGCATATAGGCAGTCCTCTGTTTAGTAACTATCAATTAATAACTGTTCAAAGTTATGTTGGAGCCTCCCCAAAAGAACTTATGGCTCAGTTCCCAAGTTCTGACAGCCAACCCCACCCTGTCTGCACCCAAACAGCTTTCATATCTAAGATAGGACTAGAACATGTACATGACAAACTACTCCTAAAACTAAAATCTTATGGTATCTCTGGACACCTGCATAACTGGATAGAAGCATTCCTGTCAAACAGACAACAAATGGTCAAAATTGGGAGCGTCCTATCAAATTCTGTACCTGTCAACAGTAATATCCCCCAAGGTAGTGTTCTAGGACCAACTCTTTTCATACTCAACATACAGTAAATGACCTCTGTGATCATATCAAGAGCAACCGTGTTCTCTTCGCTGATGATGTAAAGCTATTCAACACCACAGACAATACTGCTACCCTTTAAAAAGACCTTGACTATGTATCAGAATGGTCAAACAAATGGCAACTTAAAATCTCAACAAATAAATGCTCTGTCCTACATATTGGCAAAAAGAATTAGAAAATAAAATACAAGCTGAATAGCCAAGACCTTGTTGATGATCCAAACTCTGTTAAGGACCTTGGAATACTCATCTCTAATGATCTAAGTGCTAGAGCCCACTGTAACTACATAGCCAAAAAGGCATTAAGAGTTGTTAACCTAATTTTACATAGCTTTTTCTCTGGTAATATTACACTAATAACTAGAGCATACAAAACATTTGCTAGACCAATATTCGAATACAGCTCATCAGTCTGGAACCCACATTACGTATCTGATATTAACACAGTTGAGAAAGTCCAGAAATATTTTACAAGAAGAGTTCTTCACTCCTCTACTCGTTGCAGAATACCTTATGTCACCACACTCAAAATTCTAGACCTTGAAAACCTAGAACTACGCTGCCTTCGGTCCGATCTAAGTATAGTATATAAAATCATACATTGCAATGTCCTACCTGTCAATGAATACTTCAGCTTCAACCATAACAACACAAGAGCAAACAATAGATACAAACTCAAGGTTAATCGCACCAAACTTGATTGCAGGAAATACTATTTCAGCAACAGAGTGGTCAATATCTGGCATACTCTACCTGACACTGTGGTTTCTTCCCCAAACCCCAAAAACTTTAACCTCAGACTGTCTACTATTGACCTCACCCCTTCCCTAGGGGGCGTGCATAAGCGCACCAATGTGCCTACCATCCCTGTCCTATTGTTTCTTTTATATTTTATTTTTCTTATATGTATCCAGGTATTCATAACTATGTTTTACTTATACCTATTATCTTGTAAGCAATTGACAAATAAATAAATAAAAAAATAAAAACTCCCAGTCTCCTGGTTTTTAGCCTGGTGTCTTCACCACTACCCTAAACTGGTTCTTTAACCTGGTTCTAGAATAGACCCTTATTGGAAATTTGCAGAAAACACTGGAATATAAAGGAACTGAGTTCTAACAGCAGGATAAGCCAACACTCATACAAACCAACCAAATCAAGAGAGGCACATGGCACAAATATGCCTGCCAACCAGTGGTTTGAATCCAAATTCAAACATTTTTTATTACCAGTTCTGTGGGCATGGCTTGGTGGGCATGGTAGGGGAAGGTTACTGCAAAATCTCCATTCCCTCCCCACCCCACTAACCTGCTTTCCAGCTCCGTTCTCCTATGCAGGGCAACCAAAGAAGACTCAGCCCATCAGCTGGGACTCAATGGGAGGCAGAGAATAGATGGGGGGCGGGGCCAGCCAGAGGTGGTATTTGTCGGTTCTCCAAACTACTCAAAATTTCCGCTTTTGGTTCTCCAGAACTGGTCAGAACCGGCTGAATACCCACCTCTGCTGCCAACCTTTGAGCAGACCTGGTTAAGCACGTTGGCCAAACCCCACCATTGAACCATAAACACTCCAATCTCATGTTATCCTACCATGTGGTGGGGACCCAGCCATTGCCTCAGCCTTGTTATAGGATCATTATAGGACACACACACAGACAGAGCTTTTTGTCTGGCTGTGCCACTGCATGTCTCCTGAATGGGATTGGAAATGGAATCCAGTCCTTGCTGCTTTCCAAGAAATTGGCTGGCTCCCAAGTCTTGGCAGCCGGAGGAGACTCTGTTCAAGGTTGCAAAACATTAGAAGCAAGTGTGAGGGGTATTTGTGTGTGTGTGTGTGTGTGTGTGTGTGTTTGTGCGGGGTGGGAGAGAGCTGGAGAGGGAGAAAGTGCAAGCAAGCAAGAGGGTGAGAGAAAGAGCAGTTGGCATCCTCCTCTCTTTTTCACACCCAAGAGGCCCCTGGGACGCCCTCTCAGACAGAGGGAGTTTGTCGTCACCTTGTCTGGTGACTGACTCGTCTGGAGCCTACAGGCACACAGGCACAGGCACACGCACGCACACACATGCACAACAACCCCTCCAAAGCCATGTGCTGCCCTGAGACCCGCCAGAAGTCGAAAAAGGAAACATGCAGGCTGTGACGGTCCATTTGCATTAGGCCTCAAGGTCAGGGGAGGTGCATGTGCAAGATATCTGGTTTCTCCTCTTCGGAACCGGGCAACTGCAAGGAAGAATTATGGCAAATCCTTCTGGGAGTCCTGTTCGCCTACTACAATGATGTGTGCGTGCACTCCCCTGTGTCAAGGGTGCATTGCTCCTCCAAAGAAGAGGCCAACTCTACTCCCAATGGAACAACTTGCGTGGCCAACCCTTCACAGGACAACACACTGTGGGGCAATTTAACAATTCAATTTAATTATTTAAAATAGTTTTTTTTTAAATGTTATTCACATTTCATGCACCAAGGCAAATTCTTTGTGTGCCTAATCACACTTAGCCAATAAAGAATTCTATTCTATTCTATTCTATTCTATTTTGTATTCTAGTCTGTATTCTATTCTACTCTACTCTATTCTTCATCCAATATCTATTCTTTTCTCTATTCTATTCTATTCTATTCTCTATTCTATTTTCTCTTCTCTTCTCTTCTCTTCTCTTCTCTTCTCTTCTCTTCTCTTCTCTTCTCTTCTTTGCTCCTCTCCTCTCTTCTCTTCTCCTCTCCCCACTTCTCTTATTCTGTTCTATTCTATTCTATTCTATTCTATTCTATTCTCTATTATACTGTATCTTCTCTTCTCTTCTCCCCTCTCCTCCCCTGTTCTATCCTATTCTATCCCTCCTTTCACATTCTTTTTTTGATGATTCTATTCCACCGTTTCTTTGATATTAGCATAACTCTTGTCCCACAGCAAATTGTCCTGCAATGGGTTGGCCATGGTGAGTTGGCCCCACGGTGAGTTGGCTATGGAGAGTTGGCCATAGCAAATTGTCATAGACCCAACTGTAGTTTGGATGGCCAGAGTGGGGAGAGGCATCAAGAGTGCGTGGAAACCTATCTTGCTAGGATTCTGCCAAGCCAATATTCAAGACTTAACTTCTCAGTTTTCTCCCCCTGTATAGGAAGCTTCTGTGTTTCTACTTTATTCTCAGGGTGCTTGAGAATTTCTTTCTAGTTTCTCTCAGTCGTTCCTGCTTGTTGAAGCTGTGAAAGGACCAGGTCCAGTGCTCCTTCTTCACTGTCCTTCAGATATTCTTCCAATGCCCCTTTTTTGCTTCTTCAGCTTGCAACCTTCCACGTCCACCTATTTTCCTTGGTAGATAGACATCGGTCGGTCAGCATTGCTGCAAGGACGAAGGGCAGGATTCATTGTCATTATTTTCCTGATCTTACCAGTTCTGACTGAACCCAGTATATTGTTCCAGCTGGGCATCCAATGACTGGAATGGCCTTGATGATATTTCCACCACTGAATTTGGACTTTGAGATCTTATTCACTCTCACGATGTCTTCACTTCTAACCTTCTTCCTGCCTGAGGTTGACAGCTTGAAGAATGCCCAGGTATGTGTAGACAACACCATCATCCAAGCTCTTGGCATTATTTCCATAGGGCATCTTGATTTCTTTTCCATTTTATTTTCCCCCTGTTAATGTTGAGGGTGGTACCTTTGTCCAGTCTAAATCCATTGGAATATTTTGGCTGTACATACGGACAATGTTGAATGATGATTCTATTTCAGAGAGTGTTTTTCCATACAGCTTTCAATCGTCCCATGTACAGGAGGTGGGATAGTCTTGCAGATGTTTTTGATTGCCAGAGTCTGCGTTATTCAGTATTGTTGACAGAGTAATCAATGCAATGGCAATTAGTAGTGCTGATGGCAGCTGGAAAGATTCCTCTCTTGATACTACTCTTTATTATTATTTGCTTCCCTCCATCAGAGCTTCATTAAAATGCTGTCTACCTTTGAAAGAACCTTCGAGCGCAAACTCTTATTGATCAAATTGTAGCAGAAAAGAAAACCAAGATAATATTTTGCACACTTGCTATAATTCTCCCCCTCCCCCTCTTTTTCCTCCTCTTCCTCCTGATTCTTCTCCTGCTTCCTCCTCCTCCTCCTCCTCCTCCTCCTCCTCCTCCTCCTCCTCCTCCTCCATGGACAGCTATCTAAATCAATGAACCATAGATACAAACTCAAGGTTAATCGCACCAAACTTGATTGCAGGAAATACGACTTCAGCAACAGAGTGGTCAATGTCTGGAATACTCTACCTGACTCTGTGGTTTCTTCCCAAACCCCAAAAACTTTAACCTTAGACTGTCTACTATTGACCTCACCCCTTTCCTAAGAGGTCCGTAGGGGGCGTGCATAAGCGCACCAACGTGCCTACCGTCCCTGTCCTATTGTTTCTTTTATTTTTCTTATATGTATCCATGTATTCATAACTACGTTTTTACTTAAACCTATTATCTTGTAAGCAATTGACAAAAATAAATAAATAAATAAATAAATAAATAAAATAAAATAAAACTATTTAAAAATATAATCCTAGTATTAAGCCTTGAGGGAAGGGCCACTTTAAGGCCTTCTAGGAGTCTAGTGAAAAAGGGAGGGAAAGAGGGAGAAGAGAGAGAAAGAAAGAAAAAGAAAAAAGGGAGGAAGGAAGGAAAGAGAGAGAAAAGGAGAGAGAAAGAAAGAAAAGAGAGAAAGAAAGAAAGAAAGAAAGAAAGAAAGAAAGAAAGAAAGAAAGAAAGAAAGAAAGAAAGGAAGGAAGGAAAAGAAAGAAAGAAAGAAAGAAAGGAAAGAAAGAAAGAAAGAAAGAAAGAAAGAAAGAAAGAAAGAAGGAAAGAGAAGAGAAGAGAAGAGAAGAGAAGAGAAGAGAAGAGAAGAGAAGAGAAGAGAAGAGAAGAGAAGAGAATGTAGAATAATTTAAACGGCGAATAGGTCCCATGGCTGCAGTAAATCCTTCGATGTGTTCATAATGCATTCTGCCCCTTTCTATAGCAAACAGTGAGCTATTGCTAATTTGCCCAATCAAAGCAAGACATTCCTCCAACTCAGCGCCTCCCCCCCAAAATAAAATATTGGCGATCTGACCCACCCGAAACAAGACTAATAGGAGGACTCATGCCAGATGGATTCGTGCCAGATGGAATCCCCTTCCTCCCCAGGCTCTCAAGAAACTATGTGCTGGGAAACCGTGAGGATGGCCATCCCGGATAGATTTTAAAGGAAAGGCCTGCTGCAAATAAACAAAGCCCAATTTTAGTCCCATCCCTTCCCATCCCCTGATGGCTGCAAACCTATCATCCCCGAGCAGAGAGATGCACCATTGACTAGGGGATTAGCGAAAGGCGCAGATCACTAAGGACTCCTTCGCTTAAGCCTTTGATTCTCTGAAAGCTGCACAGCAAACAGAAAGAGGTTTGCTTGCAGCATCTGGGCTCTTTATTGCCCCTAAAGCCACCAGAAATGGGGAGGCCGGCTCTAAAGCTTCCTCACCTTTTGACCCACAGCCCAGCCTGGTTGGAATTTTACTCGGGTTGCTAAAATCTCCTGGGAAAGTCCACTTGTCCTCCAAGGAAACTTTTCTTGCTCGGATCTGAGATGTGTCTCACACTAGATCATCAACCGCTTCTTCTATAACCACACTATAAAAAAAGATGTGGAGACTCTGGAAAAAGTGCAAAGAAGAGCAACCAGGATGATTAGGGGACTGGAGCAGTGGTGATATTCAGCTGGTTCGCACCAGACCGGGCAAACCGGTAGCGAAAATTTGGTGTGGGTCGCCTAACTGGTAGTAAGTTCTGGCTGGCCACATCCCCAACCTGATCGCCCTCCCGGCCGATGCTTGCTCACCCCACCTGCCTGACATTCGCCTAAGGTATTTCTTTCTTTTCCCCCCCCCTCCCGATAATCAGCTGTACATAGATCAGCTCTGACAGGATTCCCCTTGCTGAGGCCCAGGAGGGCAAAAAATGGCTCAGCCCCCCCCCCCTTCAATTTTTTGCCTTCCTGAGCAAAGGAGCCTTAGGGGAGCAAAAACATTTATTTATTTATTTATTTATTTATTTAAATTTTTATACTGCCCCCTCTCCCAAAAAGGGACTCGGGGCGGTGTACAACCTACTAAAAAACGAACAATATGTACAATTAAAAACAAATTAAATAGAATTGATCCGGCCGAAATCCCATCAAATACAAAATATTACCAAAATTTAAAATTCAAGGATTATATTAAAAATTAAAAATTTAAAACCTAATTAATTTAAAACCCCCAAAACCGTTTACTGGGCCAGGCCGGCCTGCTGGAAAAACAGGGTCTTTACTGCGCGCCGGAAGGTCTGGATGTCGGTAATGGCCCATATTTCCGGGGGCAGATCGTTCCACAGGGAGGGGGCCCCCACAGAGAAGGCCCGTACCCTCGGGGTCGCCAACAGGCAACGATCAGGCGGCGGAACCCCGAGGAGGGCAACCCTGTGGGAGCGCACTGGGCGGCGGGAGGCTGTTGATGGCAGCAGGCGGTCCCGTAAGTACCCAGGCCCCAAGCCATGGAGCGCTTTAAACATCCCCCCCCCAGAGGCTCTTCTAAGGCCAGGAAGCTCCCAAAACAGAGCTTGGAGGTGTGCTGCGTGCCCCTCCCATGCTGTTTTTTTTTTTCCTGAGCCTCAGAGGAGCCTTAGTGGAGCAGAAACACCCCCCAGAGGCTCCTCTGAGGCCCAGAAGGCCCAAAAAAACAGGTGGGGGCTGCAAAAAAGCCAGATGGCCACACCCACCAAGCCACACCTACAGAACTGGCAGTAAAAAATTTTTGAATCCCACCACTGGATTGGAGGCTAAAACATACGATGGAGAGTTGCAGGAACAGGACATAGCTAGTTTAGTGAAGAGAAGGACCAGGGGAGACATGATAGCAGTGTTCAGGGGTGTGATTCAACTGGTATAACAACAGTTCAAGTGAGCGCGCATTTTCCCCTCACGTAGCGCATTTGGTACTGAACTTCTCCATCAACCCCTGTGTGTTAAACAACTGACGAGCAGCAATCCACTGTGCCGTGCGAATCAGCTGAGCTTGAAAAACAGGATATAAAGCACAGTCTAGAGCCTGAATGGGCAGATGGGCCCAACAGCTGATCGTCGGAGCAAACCAAACCGGTTCACTCCCAGCTGATCCTCAGAGCTACTGGTTCACCCAAACCGGTCTGAACCGGTAGAATCCCACCCCTGGCAGTGTTCCAATATTTGAGGGGCTGCCACAGAGAGGAGGAAGGGGTCAAGCTATTTTCTAAAGCACTGAAGGCCAGGCAAGGAATAATGGATGGAAACTGATCAAGGAGAGATTTAATCTGGAAATAAGGAGAAACTGACAGTGAGAACAATCAACCAATGGAACAGCTTGCTTTTGGATTTGTGGGAGCATCATCACTTCAGACTTTCAAGAAGAGATTGGACTCCATCTGTCAGAAATGGTGTAGGGTCTCCTGCTTGGGCAGGGGGTTGGACTAGATGACCTACAAGGTCCCTTCCAACTCTGTTAATCAGTAATGTATTCCTTCTTCTCTTAGAGCCAAATTCTTGCAATTTTTTTGTGTGTGTGTTAGATCAATATTAAGGCAACATACTGAACTACCCCACCGCAAATAACCCAAGGGTAATGCTATTCAAAGATAGCACTAATTGTAGACTTAAGACCACAATTGAGCCCAACATTTCTGCTGCTAAATGAGACAGTTGTTGAGTGAGCTTTGCCCACTTTTACACCCTTTTCTTGCCACAGTCATTAAGCGAGTTGCTGCCACTGTTCAGTTAGTAACATGGTGGCTCAGTGAATCTGGCTTCCTCATTGACGTTCCTGGTCAAAAGATTGCAAAGGAAGAACACATGACCGTGGGACACTGCGACCATCATAAATATGAGTCAATTGCCAAGCATCTGAAGTTTGGTCACATAGAAGAGAAAAGAATAGAGAATAGAGTAGAGTAGAGTAGAGTAGAGTAGAGTAGAGTAGAGTAGAGTAGAGTAGAGTAGAGTAGAATAGTAGAGTAGAATGTAGAATAGAGTAGAGTAGAGTAGAGTAGAGTAGAATAGAATAGAATAGAATAGAATAGAATAGAATAGAGTGGGGTGGGGTGGGGTGGGGTGGGGTGGAGTGGAGTGGAGTGGAGTGGAGTGGAGTAGAGTAGAGTAGAGTAGAATAGAGTACAGTAGAGTACAGTAGAGTAGAATAGAATAGAATAGAATTGATATTGGAATGAAGAAAAGAATAGAAGAAGAGAGGAGAGAAGAGAAAAGAAGAGAGCTGGAAGGGACCTTGGAGGTCTTCTAGTCCAACAGCTTGTTCAAGGAAGAGACCCTGCCTATACAATTAGACAAGGGGCTGTCCAGTCTCTTCTTAAAAACCTCCAGTAATGAAGTACCCACAACCTCTGGAGGCAACTTCTATTCCACTGATTAATTGTTTTTGCAGTTAGGAAGTGAGATTGGTCATCTTTAGTCCAAAGATAGCCACTTGAGCAGGTCAGTGGAGAAAAGGAAAGGCTAGGAGAAAGTGGGAAGGTGATGGTTTGGTTTGGAAATTGAAACATGGAAACTGAAACAGTATTTGCAGTGTGAGTAAGAAGGAGACAGCAAGGAACCTGGGTGTGGCTTAGCTCAACTGTTCTGTACTAAAGCTGCTTGCTGCTGTGAAACTGAAATTGAAATTCCTCTCCTCTGCTTATGTTTTGCAATTGGAACAGATTTCTTTTCAGGTGGGGAAGGGGAGTAAAACTCATTAGCATCAGAGCGTGTTAATAATAATAATATAGGAAATACTAATACTCTGATGATCATTTGGAAAAATCCTTTCTTAGTGAGCATCTAGAAGCCAAGAGGAATATATGTGCCAAATTTCAAGTTTGTAGGCTTTACAGTTCTGGAGATTTTATGATGATACATGAGTGGTATTTTGCTTTTATATATATAGAAGATATATAGAATATATAGATATATATGACCTCCAAGATCCCTTCCAGATTCATTCTATTCTATTCTATTCTATTCTATTCTATTCTATTCTATTCCATTCCATTCCATTCCATTCTATAAATAATTAAGAAAACAACTCCTATTCTTAAATCCTGTGCTTGAAATTGTAATAAAGCCATTGATGTTTTGGCAAAGATCTCAGATTTAGGCAGAGATCTAGAATGGGTTTCTGTTTACTCTCAAACAAACCGTGTCACAGCCGAGGCCGCAATAAAAGTGGGCTTTATTTGTTAAATATATACACTGTAAAGAACAAAGGGGGAATGGCCTTAAAGGGTACAAAATCCAGGCCTTTTCAACTCGACAAAAAAACCAGGGCCCGGGAGGCATCCCCAGAAGCTGCTCAGTACTTTATGAAGCCCACACTTGCAGAGGCAATAGCAATCAAGTGTTATGTGCAAAAATTGATTTTGCCCGTGAAATAGAATTCTCCCCCCCCCCCCCCCAGGCATCGCACAAAAGTCTGAAAATTGTTCTTATCAGTCAATAGCTACCTCGACGTGATCCGTCACCGCTCATTTGCAACCATAGAGACTGGGGGATTGAATTACCAAGGGAGGGAGGTCTCTGGGTGTGTGTGTGTGTATGTGTGTGTGTGTGTGTGTTGGAGAGGGGTGGGGTTTATATAACTATAAAGGCAACACACCCACACCTACACAAGATATAGAAAGAAAGCAGGAAAGGGGCATGCTTTAACTTGAAAACAGAAAGCTGAAAAAGAACAGAACAGTTCAATTACAGAAATGGGTACAGACCATGATCAAGTTTTTACAGAAAGTTTTTACCGGAACGTAAGGGAACAGAATTATTCGTGAAAAATGAGATTTCTACCAAGGGAATTTGGGTAGCATGGTGCAAGGGGCGTAAACCCAGGGGTTAGGGTTGCTATTGGTTCGTCCCGGTTCAGGCAAACTGGTAGCTAATTTTATCATTTTTAATGACCGGTTCCACAAACTGGTAAATCCCAGCCCTGGCTGAATCCTGCACCGCCCCTCCCAGGAGTCCCCATGTGGCCCATTTTGGATGCCCATGTTAAGTACAGGGCCCATGCGGAGGCTTGGGGAAGTAAAAAATGGGCCTCCTGGAACAGTGGTAGGATTAAAAAATTTTTAGTATTGGATCTGTGGGCGTGGCTTGGTGGGCGTGGCAGGGGAAGGTTACTGCAAAATCTCCATTCCCTCCCCACCCTAATAACCTGCTTTCCAGCTCCGTTCTCCTGTGCTGGGCAACAAAAGAAGACCCAGCCAATCATCTGAGACTTGGGAGGTGGAGAATAGATGGGGGCGGGGCCAGTCAGAGGTGGCGTTTACCGGTTCTCCGAACTACTCAAAATTTCCGCTACCGGTTCTCCGGAACTGGTCAGAACTGGCTGAATACCCACCTCTGTCCTGGAAGCTCTTGAAGGCCAGAAACGGGCATATTTCTGACCTCCAGAGGGCCTCTGGAACCCTCCCAGAGGTTCTATAAAAGCCTCCAGAGACCGAGGAGGGTGAAAACGGGGTCCCCAGCTGTGGTGCAGGAGGCTGACTAGGCCACGCCCACCCAGCAACCAAGCAGAGAATCAGTTGCTAAAATTTTTGAAGACAACCCCTGCATAAACCTAAGTCACTGTAAGTGCTGGAGAGCTAGTGACATGCCTTGGGTTAACATGCCCTGATAGCAAAAGGAAATCAGTCATCGAAAACCGAAGCGTACAATTTATTGATATCGCTGTACCAGGAGACGCCAGAGTCGAAGAAAAAGACCTGGGGAAAAAAAATCACAAAATATCACAACGTGGCTGTCAAAACTATGCGATTATGGATGAAACATGTTACCGTGATATATCCATTGTCATCGAGGCACTTGCTATCATGTCCAAGAAATTTGCAAAACACATGAAGAAATTGCAGCTTCCTGCAATAAAACCAGCAGAACTGCAAAAAAAAACGGTGCTGCTTGGAACATGGTACATCTTAAGAAAATGCTTGGCTGATGCCTAGGATGCTGGCAGCAACCCGTATTGACCATCAGTGCCAGTCAATGATATTTGTGGTATATTTTTTTAATGTTCAGTTGGCTGAGTTTCATGTTTAATGAATAAAAGAGATCATAATAATAATACCATAAAACAAACAAGGAAAAAGAAAATAATGAAAAATATATACACTAGTGATATATGTGTGTGTGTGTGTGTGAGAGAGAGAGAGAGAGAGAGAATATGTGTAAGGTTTTGAGCTGATAAATAATTAAATAAGGGAGACTAGGATAGATCTATTTCGAGCTAGTTAGCTCTCTTCAGCTAGCCATACCCTTACTGGGATTTGAACACAAAGTATATACTTATTCCCCTGCCTCAGCTGAATAGGATAGAGTCAGTGGTCTAGTGGCAATTACAACTGCCTCACATGTAATACTTCCCTGGTTCGAATCCCAGTAAGGGTATGGCTAGCTGAAGAGAGCTAACTAGCTCGAAATAGATCTATCCCAGTCTCCTTTATTAAATTATTTATCAGCATAAAACCTTACACACATGTAAAGAAAAGACAACGAAACAAATAGCTTTCTGTCGGTATGGTCTCTGGTGATGAGCCGAATGACAGAAAAGAAAGCAGTATGCTTCCTCCCTTAATTGGGGCTTAACAGGGCGTTGTAACACAAAATATATATATATATATTAGAGAGGAAAGGGAAGAGTTAAGGGGAGGAAGTTGAAATCCATATTTTGGAACCCTAGCAACAATCTGTCATATATGGCATAGAGTCTCCTGCTTGGACAGGGGGTTGGACTAGATGACCTACAAGGTCCCTTCCAACTCTGATTATCTGTTATGTGTTTAACTTCCAGAATGCCTCAGCCAACATGTTGGCTGAGACATTCGGGGAGTTGAAGTCCACAACTCTTAAATTTGTTGGGGTTCCAAAGCGCTGGCTTAAATTGCTTGTGCAATTTAGCCCTATAAAAGAGAATCTCTTAATACTTCTCTCTCACACAAACATTACATGTGACTGATTATGCATCTGTGAGTCATTTAACAGCAGGACAGGGGAAGCATATTCTCCTTTTATCATCTGGATTTTAATGCGCTCTTTAAACCGTGGCTTCTTAGAATGGGAAGCCATGCACATATATATATATATATATATTTTGCAACATGGCAAGCACCTTATGCACAGCCGATGAATTAATAATTATGGGTTCATAAATAATGATCATTTTGAACCGATAATCAGGCTCTGGCAAAGGTAGCTGTTGCAGCTGTATTGCCGAAGGCCAAAGATGTTGTATCTTTGCAATATGAACCTTTGGCATTTTGGGCCACATTGATCTTTACACATTACAGGTGCAAGCTTTGAATATTTGCAACATTGTTAATGGGAGGGCAAAGAGGAGGAAGCTGATTAAGGGGCTTGATGAAGGAAGGGAAGTGACCATTCAAGGGAATGAAAAAAGGAAGTAGGTTGTATTATTATTATTATTATTATTATTATTATTATTATTATTATTATTATTATTATTATTATTATTATTATTATTATTATTATTAACAGCAATGGGAAGTTTCTAGAATGGGATGTTTTCTTAATTAAAAACAAATACAACAAATAAACTCAAAGAGAAGATTAGGTTTTTTTTCCCCACCATCAGCATTCTAAGTTTCTATGTAAGGTCCATATATTTGAATGCCGATCATCTTTTTCATTCCACCTTTCTCCAGGCAGCTGGGTCTTAACAAAAGACTCTCCTTCACCTGGAGAGAAACAGCTTATCTGCATCCTGCCTGGGGGTGGGATTCAAATTTTTTAACAACCAGTTCTGTGGACATGGCTATGTGGGTGTGGCTAGGTGAGCATGGTCATGTGACTGGGTGGGCGTGGCTTCTTTTTTGCAGCAAATACCCCCACCTCCATTTTTTTGCCTTCTGGGCCTCAGTGAAGCCTCTGGGGGAGGGGTGTTTTTGCTTCCAGAAAGCTTTTCCTGGGGCCCAGGAAGGCAAAAAATGGAGTGTGTGAGGGTGGGGCGCAGCACCCCCACCCCCTGCACACCCCTTTTTGCCACCTGGGCCTCAGGGAAGTCTCCTGGGTGAAGCATTAAGACAGCAAGGGGGATCCCAGCATAGCTGATCATTGGAACAGCTGATTTTCAGAGGGAGAAAAAGGAAGTCGCTTTAAGGAGTGACTGGGATGGGGAGAATGCAGTCAGCGATGTCGGGCATGCATACATGCAATGTCGCGCATGCGCGATAAGGACTGACTGGAAGGGGAGGGGCCAGCCAGAGGCACGATTTGCCGGTTCTCTGAACTGCGCAGAAATCATAACAACCGGTTCTATAGAACCGGTCCGAACTGTTAGAATCCCACCCCTGATCCTGCCAAAGCATGAAGAAGTTCTACGAAGTTGCCCAATCTAGGAATCCCAGGTCCACATGCCATGTTCAACCAATTGTTTTCTGAAGGGTCCATGGTGCTCTTTGAGCTTGGTTATCTTCTTGCAGACAATTTAATACCCCAAGTAGATAACATCAACAGTGCTAGATGATGTTACCTAGTTTGGGTAATGAAAAGTGTCCAGGAAAACAACCAAAGGCAGAGAGGACCAAGGACAGCTCATTCCAAACACAAATATTCTCCTTTATTGTTAATTGTTTCCTCTGTTAGAACTCCACATTCACTGACCCATCACTCCTATTCTTTGGATGGTAGATCTTTGTTTGGTACCAAAAAGCTATGTGGGTCTCTCTTTACATAAAAAAAGTAATCCAAAGTATCCAGAGCTCAGTCTGACAAAACGTTCTTAGTCTTAATAAGATTTCTTAGCCTTAATAAGACCAGACCTAGAGTACTGCATCCAGTTTTGGTCACCACATTATAAAAAAAGATGTTGAGACTCTGGAAAAAGTGCAGAAAAGAGCAACCAGGATAATTAGGGGATTGGAGGCTAATACATATGAAGAAGGGTTGTTGGAATTAGGCATGGCTAGTCTAGTGAAGAGAAGGACCAGGGGAGACACGATAGCGGTCTTCCAATATTTGAGGGCTGCCACAGAAAGGAAGGGGTCAAGCTATTTTCTAAAGCATCTGTAGGCCAGACAAGGAATAATGGATGGAAACTGAACAAGGAGAGATTCAACCTGGAAATAAGGAGAAACTGTCTGACAGTGAGAACAATCAACCAATGGAACAGTTGCCCTCGGAGGTTATGGGAGCATCATCCCTTGAGACTTTCAAGAAGAGATTGGACTCCCATCTGTCAGAAATGGTGTAGGGTCTGCTGCTTGGGCAGGGGGTTGGACTAGATTATCTGTTACCTGTTATTTGTCTTTAATTACAAAATGAAAATCCTTGCACAATCACCCACCCACCCACCCAACCCCAGCTTTTTACAATCCCTAGATGTATTTCTGAGAGAGCAACTTAACAGGATAACAGCTCATTTCTGAACTCAAAGTGAGTGGCCCAAATTGTTCCATTTTTGTTTGCTGTTTTGTCAAGATGTTGCCCTTTGGGTCAAGAAGCCAGTAGCCCAGGGAGGGATGATTTGTGAGTCCAGGTCAATAGGGGCTAGGAAAGCAGATAAGAGGGCCATTTCAATATTCCTCAAGCGGTGGCTGTCACTTGAGAAGAAGGACGGCCACTATCTGCTCCAGGCCAGGAGGGGACTTTTTTTTATCTGCAAAGGTTATCGGACATATGACCTGGTCAACATTGACCCAGGGCAAAGATGCTAAGCAGAGCTTTAGCCTTGTCGGCATGGCGAGGTGTGATGGGACCAAGATGAATCGAGGGAAGACAGAAACTACCGCTGATAACTCTGGGAGCATTAAACCCAGATTGACAGTTAAGGTCAGCCAGCTCTTCCTTGGGCAAAGGTTCAGGCCAAGGGAAGGTCATTTCTGGGAGGCCCTCCTGGATCAACGGAGTAATTTTGGGAAGTGCAGGATAATCTGGCAGTTCAATGGGCTGCACTTCACTGCCAAGCGATGCTATTTCCAGCTCATTAATGCGACTTTCAGTAAACGTTTATTTAAAACCAAGAGCACGAAGGATGTTAATGATCAGCCTTAAATCTGCCAATACCACCACTCCTCCCTACAAATCAGCCTCAGGGTCTACGGTGTACAGTATTCTGGTCACCAATTCCTGGAAAAGATGCTGCAAGGCTTGAAAAAAAGCCAGAAATTGGGGCTGGAATTTTTGGGCTACATTTATATTTCATTGCTTATTGTACCCTATGACTATCATTAAGTGTTGTACCTGATGAATCTTGACTCTTGACGAATGTGTCTTTTCTTTTTATGTACACTGAGAGCATTTGCATCAAGACAAATTCCTTCTGTGTCCAATCACATTTGGCCAATAAAAAATTCTATTCTATTCTCTATTTTATTCTATTCTCTATTCTATTCTATTCTATTCTATTCTATTCTATTCTATTCTCTATTCTCTATTCTCTATTCTCTATTCTATTCTATTCTCTATTCTATTCTATTCTATTCTCTATTATATTCTATTCTCTATTCTATTCTATTCTCTTCTATTCTCTATTTTATTCTATTTTATTCTATATTCTATTCTATTCTATTCTCTATTCTCTATTCTCTATTCTCTATTCTATTCTATTCTCTATTCTCTATTCTATTCTATTCTCTATTCTATTCTATTCTATTCTATTCTATTCTATTCTCTATTCTCTATTCTCTATTCTATTCTATTCTCTATTCTATTCTATTCTATTCTCTATTATATTCTATTCTCTATTCTATTCTATTCTCTTCTATTCTCTATTTTATTCTATTTTATTCTATATTCTATTCTATTCTATTCTCTATTCTCTATTCTCTATTCTATTCTATTCTCTATTCTATTCTATTCTATTCTATTCTCTATTCTCTATTCTATTCTATTCTCTATTCTATTCTATTCTATTCTCTATTATATTCTATTCTCTATTCTATTCTATTCTCTTCTATTCTCTATTTTATTCTATTCTATTCTCTATTCTATTCTATTCTATTCTCTATTCTATTCTATATTCTATTCTCTATTCTATTCTATTCTATTCTATTCTATTCTATTCTCTATTCTATTCTATTCTCTATTCTATTCTAAATGGAATAACAATCCCACACACACCCTGCCCCCTGCGCACGCGCACCAGATACCTAACAATCAGCTGTCGGGTGGCGCTGTGCGTGTGCATGCACAGTGCGGTTCTTCCGGGCGACCTCTCGCGTGCCGGGGGAAATGGCTCTGCGTGCCACTTCCGCCACGCGTGCCATAGGTTCGCCACCATGGCCTGATATGAAATGGAAAGGCCAACCGTGGTGGGAAAAGCAGGAGCAAGAGGCAGCCACGGGAAAGGAAGGGAAGGAAATTGTGGAGGAGAATTTGGCTGAAAGAACAAGACAACAAATACAAATCTCCTGGGCCAGCTCCAGGGACGAGGCCCTCCGGAGAAGGAAGCGAGCTCTTTGTGCTAATTGCTATGGAATGCATCTGAAGAAATTTTGTCTGGACCTGCAAAGAATTCCTTCTCTGTACGTACGCCCAGGCCCAGCTGTCTCTGCAAAAGGTGCTTTCCCCCTGAACAGTGCAGAGGAAAAAGTCATCGAAGCGAAGTCCTTGGCCAGGTCAAGACTGCTATTTTTATGAGAAAACTTCGCCTCATTCCAGAAGGTGGCCTTTCTTGGTTGCTCTTATTTTCCCACGGGCCTTACCCCCCCCCATGGCCCCCCCTCCCCATGCATTTAAAAATAACAGTGGGACTAACCTAACCTTTACCCTACACCACTTCAGACAAATCTCTTCTTAAAAACTTCCAGTGTTGGAGCATTCACAACCTCTGGAGGCAAATTGTTCCACTGATTAATTGTCCTTACTGTCGGGAAATTTCTCCGTAGTTCTAAGTTGCTTGTCTCCTTGATTAGTTTCCACCAGTGGTAGGATTAAAATTACTACCGGTTCGGTGGGCATGACTTGGTGGGTGGGAGTGGCATGGCTTGGTGGGCGTGGCTTGGTGGGCATGGCAGGAAAAGGATACTGTAAAATCTCCATTCCTCTCCACTCCTGGGGGAAGGTTGCTGCAAAATCTCCATTCCCTCCCCACCCCACCCCACTAACCTGCTTTCCAGCTCCATTCTCCTGTGCAGGGCAATCAAAGAAGACCCAGCCAATCAGCTGGAACTTGGTAGGCAGAGAATAGATGGGGGCAGGGCCAGTCAGAGGTGGGATTTGCCAGTTGTCCAAACTACTCAAAATTTCCACTACCGGTTCTCCAGAACTGGTCAGAATCTGCCGAATACCACCTCTGGTTTCCACCTATTGCTTCTTGTCCTGCCCTCAGGTGCTTTGGAGAATGGCCTGACTCCCTCTTCTTTGTGGCAGCCCCTGAGATATTGGAACACTGCTATCATGTCACCCCTAGTCCTTCCTCAGACTAGATGTACCGAGTTCTTTATAGGTTTTAGCCTCCGTCCCCCTAATCCTCTTCGTTGCTCTTTCTGCACTCTTTCCAGAGTCTCAACAACCATCGTGGTGACCAAAACTGGATGCCGTATTCCAAGTGTGGCCTTGTCAAGGCATGATAAAGTGGTGTTAACAGTTCATGTGATCTTGTTTTCTATCCCTCTGTTAATGCAGCCTAGGACTGTGTTGGCTTTTTTGGTAGCTGCAGCACACTAGTAGCATCCAAGCAACCTGGCAAATTTAGGATGAACCATCCTTTTATCGTCTTTGCTGGGTGGTGGGTGAATGCTTCAAACCCAGATGGAGGCTGTTCGGTGAGGGAGAAGTAATTTCTAGGAATGTGTCCGTCAAAACCCGCCACGCATTTCCAGGAATGAATGAACTGCAGACTGAAAGTGGTTTCAGGTATCTGGGCCAGGTGGTCGTACCAACATGACTGTCTGCCTCTCTTCCCAGGGTGACTCAAAGATGCTGCTCCCCACACATATAGAGGACAGGCCAATCCTTTTGGCGCTTTGCTGCAAGCTGATTCTCCTGGGGTCATGGCTGGAGGCAACCCTCCAGGGATCTGACTCACTTCCCTTCCTACACGCCTGGCATGCTTTTATGAGTGTCAGGGGTGACCTTGCATTCCATTTTCAAAAGGCAGCTCTCTGTTTGAGGATTGTGGGTTTCTGGAGCCAGACAGATTTTGCTGACACCCAAATTCACCCAAGGTTGAGTGCACCATCATGTCTACCATGCCTGTCCTATCGTCCTCATTTATTCGTACCTATTTCCTGCACTCTTACTCATGTTTATACTTATACTTATTATCTTGTAAGAGATTGACAAATCAAATCAAATAAATAAATAAATAAATATGGCTGGGCATTTCGAGCCAGGAATCTCTGAAGGGACACAGGTTTCCCTGATGCTACTTTGTCGGGAGATTTAACAGAAAAAACAGAGTTGGAAGGGACCTTGGAGGTCTTCTAGTCCAACCCCCTGCTCAAGCAGGAGACCCTGCGGCATTTCAGACAAGTGCTTGTCCAATTTCTTCTTTAAAACTTCCAATGTTGGAGCATCCACTACTTCTGAAGGCAAGGTGTTCCTTTGTTCAAAAATTTATATTCTTATTTTCTAGGCTGGTTTTCTGTTTGGTTCATTTCCATCTGTTGCTTCTTGTCTGCCTTCAGGTGCTTTGAAGAATAGGCTGACACCCCCCCACCCCTCTTTCTTGCAGGCCCTGAGATATTGCAATCATGGAATCAATCTGCTATCATGTCACCCCTAATCTTTCTATTCATCAAAGTAGTGTAGGAAGTTAGCACCCACCCCTCTCCTAGAAAAATGAAATAGCCTAGGAAATATTAAAAAGGCAGGATATTTCCCCTAAAAAGAGAAGTAGAAACTCAGAAGCAGAAACTCACCTTAGAAGCAGAAGCTCACCCCCCCACCTTTGTTAATGGGTGGGCCATTAAGGCCTGGGCCAGAGTATTCTACATAACAAAGCTCTCTACCCATCTGACCATCTGGCCTGGGAAGATTGCATTAGCCAGAACTCAGGTGAAGCCATGTGGTCCAGAAAAAGCCTACAAAGTTAGCTAAGACTCCCGCCCCCTGGGAGTCAGACAGCCAATGGGATACATTTCTTACACAGGAACAGGAAACACTAAGGTGGGGGCCCAACAGAGGGTATATAACTAAGGGTCTCTCAGCATCTCGGCCCTTCTTTTCCTTCACCCAACATCTTGAAGCATGTGATCGTCCCTTTTCGCTCAGGAGCTCCCAGGCATGTGATCCTGTCCACCATTAAACCTTCCAAACAGCCTCCATGTTTCCAGTGTCTTTTTCCCCAGTTGGAACTGAACCCAGAAGGATATTTCTTCCAACAGTAGATATACCCAATTCCTGCAACAGCTCTTCATAGATTTTAGCCTCCAGTCCCATAATCATCTTGATTGCTCTTCTCTGGACTCTTTCTAGAGTCTCAACATCTTTTTTTTTTTTGTATCATAGCAACCAAAACTGGATGCAATATTCCAAATGTGGTCTTACCAAATGTGGTATTATGAAGTGGTACTAGGTAATTCTTCACATGCTTTTGATTCTACCCCTCTCTTAATGCAACCTAGGATTGTGTTGGGTTTTTGGGCAGTTGCAGCACAGTCCAGGTTTAAACTAACAAAACTCCAATGGAAGTGAACAATGGCGATTTTGAAGACATTAATCATTAGACAGCAGTATTTGGATAGCAGCATAAACAGATTCCTCCTTGAGGATCAATAGTTCTGTTTAAACTGATTTCAGTTGTGCTTTCTAAATGTACCAATGTGCATATAGGTTTACATATACATAATTTATGCAAAATTGACCTATTTGTTTCTCCTTTCCTTGTGTAGGAAGTTAGCACCCACCCCTCTCCTAGAAAAATGAAATATCCTGGGAAATATTAAAAAGGCAGAATATTTCCCCTACAAAGAGTAGAAACTCAAGAGCAGAAACTCACCTCAGAAGCAGATGCTCACCCCCACCTTTGTTAATGGGTGGGCCATTAATGCCTGGGCCAGTATACTTTACATAACAAAGATCTCCAGGTAAAGCTATAGCAATTGCCAAAAGCCCTTTTCAGTGCATCGTCATCCAGCAAGGCTCAACCAAGCCTGGAACTCAGGACAGCCTATAGAGTTGCCCCTGCATAGCCCTATGGGAGTCTGACAACCAATCAGAATACAAGCTCCAATTCAAATCCCAACAAAGGTTTATAAAACCCAGGCACTCTCAGCATATCACTCCTTCTTGATCTCTTCCTTCACCTTGAAGCATGTGATCATCCTTCCTTTTCACTCTGGAGCTCCAGGCCATGTGGTTCACCATTAAACCTTCCAAACAGCCTCCATGTTTCCAGTGTCTTTTTCCCTACTTGGAACTGAACCCAGAAGGATAATTCTTCCAACATTTGGGGAGAGAGAGAGAGAGATGTATAATCATACATGGCAACATCTGGTGGATTTTGTTGAAAAAGGCTAAGTAAGGGTAGACCTGAGCAGTACTTGGATGGGAAACTTCTAGAAAAGTCCCAGAATTAAAAAAAAAAAAAAGGAAAAAAAATGGAAAAGGCAAAATACTTACATGTTTTACCAAGAAAGCCACACAGTTGTGTCCAGAAAATCACCAGGAGTCCAGATGGATTCAATTGAGCCTCTGTGTTTGCATATATGGCGACCTCTATGATTGTGCAAATTCTTTAAATGAGGCACCCTGGAATACACTGGAATACATGCAAAACACCCTATGAATAGTTAAAGCAGCTGTGTCTTTTTCTACTTGTACACGGCTGCTTTGAAAGCCACTCTCAGTCATTCCTATTTGTTTTACACAGCCACATGGTGGGAAACTAACGTCAGATTTAGAAATCATTAATTGTGGATAAGTTGATCCAGAGAACCTCTGCAAATTTTCATTATTCCTCTAAAACTCTAAAGATCAGTGCGCAAACCAGCTACTTCCTTTGGGGCCCATCATATTCCCTGCCCCACCAAACAAAGCAAAACTCCATCTTCTAGCCATCTAATTATCTGCAGAATATCTTGGAGAATAAAGAAGATCCTGCAGATCCATTTTGCCTTCTGATTAATGGTTAGCCATACCCACCTATTTTATAAATGGATAGATCTCTTGTGGCAACCATTTTGTGAGTGTGCCGCCCAGAAACCTCCAAATGTTTGAGAGCCAGATTGGTTTAGTGGTTAAGGTGCTGGCCTAGAAACCAGGAGGCCATGAGTTCTAGTTCTGCCTTAGGCATGAAAGCCTGCTGGGTGACTTTGGGCCAATCATTCTCTCTCAGTCAAACCTACTTCAGAGGGTTGTTGTGGGAAAAATAGAAGGCAGGAGTATTAGATAATGTCCGAGACCTTGAATTATTACTTATAAAATAACAAAGGTAGGGTAGAAATCAAATTAATAAGCAAATTGAAAGTATGTCCCTGATCCAACTGGGTTGCCTAGCTCTGACTTCTGATCTAGAGGTGAAAAGTTTAACCCAACTTGAAAAATCTGCAGTGTTTATTCTTGTCAATCTCAGCTTGTACCAAAGCTCAGATTTGTTTATTTTTACTTGGTTGCTTTGTTTATTAAGTCATGAAGATCTCCACTGTGCAGAACCTCAAAGCAGGTTTCTTCCAAACCCTGGTTAAGAGTTGTACGACTTTAACCGTTTCTGAATTCAGCTTGTTTCTGAATTCTCACACATCTGGTGCATTTTACTTCATTCAGTAATTCAGTAGTCCTTGCACGCAGTAAAATACCCTGGCAGTACATCTCGTGAGGAACTGAGTTGAGTAGATGGGATTTAGAAAGAAACAGAAAAATTATTTCTTCTGCTGTTTTGCTTTCCTAAGGTAGAAATTAAGAAGAAGTTAAACTGGTTTATTGTTAAACTTGTAGTCATTTTACTGGAAGGGGGGAGTCTCTTTCCCCCCCCCCCCCAAAAGCAACAGATGGAGCACATGGACTGAAACCTTCATTTTTCTGGTTGCATCCACAGGAAGCAGAAATGAAAAATGCTATTTTTCTTGTTGCTGCTTTGGAAGCAAGAGACTAAAAATGATATCTCAGAGCACACTGCCCACCAAGAACAAGTGAAAAAAATTCACGAAGTTACCTGTGATCATGAGATCAAGGCCCCACCCCTTTTAATGCCCATCACAAAATGCATTCAAAAGGGCGTGGGGCTTTGATCACACAGTGGCAACCACTTTTTCGATACCCTACGGATATTTCTGGTGGAATCAAAACGCAGGACTCCAATAATTAAGGCTCACCGCCATACAGGTAGTCTTCAACTTACACCAGTTCATTTAGTAACCATGCAAAGTTACAACAGGAGTATATTCATGAACTGGCAGAGGCATGGTTAACAAAGTCAGCAAGTGAGTAAGCATGGCAACAGACCAGCCAATGGGAGCTGACAGCCTGGGTGTGCTTTGCTGAGAAGTGAAACTGAAACTACTTTTGCTTGCTTGCTAAAACTGGTATCTGCTCTGAGCTGCTGCTGCTTGTGTTTGTGCTCATGTTACATTGAGAGAATCTACAAATGGTATTGTAAACTTTACTCATTATGTTTATAAAGAAGTTGGTGATCCTGCTGAATCACTCACCTGTGTGTTTTCTGGACTTGAATTTGCTGCCAACTCTAACAAAGAACACTGAAAAAAATGACTTATGACCACTTTTCACCCTTACGAGCCGCGGGGGTGCAGTGGTTAGAGCGCAGAATTGCAGGCTACTTCCACCGACTGCTGGCTGCCTGCAATTTGGCAGTTCGAATCTCACCAGGCTCAAGGTTGACTCAGCCTTCCATCCTTCCGTGGTCGGCAAAATGAGGATAACCCAGATTGTCGGGGGGGAAATATGCTGACTCTGTAAACTGCTTAGAGAGGGCTGGGAAGCATTGGGAAGTGGTATATAAGTCTAAGTGCTATTGCTATTATGACCAATGTAGCATCCCCATGGTCGCGTGGCAACGAGCTCATATTTATGACCATTGCCGTGTCCCAGGGTCACGTGCTCTCCTTTTGCAAGCTTCTGAAAAGCAAAGTCAATGGGTGTTGTGGTTCACTGGCAGCAGGTGTGGATGGCTGAGGTCTCGGAGAGCAAGGACTCAGATGAGGGGCTTGCATATGATGCAGGGATGGAACCAGGACCATCAGGGAGTGAAATGCTGCCTTTGGAGATTGTGGAGGCTGGCAGCAGTCATGAAGAAGCCCCCGAGGAGCCTGTGCCCAGCACGCATGCACAGAGAGCTGCTCGAAGGAAAGAGCACCTGCAGCAGCACGGGCAACTCAAGAGTAAGGTCCCACCCTGAGAAGATAAAAGCCAGCTGAGAAACCGCAGTTCTTTGCAGAAGGCAAAGAGGTTTGATACTCGAGCCTGGTGGACATTATGAATATCTGAGTTGGTGTTTGGAGACTCTTTGATTTATTGTTTAGTAACATTATCTGGTGTTCTTGGCAGCCTTGCAAAAACTTGGTCAGGCTCTTTCTTATCTGAGCTAATTGATTGAAAGCTGCCTTTTATCCGTGAAGGAACGGGATTCGTAAATGAAACGTTACCTTTGTCTCGTGTTTGCTCCCTTGGAACCAGGTTTGGGTCAGAACAACGGGGAAGCCAGATTCATTTAACAACCATTATCTTATCCACTGCAGTGATTCACTTAACTGTGGCAAGAAAGGTCATAAAATGGGACAAAACCCACAACTCTCTTGCTTTGGAACAGAAATGTTGGGTCCATTTGTGGCCGTAAGTTGAGGACTACCTGTGTTTTATGGCGAACACTGGAAATATTCCCTCCACAGAATATTGGGAGGGATTCTTGCAGAAAGAGGGTGAAAATGGCAGTCACCATATGCATAATTAATAGATGATGCAAGATATTCATAATTAACTAACCTCAAGTTAATTTCTCTGCCCTTCTGCTGTTACTATCTTCAAGACAGAATTATTATCTTAATAAAAGAAACATATCAGTTAATTTTTTTTTAAATAAAGCTTCTTGAGATTCAGGCATTTCAGAGTTACATCTTTAATGTGCCAATTAGCACACATTTCTTCGATGTTTTTATTTTGCTAGTATACTCCTAATCCCTTAAGAATCCCCTTTCCTCAAGTAATCATTTGATGGGGAATATGATGAGATGCCATTCCCAGCCTTCACTGCAGGAAACCAATAATATTTTGGTCAATATTTGCTCGGGGACAACATAGTAATAATGATAATGACTTATTAAACTTGCATGTTGCTAGACTTTCAACAACTCTGGGCAACTCATAACAATTATTATTATTTTTTTTACAAAAACATAAAGATCGAATTTGTCCCAAAGGGGATTTTGCCAAAAGCAAGCGGACTTTGTTTTTCCTTGAAGACATTTCACTTCCTGTCCAAGAAGCTTCTTCAGTTCAGGCAAGATCATTCAGACTTTTGGAACAGTATATCTTCAATCAGAATAGAGCTGGAAGGGATCTTGAAGGTCTTCTAGTCCAACTCCCTATTCAAGCAGGAGACGCTATACCATTTCATTTCAAGTGACTGTCCAGTCTCTTCTTAAAAACATCCAATGATTAAGCACCTACAACGTCTGAAGGCAACTTCTGTTCCACTGATTAATTCTTGTCACTGTCAGGAAGTTTCTCCTTAATTCCAGGTTGCTTCTCTCCTTGATTAGTTTCCTGCCATTACCTTCTGGTGGCTTGGAAAAAAAGTTGACCCATTCTTCTTTGTGGCAGCCGGGGGAGCGTGGTGGGGTTTCCAATTCGCTGAACCGGTAAGTAAAAATGATAAAATTAGCTACCGGTTCCTGTGAACTGGGGCAAACCGGTAGAATAGAATAGAATAGAATAGAATAGAATAGAATAGAATAGAATAGAATAGAATAGCTTTTATTAGCCAAGTGTGATTGGACACACAAGGAATTTGTCTTGGTGCAAATGCTCTCAGTATACATAACAGAAAAGATACATTCATCAGGAGTCAAGAATCATCAGGTACTACACTTAATGATAGTCATAGGGTACAATAAGCAATCAAATCATACTAGGAAACAGTCCATATAAATCGTAAGGATACAAGTGACAAAGTTATAGTCATACAGTCACAAGTGGGAGGGGATGGGTGATAAGGAGTGATGCAAAGATTTAACAGTAATAGTTCTGCAGACTTCGTAATAGTTGAACAGGGTTGAGGGAATTATTTGTTTAGCAGAGTGATGGCTTTTGGGAAAAAAACTGTCCTTGTGTCTAGTTGTTCTGGTGTGCAGTGCTCTATAGCGTCGTTTTGAGGAAAGGAGTTGAAACAGTTTATGTCCAGGATGTGAGGGGTCTGTAAATATTTTCACAGCCCTCTTTTGGACTCGTGCAGAATACAGGTCCTCGATGGAAGGCAGGTTGGTAGCAATAGTTTTTTCTGCAGTCCTAATTACTGTCTGAAGTCTGTGTCTGTCTTGTTGGGTTACAGAACCAAACCAGACAGTTATGGAGGTGCAGATGACAGCAACCCACCCCTGGTCGAGATCCTTTTAGATCCTGAGCTAATCTTCTGGGGTTTTGGCTATTCCTGCCAGCTTAGTGTCATCTGCAAATTTGATGAGTTCCCCTTCTATTCCCTCATATCACCAGTCACTGCTCCTTATGACTTTAGGGAAGTAATTTTTACCCTTGAGAGTTGCTTAATCTCAGCAACAGGCTGGATAAGGCTGAATTCAAATCCAGTGAGATGAAAATGCTGTCAGTAAGGAAAGAACTGGATTCTGGAGTTGAGGTGAAGCTTCTTCTAAATGGAGGGGAGGGAGGGAGGAATGGAGGGAGGGAAGGAGGGAGGGAGGAAGGAAGGAAGGAAATTTCCTACCAGGTTGAAGGTAAATGTTTGATGGAGTTGATACAACATCTTAGACAAGCAGTTTTCAAAAGGTGGCTTGGAGAGGGTGGGTGGGTCACTGAATCATCAGAGTGTTTGAAAAGTCAAATGTATATGTATTTTTAATTCCTCAGTTTTGATTTCTAATACAATAAAGATTGATAGATATAATCCACATAAACCAAAGCTCTTCGGGGTTCTCAATCACTTTTGAGAACACAACACTCTCAAAATGTTTGAAAACTGCTGCTCTAGACTTACCTTGTGAAGGAATATTTTTTCCAAGCACAAGAAACCGAGTCTCTCCTTCATGTGATGTCCAAAAACATTTTATCTGCTTGTTCTTGTTTTTTTGTTTTTTTTTAGAATGTGAAACGAATCCAGGGGTGTGTATTTATCTTTGCAGGAGGGAAATAGGAGACTCTTGAGCTAAAAGGAGAATCTTGAACTGATCAAATCCATTTTATCCCTTCAGATTGGAAGTACCTCCTTTAAGCCTGCATGTTTTTAACCCATTGTTTGCCCTAAGCCCTAGTTTGAAAGAAACTCTCCCCCAGGCGAAAACCCAAAGAATTTGAGAGGTGTACCAAAAGGTCTCCCCTAAGAGGTGTGCTTCTCAAAAACATTTCACAACCGAGTTCAAGGATGCTGCACCCAAGGCAGGTCTCTGGCCAGGTGAAAAGACCGAATAAAATTCAAGGAATTTCCACAGCAACAACAAAAAAACAACAGCTTGTTGAAACTAGTGTGGAGCCTTGGGGTGGGTTGGGGTGAGGTCATGCCCAGTTCCACCTCTTGGGTTCCCCAGTTAAATGTCCTATCCCAGGAAGAAAACACCAAATTTCAGGGGTTGAAATATTGCTGCAGCCGGCAGGCAAAAATCTCAGAATTGAATACAGCATTCATCAAAGCGAGCAGGGAAGGCAAGTGATTAAGAGGATGGGACCCCTTCAAGGTGTTTGCCATCCAGTGATCCAATTTTTAAGGCTCCCCCTCCTTTGGAGAAAGTTCCCACAACGAGGAAAAAGATTTAAGTCCAGTTTACTTTTTTTGAAGGGTTTGATTTTTGTTATGTTTTTTTATATAAATAAAATATTTTTTTTTGTTTTTAATATACCAGTAGTAAGAACTGATACAATAGCATAGAAAAGAGGACACACAGAGAGTGAAAAATAACACAAAATGCTAAAAGTGTGAGGAGATAAGAGAAGGGAAGGGAAGCGAAGAAGAGAGGGGAAAGGGGAGAAGGGAAGGGAAGAGAGAAGAGGAAGAGAGAAGAGAAATGGGAAGAGAAGAGAAGAGAAGAGAAGAGAAGAGAAGAGAAGAGAAGAGAAGAGAAGAGAAGAGAAGAGAAGAGAAGAGAAGAGAAGAAGAGGGGAAGGGAGGAGAGGGAAGAGTAATGTAGAAAAAGGAAGGGAACAGAAGAGAAGAGAGAAGAGGAGGGGAAGAGAAGAGAAGAGAAGAGAAGAGAAGAGAAGAGAAGAGAAGAGAAGAGAAGAGAAGAGAAGAGAAGAAGAGGGGAAGGGAGGAGAGGGAAGGGAAGGGAAGAGAAGAGAAGAGAAGAGAAGAGAAGAGAAGAGAAGAGAAGAGAAGAGAAGAGAAGAGAAGAGAAGAAGAGGGGAAGGGAGGAGAGGGAAGGGCAATGTAGAAAAAGGAAGGGAACAGAAGAGAAGAGAGAAGAGGAGGGGAAGGGAGGGAAGAGAAGAGAAGAGAAGAGAAGAGAAGAGAAGAGAAGAGAAGAGAAGAGAAGGGGAAGGGAGGAGAAGGAAGGAGAGAAAAAAAAAGAAAGGTATAAAGAAATATATAAAGGGCAGCTTTGTATTTATATTTAAACCTCACTCTCTGAAGTTACATAATGACTCTTTTCTTTCTATAATAAATCCTGCCTAATCATCAGAACCATAAATCATGAGTTCATTTTTTTTTTTCCATTTTCCCACAAAAACCGACAAGGAGTTTCCAACCATCAGTAAATGTGGTTGCTGTCTTATCTCTGAGGAATGAAATCAGTCTGTCCCTCTCAGCAAGTTCAGTCAGTTTGGCTTGCAGGTTTGAGAGAGTTTTTGGTGTTCTCCGAGTTTGGTTGTTTTCTTGAGCAAATCTCATTCCTTTCTACCCCGGCTGATGTTTATCAGTAAGTTAAGATTAAACACACTTGGGAGTAAACACCTGTCCATCGCCCAACAAAATATCGAAAAGAAAAGAAATAAACTAGAAATAGATAAAAGATTAAAATAATAATTAAAATAATAATAAACAAATGAATTAAAAAAGGAAACAAAAGACAAAATCAAATATGATGAACCACTAGGTATTTTTTTGCTGTCAGCTTTCTCTATTTCTGTGTTACCTAGTTTGGTAATAAAATGTCTGCAAGAAAACAACCAACTTCAGAGAACACCAAAGACCCCACAATTCACCCCGAGTTATGGCAAGTTTCTTTAAGATGGCATTTCATCTTGCCTTGTGAAGCTACAGATACAGATTAACAGAATTGGAAGGGACCTTATAGGTCATCTAGTCCAGCCCCTGCCCAAGCAGAAGGCCCACCATCTCTTCCATTTAGAAGTCTGACATGAAGTAATAGGATGCAACTTTAGAAAAAGAGGTCAAGCTATATTAGTACTTATAACTGTGGTGAAGAATATTCTTTTTCTTTTTTTTAATTTTTCTTTGACTTTTTCTTTTCTTTTCTTGCACTTGATCTATTCTTTCATTCCCGTACAGGTAATCCTTGACTTACGACCACAATTGGGATCTGAACTTCCATCACTAAGTGAGGCAATCACTAAGTGAGTCCTGCCCAGTTTTATGACTTTTTTGGCTGTGGGTGTTTAGTGAGGTCATCAGGCAAATCTGGTTTCCACCATTGATCATACGTGTTGGAAGCCAGCTGGGATATTTGTGGAATGTCAGTCACATGACCCCAGAACTCCCTTGTAAATACATACCAATTGCCAAGTGTTTGTATTTTGATCACGTGGCCATGGGAACACTGAGATGGTCATAAGTGCAAGGACTGGATGTAAGTCCCATTTTTGAGCGCCTTTGTAAGTTCTAATGGTTGCCGAATGACTGGTTGTAAATTGAGGATTACCTGTGCTTCATAAGAGTTTGTGTTAGTTTTTTATCTTTCTGTTTAAAAGTCTCTATAAAAAGATTAACTATAAAAAGATTAAATGTGGGGAGACATTTAAGATGGAAGAGCAATGCAGTCTCTTTAACAAACATACTATGATTCCTGTCCACCACTAGTAATTTATAGAGAATATTTCTTTGCTAGAATTAGCCAGGAAGAGAAAGTTTTGTTTAATGAAAAGAAGGAGTAGAGTTTAAATGAAAAGAAGGGCTAGGGGTGACACAATGGCAGCATTTCAATTTCTCAGGGGCTGCCACAAAGAAGAGGGAGTCAATCCATTCTCCAAAGCACCTGAAAGCAGGACAAGAAGCAATGGGTAGAGGAAACTCATCAAGGAGAGAAGCAATCTAGAACTAAGGAGAAATGTCCTGACAGTTAGAACAATTAACCAGTGGAACGACTTGCCTCCAGAAGTTGTAAATGCTCCAACACTGGAAGTTTTTAAGAAGAGGTTGGATAACCATTTGTCTGTAGTGGTACAGAATTTCCTGCCTAAGCAGGGGGTTGGATTAAAAGACCTCCAAGGTCCCTTCCATCTCTGTTATTCTATACTATTCGATTCAATTCAATTCTTTCCTTTTCCTTTTCCTTTTCCTTTTCCTTTTCCTCTCTCTCTCTCTCTCCTATCCTATCCTATTCTATTCTTCTGGCTTTTTTCATAACCCTCCTCCAGGGGTGAGATTCTACCAGTTCTCGCACCTATTCGCTAGAACCGGTTGTTAACATTCTAAGCAGTTCAGAGAACCGGTTGTTAGAAGAAATTGCTGGCCTAATCCTGTAAGGAAGGCAGGAAGGAAACATTCTGGTGTTGCTTACAGAAACTGCCTCTCCGTTAACCCTTATTACATTCTTGGCAGGACTAGACTTCTTGTCTCAGGAACTTCTCTGGAGTTTTTTTCCCCCTCCTTTGCTGGTACTTTGCTTGTGTGGAGTGACCATTCAAAGTTACAGTGGCACTGAAAAAAGTGACTTATGACCATTTTTCACATTTATGACTGTTTCAGCATCCCCACAGTCATGAGAGGCCAGGCAAGGAGATGCATGTCTTGGTGTGAGTGATATTGACTTGGCTATAGCCAGCCAGTCACATGACCACCAAGCCATGTCCACCACCCAAGCCACGCCCATAGAATCAGTTGTTAAAAAAATTGAATCCCACCCCTGCCTCCTACCACAGGAACAAAATTAAACCTAAACCTTTGAATCTTGGCTGGCTCAGTCCCCAAATTCATGCGGCATGCTTAATCTGGTTGCAGAATTATCCACCCTTTTGCTTGGCATGATCTACGGAACCCTAAATGAACCAAACAGGTTGGGTTCGCACCATATGTTAAAACACAAGCCAAGGTTTGAAGTCATTCAGCTTAGCCTGTGGTGTGAACAGCCTCTCGCCTCACTTGCTAAGACCTGATCTATTGATCCAGGGGGTGTGAATTCGCTGCTAACAAGGGAATCCTTCTGAGATCAGTGGCTCATCACAGTACAAAGAGGCATGGGATGATGCCATTGCTGCCATCTCATCCAAGATCAGTGGGATGGTGCAAAATGTATGCAATTAAATTCAGTGGGGTTTCTCAACAGAAGCAAAACAAGAGAAAACATTATTTCCTCTGCAAAGACTGTTCGGTCTGGTGGCTTAAGATCCACATTACAAAGAACCAACAGAGATTCTGTTGTGGCCTGCTAGCGGCCAGCGGAACTGGTGGCAGGTTTGGACAGTGGGGAGGTTGGGGAGGAATTTGGGGCAGTCCTGGTATCTGGGGCAGTCCTGGTATCTGGGGAAGGCTTAGACGAGGGCTCTGCATCAGAAGCAGAGATGGGGCCAGGGCTGTCTGACAGTTATCAGCTGCCTTCGGAGTTGGAGATCAGTAGGGAAGAAGAACAGCTGGAGCCTGTTCCCAGTGTGTGCATGCATAGAGCTGCCAGGAGAAGGGAACAGTTAAGAAACAAGGGTCGACTTGGGAGTAAAGACTCAGGTGGATGGTGAATGGCCCCTCCCATAAGGAATAAAGAGGAGAGAAAGGGGCAGTGGGGTTTGCAGGGGACAATTAATTCAATTCATTAGGGTGAAGATCTATTCCTGACTTCTTGCCAAGTAATTGCTGATACAGCATGGCGTTTGGAGGCTATCGGCCTGACAACTCTCCAAGCCTGATAAAGGTCTGCAGTTGTGAAATCTCACGAAAGACTGTTTGCCGGGACTTTGCTGGAGAGGAATTCCCTTTAACCTAAATAAAAAAGGTTTTATTGAGACGAGGAATCTGCTTCGTGATCTTGGGAAGCCTCGGTCAGAACAGACTGTTGTCCCACCTTGTCAAATTTCACCGTCACAATCCTACCAAACTGGAAATGCAAGACTCTTCTAAAATGTGCCCTTTAGGGGACTTCTTTGCACAATTCCCCTTTATTTTCAGGTCCCTGACCTCCCAGCGAGAGGATGGGGGACCCAGGTTTAGGAATCCTGGGAAGGAGGGGGGAAGAACTGGGCAAAGGGGAGGGGTAGGTTGCTTTGTCCCAACAGTAAAATAAACAGGGGGTGGGAGGAAGGGTCTCTAACTTTCCCGGTAGTAAAAGCTGACAGCTTTAGAGCTGTTGTCTTGGCACCTCTTTAAAATATCTTGGAGGGGCTTGGGAAAGGGGGCTGTTGGGGAGGGGGGAACAACAACCAGAAACAGGTTGCCCCCTGGCCTCATATAAGCCACACACACACACACACACAGAGTGCCACTCTTTACCTGCTGTTGCTCAATGCCTGGGTTTGTTCTGGGGGGCTCGGACTACGCCTGGACTCGTTTACAAAACCGAAATGTTTATCCCACGCTTTCCGTTGCTGTGGTTCGATGCACCCCCTTTTATTTTTTGTAGATTCTTATCTGGATGTTGGAGACTTCGGGTGCTGACCCTACCTAAATTTGCAAAAGCCAGGACATTCTCCCCAACCTCACCCCCCCCCCAACCCCCGCCCCCACACACAAACTAATGAAAACCCTGGAACGACAACCTGGTTCTTAAATTCTGATATTATTTACCCGAGACACATGTTTGACGTTAGTTTAGGTGGAAGAAAATATTCCAAGAAATGTGCACATTGGCAAGGATTAAGTAGCTTTATTTCAGCCAAAGCTTGGTTCCCTGAACAATTATTCCCTGTGTTTTGGGAGGTGGGGGGGAAAGGGTGTGGAAGATGGGCCTTTGTCCCAGGCCGAAATGGAAAGAAGGACACACGGTCTGAATGGGGCTCGAGACTCCCTCATTTTGTGGGAAGAAATATTAGGTGTTAAAGGACTTCCTGTCTACTCCAGTCTCTGACCCACCCACCCTTATTGTGGGTGGGCTCTCCCTTTGGTTCCTTCTGCATCCAAAAAATGTGTTTGGAGAACTCAGTATTGCTGTATACAATGTTGGTTTCTTTTGAGGATTTCTCTGCAAAGTGTCTGAAGCAGAGACGGTATTCAGCCGGTTCTGACCAGTTCTGGAGAACCGGTTAAGTGCTGGTGATGACCTACAAAGCCCTACAAGGCATGGGGCTGGAATATTGGAGGGTCTGCCTGTGCCCGGTGATATCTATCCATCCATCAGAAACTGCAGGAGAGAAATATTACGGGTTCTGTCTATGAAGGCCAGGCATAAAGATGTAAATCTGTAAAGATTTATTACTTAAGAATAAATGTATACACAAGAGTCTCAGTGGTAGGATTCCAATTTTTTTACTACTGGTTCTGTGGGTGTGGCTTGGTGGGAGTGGCTTGGTGAGTGTGGCAGGAGAAGGATATCTGCAAAATCCCCATTCCCTCCCCACTCCACTAACCTGCTTTCCAGATCTGTTCTCCTGTATTGGGCAACCAAAGAAGACCCAGCCGATCAGCTGAGACTCGGAAGGCAGAGAATAGAGGAGGGCGGGGCCAGTCAGAGGTGGTATTTGCCAGTTCTCTGAACTACTCAACTACTCAACATTTCTGCTACCGGTTCTCCAAAACTGGTCAGAATCTGTTGAATACCACCTCTGAAGAGTCTAGTCAACTAATAACTGTAATTAGCAGTAGAAAACTGCAATTGGCCATAGATAAGGGTCAACAGTGGGTCAAGAGTGATTGCACCTAGACCAGAGATCCCCAACCTGTGGACCACAGCCCACTACCAGTCTGTTAGTCACCAGGCCACATGAATGGCTGGATAGTAGGCATGTTTTCCAATTTGTGCTAGTGTCGCCATGCTGTGTGTGTTAGCATCACCATGAACATTGCATGCATGCTTGCAGCCCTGTTTTGTCACACACATGTACTCATGGCCCCGTTCACTCCCATGCACCCATAAAGGCACCTGCCCCTCCCCACCTCCTGGTTGCCAACCCAGAAAGATTGGGACACTCTGACCTAGACCATTTGTGGAAATGTAATAACTCTAGGCTGATGACTTGCTTAACTCCACCATCCCCAGCTCTTCTCGTTCTTCTGCAATGAAAGAGGATCATCTGATGGCACTCTTCCATTGAAGAAAAGTTTTCTACCAGGGCATCCACCTAAGGAACATCACCCCCCCCCACCCAGACCTTAGATTGCCCCCATCCTCTAGGCCAGTGTTTCTCAACCAGCCTAGTTGAAAATTACAGGCCGATCTCCTTATGCTGCATCACCTGTAAAGTCATGGAATCAATTATTAACCAATCCATTATCTTCCACTTAGAGACAAACAACCTAGTCTCTTATAAACAATTTGGTTTCAGAAAAAAACTATCCTGTAATCTGCAACTCTTACACTGCAAAAACATATGGACTACACAACTCAATCAGGGCAAAACAATAGACGCAATCTAAATAGACTTCTGTAAAGCCTTTGATTCAGTGGTACACGACAAACTACTCCTAAAACTAAAATCTTATGGTATCTCTGGACAACTGCATAACTGGATAGAAGCATTCCTGTCAAACAGACAACAAATGGTCAAAATTGGGAGTATCCTATCAAATTCTATACCTGTCAATAGTGGTGTCCCCCAAGGCAGTGTTTTAGGAGCAACCCTCTTCATACTCTACAGAAATGACCTTTGTGATCATATTAAGAGCAACCGCATTCTCTTTGCTGATGATGTAAAGCTGTTCAATACCACAGACAATACTGCTACCCTTCAAAAAGATCTTGACTATGTATCAGAATCGTCAAACAAATGGCAACTTCAAATCTCAACAAATAAATGCTCTGTCTTACATATTGGCAAAAAAAAATCAGAAAATAAAATACAAGCTGAATAGTCAAGACCTTGTTGATGATCTAAACTCTGTAAAGACCTTGGAATACTCATCTCTAATGATCTAAGTGCTAGAGCCCACTGTAACTACATAGCCAAAAAGGCGTTAAGAGTTGTTAACCTAATCTTATGTAGCTTTTTCTCTGGTAATATTACACTAATAACTAGAGCATACAAAACATTTGCTAGACCAATACTCGAATACAGCTCATCAGTCTGGAACCCACATTACATATCTGATATTAGCACAGTCGAGAAAGTCCAGAAATATTTCACAAGAAGAATTCTCCACTCCTCTACTCATCGTAGAATACCTTATTCCACCAGACTTGAAATTCTAGACCTAGAAAACCTAGAATTACGCCATCTTCGGTCTGATCTAAGTATGGTATATAAAATCATACATTGCAATGACTTACCTGTCAATGAATACTTCAGCTTCACCTATTACAATACAAGAGCACACAATAGTTACAAACTCAAGGTTAACTGCACCAAATTTGATTGCAGGAAATATGACTTCAGCAACAGAGTGATCAATGTCTGGAATACTCTACCTGACTCTGTGGTTTCTTCCCCAAACCCCAAAAACTTTAACCTTAGACTGTCTACTATTGACCTGACCTCTTTCCTAAGAGGTCTGTAGGGGGCGTGCATAAGTGCACCAATGCGCCTATCGTCCCTGTCCTATTGTTTCTTTTATTTTTCTTACATGTACCCATTTCATGTATTCATAACTATGTATATACTTATACCTATTATCTTGTAAGCGATTGACAAACAAAATAAATTCTAAACCTTGGCAACATGAAGAAGTGTGGACTTCAACTCCCAGGACTCCCCAGCCAACATGGCTGGTTGGGGAATTCTGGAAATTGAAGTCCACATCTCTTCCAATTGCTAAAGTTGAGGAACACTGCTCTAGGCCTTTCAAAAGGCCCTGAAGACATGGCTCTGCCACAGTGCCCACTGGTCCAATAATGGTGGGGAGTTGTTTCTGTAGGAGTGTTGAGCTGATATAGAATAAATTCTGATCACGACTTTATCTTTTTAAAAACGGATTATGGACAGTTTGTATATGTCTGTACGGAGATAGTCCTTGACTTACAACCATTTGTTTAGTATCCATTCAAATCTACAACGGCACTGAAAAAAGTGACTTATGACTACTTTTCACACTTACAACTGTTGCAGTACTCCCACAGTCACGTGATCAAAATTGGGACACCTGGCAACTGCTTCACATTTATGATGTTTGCAATGTCCCTGGATCAAGGGATCACCTTTTGTGGTCCTTCTGACAAGCAAAGTCAATGGGGAAGATGGATTCACTTTACAACCATGTTACTAGCAATGGCAGTGATTCCCTTCACAGCTGTGAAAGAAAAACGGGGTTCAATTCATTCAACAACTGTCTCACTTAGTAACAGAAAATTTGGGCTCAATTGTGGTCGTAAGTCAAGGACTACTTCTACTCAGTTGTCACTTATTTTTCCCTGTTGTGAACTACCCAGAGTTGCTTAGGTGAGATGGGCAGCCATTAAAACTTGGAATAAATAGTAATAATAATAATAATAATAATAATGGTTGATCAAAGTTGAGAGATTATGGCATAACCAGCCATGGAGGTCACAGTGGTCCTTGTCACACTCAAAAAAATCTAGGAGGGCACTTAGAAAATTTGCCCACTGACACAAAATTTCCATCTGTCTGTTTTCAAATAGTCACACTGCTTAGAACCACACACACATCTACCATGCCAATACATGACATCATTCTAGTTCTTGGAAAGAACTGAGGTGCGTGTGAAGACCAACACCAGCTAAAGAACTGGCAGCTGCGATTCCACATTGTTGTGTATAAAATAACAATAGTGACAACAACAAGCCAAACTTCCCTTTCCTGTTTTGTAAAATATTTTCCTTTTGTATCTTGTTAACAATAGGATGCACCGTGCATTACATTTCTGGATGTCCCCACAGTAAAGAATCCAACCACATCATGTACAGTGATGTTGCAATTGTTTTCCCATGACTGATAAGGATGGTTTCTGTTTTCTAGGCCTTGCGAAATCACCGTCTCTGTTTATTTTTTTTCCTTTTTACAAGAAAATATTAACAAGGGAATGCCTTGTAAAAAAATATTTCTCCTATGAGCTTCAGGGTGGGCTGAGACATGCATTTTGATTTGCATGTTAATATACATTCTTTTCCACTTTGGAATAATACATGAACCACAACTCAGCTCTCAAATGTTCTGCTTCACTGGATGTTCTGATGCGGAAATCTGTGAAACATTTTATGCAAATATGTATAAAATGTGTACCCAAAAAAATCCATTTTGGTTGGCAATGTAAAGCACAAAACTCAGTAGTGCAGTGGCAATTTCTTGCAAGAACGCAGATACAGAGTATAACTATGGTTGCAGACCTTAATCACAGTCAAGCATTTGTCATTCAGTGGGTAAGTTGCGTCCGATTCCTCATGACTGCATGGAACATAACACACCACTCATGACCACTGCGTCCAAGAGACTATCTAACCATTTCATCCTTGGCCGTCCACTTCCCCTTTTGCCTTCCAACTTCCCCAACATCAGGGTCTTTTCCAAAGAGTCCAGTCTTCTCATTAAGGTGGCCAAAGGATTTGAATTTCAGCTTCAACACCTGTCCTTCCAAAGAACAATGAGGATCTAATCTGGGTTCGTCATCAGTCTCGTTCTGTTTGAGTTGACTGAGATAAGTGTTCAGTTGGGTGACCATTGTTCTCACGTGTGAGGACTGTGAGAGGGATCTTGGAATCCCAGTGGACAATCACTTAAATATGAGCTGGAGCTGCCAAAAAAGCCAACACAGTTCTAGGCTGCATAAACAGAGGGATAGAATCAAGATCACGTGAAGTATAAATAACACTTTATAATGCCTTGACAAGGCCACACTTGGAATACTGTATCCAGTTTTGGTCGCCGCAATGTAAAAATGATGTTGAGACTCTAGAAAGAGCGGAGAAAGACCAACAAAGATGATTAGGGGACTGGAAGCTAAAACGTATAAAGAACTGTTGCTGCAATTGGGTATGTCTAGTCTAATGAAAAGAAGGTGAGTGTTCCAATATCTCAGGGGCTGCCATAAAGAAGAGAGAGTCAAGCTATTCTCCAAAGCACCTGAAGGCAGGAGAAGAAGCAATGGATGGAAATCAAGGAGAAAAGCAACTTAGAACTAAGGAGAAATTTCTGACAGTTGTTAGAACAATTAATCAGTGGAACAACTTGTCTCCAGAAGTTGTGAATGCTCCAAAACTGGAGGCTTTTAAGAAGACATTGGACAACCATTTGTCTGAAGTGGTACAGGTTTCCTGCCTAAGCAGGGGGGTTGGACTAGAAGACCTCCAAGGTCCCTTCCAACTCCGTTATTCTATTCTATTCATCTTTGATGTCTTTGCTGGACTTCCGAGGTGGGTAAAATGAGGACCCAGATTGTTGAGGTCAATAGACTGACTCTGTAAACCGCTTAGGGAGGGCTGTAAAGCACTATAAAGCGGTATATAAGTCTAAGAGCTATTGCTATATGCTGAGGAAGCCTTGAGCAGGGCGAACACCTTCATTACGTAATCTGTGCGGTTCGTCACCACCGTTGAATGGCCTTTGCCTGCCGGTAAAATAACGGTGTCCTGATCTTGTTTCAGGTCATAAAAGGTGCGTTGCTCCATTGGGCTGAGCGTATTGTTTGGTTTGTGTGCGACCAGCGTCGTCGATACTTTTTGTCTAATAGCATGTTTTCCTGATTCTTCTACCTCTACCCTGTTGAATATGAATGCCCATGCTGCTATGAATTCTCTTGGTGTGGCGTCTCGTGTGTTGAATCCCTCATCATGTTCAAGTATGTGTAATTCCTACTGTTTATAGTGTTTTGCTCAATAAAATATAGACCAGGTTCTCACAGGTTTCGGAGCGTGGCTTTAACTTTTGAATTTTATCCTCCAACTGTTTCCTTTTTCCTCACCTGTCTTTCTTTCTTTTTTTGCAAGGGTCCTAATAACATTCTCTAGGTGGGTGACTAGTTCTTCTTTGCGATAGAGAATGCCCCTTGTGTATATTGATAGCTGCTTTATACTTGCCCAATCGTAGATGGCAATCATTGATTAAGGCCTCTAACATAACATTTTGGGCTTGGACAACCTTGAACTACGCCGCCTACGGTTGGACTTAAGTGTAGTACACAAAATTATCTGCTACAATGTCCTACCAGTCAATGGCTACTTCAGCTTCCACTGCAACAATACAAGAGCACACAATAGATATAAACTCAATGTAAACTTCTTCAAACTTGATTGTAGAAAGTACGACTTCAGCAACAGAGTGGTCAATGCCTGGAATGCACTACCTGACTCTGTTGTTACATCCTCTAACCCCCATTCCTTTAACCACAAACTATCCACTATTGACCTCACCCCATTCCTAAGAGGTCTGTAAGGGGCGTGCATAAGCGCACCATCGTGCCTACCATCCCTGTCCTATTGTCCCCATTTATTTGTACCTATTTCCTGTGTTCTTACTCATGTTTATACTTATACTATTATCTTATAAGCGATTGATAAATCAAATAAATAAAATAAATAGTAAATAAATAATCAAATAAATGCTTTTGTCCATCTCTGAGTTGGTCGGTATTGTAGGCTGCGTGAAATGACCTCTTCTTGAATGCATCGGTGTAGGAAGCATAGCTGGGAGCTAACCTCACTCAGAGATGGCTTCTCTTCTAGTAGCTTTTAAAATATATTATCGAATGTTTGCTCTATCTTCCTCCTTATCTAATCATGTAAAGGCTTACAACAATAAAGCAGAGTAGAAAACAAGAAAACAAAATCAATACAACTTAACTCAAAATCGGTATCGTGAAAAGCCTCTAAAAACTCACCTATTTCTCTGGTGGAATTATCTTGATTTCAAAAGTTAAAGGAAGGTGGGTACTGCGAGAATGCTTTACAGATTCTTTCCTAGTTCTTTCCCTCTCCTTGTTTTCATTTGGTGCCTTCCTATCTGTCTTGACTAATGAGTCCCTGCAATTTTCTTGGAAAAGCTTTTCAAAAGAGGTTTTACTATTCTCTTCTTCCTCGGACTAAGAGAGGGAATGATTGGCCCAAAATCACCCAGTGGGCTTTCATGCTTAAGGAAGAACTAGAACTCACAGTCTCTTGGTGATCGGCCCAAGATCACCTAGTGTACTTTCATGCCTAAGGTACCACTAGAACTCACAGTCTCCTGGTGATTGGCCCATGATCACTCCGTTGGCTTTCATGCCTAAGGTGGGACTAGAACTCAGTTTCCTGTTGATTCGTCCAAGATCATTTCGTTGGCTTTCATGCCTAAGGCGGGACTAGAACTCACAGTCCCCTGATGATTGGTACAAACTGACTCAGCCAACTTTGATGCCTAAAATGGGACTAGCCTCCCAATTTCTAAGTCTGGTGCCTTAACTTGTAGACCAAACTGGTTCTGAGTTTGACCAAGCCACAGCGTTTGTATGATGTGCTGAACCAGGTTTACTCTAACCTTGGTTAGGTTTTAGAAGACCAACCAACTGCATGAAACCTCCCACGTGGGATAATTTAGCAATCTTCGTAAGCCTCTGGTGCCCACCTGGCCTGCCATCCATACAGTCAGAAGGAGGAATGGCATTTTCTTTGAAAATGAAGACGTTTTCGTGTGAAGAGCAGCACATTCATGGAGGCATAAAAAAGGCCTCTTGTATTCTTGGCCCTTTCGGATGGAGAAACGAGGACGGAATGTGTCATTTAGGAAGAATCAGACTAAATATTGTGAAGAATTGCATGACTGGTCCTTGTGTGGTTTTTATTTGCTAAACAGTCACTGCCGGTGGCTAGGCCTTCTGTGCCTACAGTATATTAGGGTCAGGATATTGGGAGGGGCAGTTAATGTCTTCCCCCTCCATTTCAACCTCCTCAACCATAATCTTATTTCCTATGTTTAATAAATAGGCAACAGGCTCCAATTCATTTCAGAAGTCCTATTCCAGTCATCATTAATTGGGGAGCTAAAGCTTTGCTTCCTTATTAAAAGCATCGAGGCCTTGCCTTGTCGGATGGGGAATTCTGGGAGTTGAAGTCCACACCTTTTAAAGTTGCCAAGTTTGAAAAATAAAATAAAATAGGCTGGCTGGGGCATTCCAGAAGTTGAATTCCAGACCTCTTAAAATTGCCATGTGTGGGGGGAAAAAAAATCAAAACATGCTGGCTGGGGGAATTCTGGGAGTAAAAGTCCACGTATCTTTAATGTTTGAAAAATCACTGCTTTTACCAGAATGCCAGGATAAAACTGTGACAAGTCTCCTCCGTATATTGATCTGGCTCCCCCAGCAGTGGGATCCTACCTGCTCCACTACCTAACATCCGCACGCAGCTTTCCCCACACCAGCTGAGGCCTGCAGCGCCAATCAGCTGAGAGGATAAAGAAGAGAAAAGCACAGTGGCAGGTGAGAGAGCCGATCCTGCACTTTTCTCTTCTTTCTCCTCTCAGCTGATCGTCAAAGGCTTTTTTTTACTACCGGTTCAGCTGAACCACTAGGAATTTTTGCTACCGGTTCAGCCGAACCAAGCTGAACCGGTAGCATACCACCACTGGCTTCCTCCACGTTGGGCTTCCTTCACTAACCAGCTTCCTTGCTTTTTGAAATCTTCTAAAGCAGTGTTTCTCAACCTTGACGAATGGACTTCAACTTGGGTGAGCGCACTTTAACTCCCAGAATTCCCTAGCCTAGAGGATTCTGGGGGTTGAAGTCCACCCATCTTCAACTCACCAAGGTTGATAAACATTGTTCTGAAGCCTTCCTGCAAAGGAGATAACTTCCCTGTGATGATTGTTTCCTGGCTTCCATTTCTTCTGCTTTCAAAGAGCCTCGGATTCGTTCCATTCCTGTCAGGGTGCTGGAAAAGTTTGGATTTCTCAGGATGGCATGCTGAAGCTGGAATGGAAGGGCCATCTGTTGGGAGCGGGGGAGAGAGTACATTTCTTTGCTCATTTTCTGCCTTGAATCTTCCATTATCCTTTGCAATCCCCTTTCTGATCTGGATTTAACCAAAGTTTGGGAATCCACATTGGCTACAGACTTGTGGGAAAATGATTGTGCCTTGCATGAATGAACAATCCATGCATACACATATCCTTCTTAGTCCTTTGTTCCCCACAAAATAAACTTAGGAACATGCCAATTCAAGAAAAAGAGGAGGAGGAAGAGGAGGAGGAGGAGAATGTATATGAAGATTCTCAGTCTCCTCCTCCTCCTCCTCCTCCTCCTCTTCTTCTTCTTCGAAGGAAGAGGGAGGAGGAGGAGGAGGAGGAGAATGTATATGAAGATTCTCAGTCATCCAAGAAGAAGAAGAAGAAGAAGAAGAAGAAGAAGAAGAAGAAGAAGAAGAAGAAGAAGAAGAAGAAGAAGAAGGAGGAGGAGGAGGAGGAGGAGGAGGAGGAGGAGGAGGAGGAGGAGGAGGAGGAGGAGGAGGAGGAGGAGGAGGAGGAGGAGGGGGGAGGGGGAGGAGGAGGAGGAGGAGGGGAGGAGAAGAAGAAGAAAGCAAGCGCACTGAATTTAAAAAGAACTGAGAGGGGGAAAGGGAGCAGAGTGACATTTTGCCAAACATTCCTTGTAAGAATTAAGCCTTTAACTCCGTAGCTCTCCTTTAACCAAGTTGCAGAGTTTAATGGTGCATTCTTCCTCCTCCTCCTCCTCTTCCTTCTCCTCCTCCTCCTCTTCCTACTCCTCCTCCTCTTCCTCAGAGCTGGTCCCTTCATTTCAGTCCCCGCTTTGACTGCAGACAAAGAGCCATATTTAGCCCAGCGGGTGTGAAAGGGACGGAGCTACGGATAAGTCCTGAGACCCAGGTCAAGGCTCCAACCTTAAAGTCCGCTCTCTGGTGACTTTAGGGCCCCCTCAATGACTCTTGTGCCACTCAGTAACTCAAGCTGATAAGGTTTCAGGAAGGTGGGAAGGGCTGCCACCGAGGGACAAATGTCAGGCATGAAAAAGCCATGATGGCTTTTCTCTGCTCCTGTATCTCTTTGCACTGGGAAGGGTCACCAGGGGGTCAGCCCAGAGGGCCCCCACGAAGGAAATTCTCCAAGGGTGCCTCGGGATGATTAAAGAAAGCAGAGAGGCTTGGGGGTTGATCTGTTTTCCATCAGGGAAACCAGGAGGGATGGAAAAAGTCTCTCTCTCTCTCTCTCTCTCTTGTTCTCCCCCGTTGTGTGTGTTTCTGTCTCTCACTCTGTGTGTGTCTCTCTATCTCTGTCTCTGTCTCTCTCTGTTTCTCTGTTTCTCTCTTTGTGTCTCTGTCTCTCTCTGTGTGTTTGTTTGTCTCTCGGTGTCTCTCTCTGTGTGCCTGTCTGTCTGTCTGTCTCTCTTTCTCTCTCTCTCTCTCTTTCTCTTTCTCTGTCTCTGTCTCTCTGTCTGTCTCTGTCTCGCTTTTTTTCTCTTTCTCTTTCTCTGTCTCTCTATGTCTCTCTCTGTCTCTCTCTTTTCCTCTGACTCTGTCTCTCTGTGTGTCTGTCTCTATATCTCTCTGTGTCTCTTTTTCTCTCTTTCTCTTTCTCTGTCTCTCTGTCTTTCTCTGTCTCTGTCTCTCTTTTTTCTCTTTCTCTCTCTCTCTCTCTCTCTATGTCTCTGTGTCTCTGTCTCTCTTTTTCTCTCTTTCTCTGTCTCTCTATCTCTCTCTCTGTCTCGCTCTGTCTCTCTCTATCTCTCTCTTTCTCTTTCTCTGACTCTCTGTGTCTCTCTCTATATCTCTCTGTCTCTCTCTTTTTCTCTCTTTCTCTGTCTCTCTCTCTCTGTCTTTGTCTCTCTTTTCTCTCTCTTTCTCTTTCTCTGTCTCTCTTTCTGTCTCTGTGTCTCTCTCTTTTCTCTCTGTCTCTTTCTCTGTCTCTCTTTTTTCTCTCTGTCTCTGTCTCTCTTTTTTCTCTCTTTCTCTCTCTCTCTCTGTCTCTCTCTTTCTATGTCTCTCTCTGTCTCTCTCTGTCTCTCTTTTTCTATGTCTCTTTGTCTCTCTCTGTCTCTCTCTGTCTCTCTCTCTCTCTTTCTCGTTCTCTGTCTCTCTGTCTCTCTCTCTATGTCTCTATGTGTCTTCTTGTCTCTGTGTGTGTCTCTGTATGTGTGTGTATGTCTGTCTGTCTGTCTCTGTGTCTGTCTCTGTTTCTGTCTCTGTCTTTGTCTCTCTCTCTCCAATCTTGCAAGCCTTCAGGGAGAGAAACAGAAGGGGACAAAGACTCAGGTGGCAGAAAATCAAAGGGAAAATGAGTTTGGCACGATGGTCATTAAAGGTGACAAGAAGGAATTGATGTGAGATGGTGGAAAGGGTTGGATGGGGCCAAAGGGCCCCTGCAGGAACGGCCAATGGGAAACACGAGAATGCAAATTATAATCAGTCAGTCAGGCTCTGCTTATCTCTCGGTTGGACTACTGCAATGCGCTCCACTTGGGGCTACCCTTGAAGAGTATTCAGAAGCTGATACAGAACGCAACTGCACGGACAATTCTTGGGACCTCTAAAATAGTCCATGCTACACCTCTGTTATGTGAGCTGCATTATCTGCTGGTTTGCTTCCAGATCCAATTCAAGGTGTTAGTCATCACCTTTAAAGCCCATCATGGCATGGGTTCCAGGCTGTCTGAGGAACCATCTTCCCCCAAATGGGATCGACCTCCCCACTCACAGAAGCAGAAGGGGAATGCTGTGGACCCTGTCAACCAAGGAATCCCAGCTGATGGTGTTGAAAGAAATATTGTTCCTGGGCAGAAAAAGGGAAGAGATGCTGAGAGTCCCAGGGTTTTATACCCCTCTCCGGCTTTGAACTTTCTGGGGCACAGGAAGAGTGTCCTGATTGGTTGCTGTCAGAGGTCATAGCTAGCTTTGTAGGTTGTCTGTGTGCTAAATTTGGTTGAAACTCGGCGGGTGGTGCAATGGAGGGCAAATCAATTGGCTCTGCCTGAAGGAGGTAGAACTTTGTTATGTAGAATAGACCGGTCCAGGCTTTAAAGGCCCATTAACAAAGGTTGGGGGAGCTGAGTTTCTGCCTCTCTGAGTTTCTACTTCTCTTTTAGGGGAAATATTCTGCCTTTTAAACATATTATAAAATATTTGATTTTTTTTCTAGGAGAGGGATGAGCTTTAACTTCCAACAACGGGATCCAGAAGATCCTTTACCTATGCAGCTGCCACCCTCTGACACACACCTCCTCTGAGGTGAGATCCGCTCCCACCATCTTGGCCTTCCAGAGGAACCTCAAATCCTAGCTCTGCGTTTCGCCAGAGGCCTGGATGGTGGCATGGCAACCTGGAGGTGGCTAATGGATTCAAGAGAGGACCCCCATCTCCACGCCTTTGTGGAGAACGGATCTTAGCTATTTCTTTGCTAATTTTAAATTACATTTATTCTTTTACAAAGGGTCCTTGGTACTCTCTGAGGTTGAATGTTGTCTCGCAATCGTTTCATTACCCAAACAACTCAAGGAAACAGCCCAGCTCAGAGGACACCAAGCCACCCCTCCTTCCCAGTTCAACAAACGGAATGAAGAAATGAAACAAGCTACAAATAGTGACCTTTATCGGTTATTCTTTTTTTTCCCCATCTTTCCCAACATTGTTTTCTTGGATTGTAAGCCACCCAGAGTCGTGTGACAGCTTCGTAGACAGCAATGTCAATTGAATAAATAAAACAAGACTCAAACCCCTGCCCCATTGTGATGTCGTTCAGGGAGCTTTGATCCACTATCTTGATGTTTTGACCACAACTTGCAGACACTTTTGAATCTAGAAGAATGTGAATGTATCATTTAGGCCAGGGGTCGCCAACCTTTTGGACCTCGGGGACCACCAAACTCATACTTTTAAATCCCAGGGACCACTAATATGAAGTTTGACTGACGGTGGCTGCAGGAAAGAAAAAGTCTGCAGGAAAATTCCCCACCTTGTTTTCCTACAGATCGATCATTCTTTATTTGGGATTGCAGTTCCCTTCTCAGGGGGAGAGAGAGAGAGAGAGACTTTTGGCTTCCTGCAAGGAAAGCAGCAGAAGCAGCAGAAGTCTTTCTTTCTCTCCCCCAAACTCTGCCAGAATGGCACAGCCTCTTGAAGCAGGAGGCCCTGCAGGGTCCCAAAGACTCATTTCTGGCAGAGTTTGGGGGAGAGAAAGAAAGACTTTTGCTGCTTTCCTTGCGTGCAGCCAAAAGCAGAAGAAGAAAGAAGCGGAATTAAGCAGCCCGGTGGCCAGGCCAGCTGTGTGGGGTGAGTGGGACAAGTTCCCCCACTCCATCCTTTCCCCCCTCCCCTCAATACCTTGTGTTGATCACAATGCAAGCAATGCAAGCCTTGTGTTCCCATGCAGCCTGGATTAATTGCTTTTGGGGGGGGTGCTTTGGGGGTGACGTTTCTCTGCGGACCACCAAAATTTTCTCATGAACCACCAATGGTTCCCAGCCCACTGGTTGACGACCACTGATTTAGGCAAGAAAAGCCAAATGCACAGGTATAGAATAGGTAGTACCTGGCTCAATAGAAGTGAACTGCAAAAGGGATCTCGGGGTCAAAGTGGACAATCATTTACATATAAGCCAGTAGGGTGGCTGCAGATGCCAAAAAAAGCTAACACAATCACAGGCCACATTGACAGAAGGAGAAACTCCAGATTATCTGAAGAGTTAGTACCACTTTAGCATGCCTTGGTAAAGCCACACTTGGAATACGGCATCCAGTTTTTTGGTCTCCACAATATAAAAAAAGGATGTTGAGATTCTAGAAAGACTGCAGAGAAGAGCAACAAAGATGATCAGGGGACTAGAGGCTGAAGAACATGAAGAACAAATTGGGTGTGTCTGGTGTGATGAAAAGAAGGGCTAGGGGTGAGTAGGGGTCTTCCAATATTTGAGGGGATGCCACAAAGAAGGTGAGGGCAACCTATTCTCCAAAGCAGTGGTTGCCAACCAGTGAGCTAACAAATCAAAACAAATTAGCCAGCAAACAAAACAAAGATAAGGAACCATCCTCTGCTACCATGTCAAAACGAAAACATTCAGTTTTATAAATTAGAGGAAATGAATTGTGTTTTTCTGTTGCCAGCATACTTTATTTACAAAATAACTAAGAAACAAAAGAAACAGCAATACCATTCTACTAAGCAAGCAAAAGAAAACTATAATGAAAGATGAAGTAGAAGTAAAACTCCTCCCCTGCACACATGCGCAGTAAAACAGAACATCACAAGACACTCATATCTCGTTACTATGGAAATTTGATAACCAGTCCAGCTTATTCTGTAAACTATCTATGGAAGCTCCTCAGACAAACAAAATAAACTCAGTGACAGTCTGCGAGAAAATTTTGGTGGTCCAAAGAGAAATGTCACCCATGAAAGCAATTAATCCAGGCTGCACAGGAACACAAGGCTGTGCCGCCCACATGATCCCAGGAACATAAGGCTTGTGTTGCTTGCATTGTGAACAACACGAGGTAGTGAGGGGAGGGGGGAAAAGATGGAGTGGGGGAACTTGCCCCACTTGCCCCATGCGCCTGGCCTGGCCACCAAGCTGCACCGAGACTCTAGAAAAAGTATAGAGAAGAGTAAGCAGGATGATTAGGGGACTGGAGGCTAAAACATACAACAAACGGTTGCAGGAACTGGACTTGGCTAGTCTAGTGAAGAGAAGGACCAGGGGAGATATGAGAGCAGTCTTCCAATATTTGAGGAGCTGCCACAGAGAGGAAGGGTTCAATCTATTTTCTAAAGCACCTGTAGGCCAGACAAGGAATAATGGATGGAAACTGAACAAGGAGAGATTTAACCTGGAAATAAGGAGAAATTTTCTGACAGTGAGAACAATCAACCAATGGAATAGAAGTTGCCCTCGGAAGTTGGGGGAGCTTCATCACTAGAGGGTTTCAAGAAGAGATTGGACTGCCATTTGTCAGAAATGGTGTAGGGCCTCCTGCTTGGGCGGGGGGGGGGGGTTGGACTAGATGACCTACAAGGTCTCTTCCAACTCTGATTATCTGTTATCTGTTATCTGTTTTTTATTAGAGAGTCTTTCCGCTTCTTTCTTCTTCTGATTTTGGCTGCATGCAAGGAAAACAGCAAAAGTCTTTCTTTCTCTCCCCCAAACTCTGCCAGAAATGAGTCTTTGGGACCATGCAAGGCATCCTGCTCCAAGAGGCTATGCCGGTGTGTGACAAGTCTCACAAAGACTCATTTCTGGTGGAGTTGGGGGGAGGGAAAGAAGGACTTCTGCTGCTTTCCTTGCAGGAAGCCAAAAGTGTCTCTCTCTCCCCCCACCCGCAAAAACGAAGCTGGAGGCGGAATCCTGCAATCCCAAATAAAGAATGATCGATCAGTAGGAAAACAGGGTGGTGCATTTTCCTGCAGACTTTTTTGGGGATTTTCCCAGGGTGTCTGGTCCATGGGATTTGAAATTATGAGTTTGTTGGTCCCTGAGGTCCAAAAGGTTAGCGACCCCTGCTCCAAAGTACCTAAAGGCAGGACAAGAAGCAATGGATGGAAACTAATCAAGGAGAGAACCGACCTAGAACTAAGGAGAGAATTTCTTGACAGTGAGAACAATTAGTCAATGCAATGGCTTGCATCCAGAAGTTGTCGGTTCTCCATCAGTGAAGGTTTTCAAGAAGCAACTGGACAACCATTTAGGCGGAATATTATACAGTCTTCTGTTGAGCATGGGGTTGGACTAGATGACCTCCAACATCCCTTCCAACTTTGTTATTCTATGATCTTAGATGATGGTGGGGTGAAGGATGCTTTAATTGACAATAGACTCTCTCCTTTCCGCCTCCTCCCTCTCCGAGAGATAGCTTGGCCTGCTCCCAAAGGACTTTCAATCGACCGGAGATCCAAAAGCTGAATTTAAGGATATTGGCAAGTCGCTTGCAGAAATGGTGCAGGAGTTGGGAGCTCTCATCTTCTGCTGAGCTGGCTAACACCCCCCACTCCCCACTCCCCGTCTTGCCTCATCTCCAATCTGCCACTTCCACACCCCGGCTATGAAGATTAATGAGAATTTTCCTGCTCTGCTACCCCAGCAAGATTTGACTCTCTGGGGCGAGGTGTGGAAGCTAAGCTCCTGCATAGCTGTGGAGTGGAACAGGAGCCAGAGGAAAAGCAGAGAGGGAGGAAGGGGCTGATCCGAAGGGCTTTGCTTTTTGGAATTTGAGGAGGGGGCAGTTATCCCAGGAAGCTGAGAGAATCAGCTAATAAACCATCTGGTGGCGGCTGGCGATTTCTCTAAGGCCCCCGGAAGATGTGAAGTCATTGGTCAAGTAGTCTTCTTCTATAATGGGGCTTGACTCCAAGTGATTTCATGGATCATTCGTCTCTTGGCAACAATATAGAAATTATTTCTCCCTGCCTGCTTCTCCGTTGCTATTTCATGTGCTCAGTGTAGCCTGCAGCTTGGGGATTTCCTTGTGGTCTTCTCTCAGAAATGTGAACCAGATCCACTCTGCTCAGTTTTCTGTATTCAGCTACGTGTCGCCACCTGAGAACTAATAAAATTAACAATGATAGCCATTGTAATTGTCAGCGACAGGACATGTATCAACAATCCATTGTGTAGAAAGCATGAAGAACTTCTTATGTTCCAATATTTAAAGGGGTGTCAGAAAGAAGGGGAGGGGGCAGGCTATTTTCCAAAGCACCTGAAAGCAAGAAGAGAATCAATGGATGGAAACTAATCAAGGAGGGAAGCAATTCTAGAATTAAGGAGAAACTTTCTGACAGTGAGAGCAATCAACCCATGGAACAGCTTTTGCCTTCAGAAGTTGTGGGAGCTTCATCACTGGAGGCTTTCAAGAAGAGACTGGACTGCCATCAGTCAGAAATGGTGTAGGGCCTCCTGCTTGGGTGGGAGATTGGACTAGATCAGTGGTTGCCAACCAGTGGGCCACACTGGTGGTCCACGAGAAAATTTTGGTGGTCTGCAGAGAAATGTCATCCCCAAAAGCAATTAATCCAGGCTGCGGTGGGAACACAAGGCTGCGCCGCTCACATGGCCCACAGGAACACAAGGCTTGCGTTGCTTGCACTGCGATCAATATATCCCTCTCACCCATGTGCCTCATCTGGCCATCGGGCTGCGTCTTTTTCCTTCTTTCTTCTTCTGCTTTTGGCTGCACGCAAGGAAAGCAGCAAAAGTCTTTCTTTCTCTCCCCCAAACTTCGCCAGAAATGAGTCTTTGGGACCTTGCAAGGCACCCTGCTTCAAGAGGCTGCACCATTCTGGCGGAGTTTGGGGGAGAGAAAGAAAGACTTCTGCTGCTTCTGCTGTTTTCCTTGCAGGAAGCCAAAAGTCTCTCTCTCTCCTGAGAAGGGAACTGCAATCCCAAATAAAGAATGATCAATTGATAGGAAAACAGGGCGGGGAATTTTCCTGCAGACTTTTTTGGGGTTTTTCCCAGGGGCTCTGGTCCACGGGATTTGAAATTATGAGTTTGGTGGTCCCTGAGGTCCAAAAAGTTGGCAACCCCTGGACTAGATGACCTACAAGATCCCTTCCAACACTGTTAAATCTAAAAACTCTGTTATTCTGTTCCAACACAATAACATAAACTTGGTTAATGACTTAACCTGGTTTCAAGATTCACATAATACACCAAGCCATAAACAAATTAGATGGTCTGGATTCATATAAGGTGCTAAGCCACAAAGATCTTATGTGTTGTGAGAAAGGTGCCAGAGGATTGTAAACAGAATGTTAATAGGAACTATGCTAATATATGCAATTTTTAACCCGACTTCCCCTGGTGTACCGTAGCTCTTGTTAAGGCATACATTTCAGTAAATTACACTTCTTCATTTTTTTAAATGCAACTTTCCTGAACCACTTGCAATGTTGAACTTCATGCATAGATCACAATTTTCCTGGGCAGTTTTGGGTTGAGAATGACAGGCACAAGTGACTTCTGTGTTGTCACTATTCATGCAGCCTGAACAACTAATGGTGTTGTGCATGCTTGCCAAAAAGTCTCCTGACATCTGAATTTATTAGAGAAAAGTTACGTGTGACAACAAATTGGGCTTTTGAAAAAGATCGTGGACAAACAGTTGGAATGGATTAATGAGTAAAGTCAACACACAGCAGGACCCTGGATTTAGAGCAATCCCCACATTCCCTAACTTTTTATCCAGTTTCTTGGAAGGACGTATGGGATGAAAGTCTGAGTACATTTAGAAGTGGGCCCTGAATCACATGACAGGACTTGATGTGCTGTTTGCTAGAGCTCAAAGTTTTGGCAATAGCTCTTTGTTCATTGTTCGGCTCCCTTTGGTGGGCTCCTGTAAACATTCCTTGCATTGCAGACAGATTTGCTCCAAAACTTTCCACTCTGCTTAGAAAATATTATTTTCAAATATGTGACACACGCGCTCTTTTGCCCAGTTGCATGGGATGTGGAAAAACCCATGCAGCCGGTGTTAATTCATTAGATCCAAATCGTTTCACACAAGAGAATCAACCTCAGATGAGATTAAGAGAAAACAAGAAGCTTCTTCAGTTCTTCCTGTCAGAGCTGAAGAAGCTTCTTGGATGAGAAGCAAAACATCTTCAAAAGAAAAATAAGAAAGTCCACTTGCCTCTTGGAAAAAAGCACTTTTGGGAACAATCATGACCTGGATGACTGAGGATCTCTATAAACAGAGAAAGATTTAGCGAAAGATTCATCCTGATGAGTTGAGGTCTTCAGCATCTTTCGGTCAGCTTAGAAATGAAAGAACTCCACTCCAAATTCCTTAAATAGGAGACCTCATTGAAATGTGCCCATAACTGCAAATCAGAAATTTCTCTAACCGTTCTCTGAGGTCCTGTCTTTGCAACCAAGCCTTGGTCCAGTGGTGGGATTCAATTTTTTTTTTACCACCAGTTCTGTGGGCCTGGCTTGGTGGGCGTGGCTTGGTGGGTGTGGTTGGGTAGGTGTGGCGGGGGGGGGGAAGGATATTGTAAAATCCCCATTCCCACCCCACTCCTGGGGGAAAGTTACTGCAAAATCCCCATTCCATCTCCACCCCAATAACCTGCTTTCCAGCTCCATTCTCCTCTTGTTGCAGAGCAACCAAAGAAGATCCAGCCGATCAGCTGGGACGCGGGAGGCTGAGAAGAGATGTGGGCGGGGCTAGTCAGAGATGGTATTTGCTGGTCCTCCGAATTACTCAAAATTTCCGCTACCGGTACCGGTTCTCCAGAACTGGTCAGAACCTGCTGAATGCCACCTCTCCCTTGGTCTCAACCTCCTCCCATAGATGAGACCATAAATGTAACTGCTCCAATGTTCTCCAATGTCTTTTCTGTGTTCTTCCAGTATATCTTTTCCTCAATTCTTGATTTGTGGCCCAATATAAATTGTACTGATTACATGGCAGGAGCTCAATCCTGCTCAGCTCATTTTGGGTGGTTTAGGCTGCTTTTGGGCATTCGCTATCAGGTCTGCGTGCTAACATCTCATGACCATCTTGGCCGCTGGAGAGACCTGACCCCAGCACATGCCTGCGTTATGTCTGACCCGTACTTCACAGGGGAAGACACATCTTGACGGAAAAAAATTAACAGAATAACAGAGTTGGAAGGGACCTTTGGAGGTCTTCTAGTCCAGCCCCCTGCTCAAGCAGGAGACCCTATACCATTTCAGACAAATGGCTCTACAGTCTCTTCTTAAAAACCTCCAATGAAGGCAACTTCTGAAGGCATGCTGTTCCACTGGTTAATTGTTAATTGTTCTCACTGTTAGGAAATTTCTCCTTAGTTCTAGGTTGCTTCTCTCCTTGATGAGTTTCCATCCATTGCTTCTTGTCCTGCCTTTTGGTGCTTTGAAGAATAGCTTGACTCCCTCTTCTTTGTGGCAGCCCCTGAGATATTGGAAGACTGCTATCAGGTCTCCCCTAGTGCCTCTTTTCATTAAACTAGACATGCCTAATTCCTGCAACTGTTTAGCCTCCAGCACAGTGGTGGGGTTCAATTTTTTTTTACTACCGGTTCCGTGGGTGTGGCTTGGTGGGTGTGGCTATAAAATCCCCATTCCCTCCCTACTTCTGGGGGAAGGTTACTGCAAAATCCACATTCCCTCCCCACCCCACTAACCTGTTTTCCAGCTCCATTCTCCTGTGCAAGGCAACCAAAGAAGTCCCAGCCAATCAGCTGGCACTTGGGAGGCAGAGAATAAATGTGGGCAGGGCCAGTCAGAGATGGGATTTGTCGGTTCTCCGAACTACTCAAAATTTCCGCTACCGGTTCTCCAGAACTGGTCAGAACTGGCTGAATACCACCTCTGTGCCAGCCCCCTAATCATCTTTGCTGTTCTTCTCTGCACTCTTTCTAGCGTGTCAACATCTTTTTTATATAATGGCGACCAAAACTGGATGCAAGGTTTTCCTAGTGTGGATTCACCAAGACATCCTAAAGTGGTACTAAACACTTCACGTGATCTTGTAGATCTTTCTCTACGTTATATGGGCCACAGAAAGGATGGCTAGGCATACATTTTTTTAAAAAAAAATAATGCTTTCAATTGACAGGTTAGATTTCATATTGCATCGAGGCTGGCTGAAACTGGAATGCTTTTGTTTGTACAGCATGCTAAGTTGTGTTGCTTTTATCCTAGATTAATTCTGGGGAGAGCTTGGGGTTTTGTTCCATCTCAGCCAGCTGGATGGATTTAAGATTCAACATAGTTGGTGAGTGCAGAAAATGCACTAATTGGATAACCTGATAACACACGGAAGGCCAATTCAGCTTTGGAAGGAAAGCCAGAGCAAGAAGCAATATTGAGATGTTTTGTGAAGCTTTTCCTTAAAAGAGAGATTCTGAAATACAGTATTAACAATATGGATATAAGATGAAAATGCAAAGGGCAGGTAGGCCTTAACTTACAACCATTTGTTTAATGACAGTTCAAAGTTATGCTGGTGCTGGAAAAAAAAACATGACTTACTACCAGTCCTCACAGTTATGACTGTTGCAATGTGCTCACAGAAGTAATTAAAATTCAGGTCTTTGGCAACCGCATGCATTACAATGGTTGTAAGGGACTTCTGAGAACCAAAGTCAATGTGGGAAGCTGGATTCATCTAACAACCATGAAATCTGCTAAACAACCGCAGCAAAATAGATTGTAAAATCGGACACTTGATGACTGGCATTGCTTAGCGACAGAAGTTCCTGTTCCAATTGTGGCCATAAGTTGCAGAATACTTGTATCAACTTACAGAATGGTTCTCTTTTCCAATTTTCCCTGGGCAAGTTTAAAGGTAAAGGTTTCCCCTGTCTGGTCGTACCTGATTCTAGCGGGGTAGGTCCTCATCTCCATTTCTTAACCAAGGGAGTCAGCATTGTCCAAAGATACTTCTGTGGTCATGTGGCCAGCCAAGGCTCACAGAATGCTGTTCATGTGGCCAGCTGAGGCTGACAGAACTCTGTTACCTTCCCACTAAAGTGGTACCTATTTATCTACTCGCATTTGCATGCTTTCGAACTGCTAGGTTGGCAGGAGTTGAGGTATCTCATCCCTGTCACACTTGGGTCTCGAACCTAGGCTGTCAGCTTTCTGACATGCTCAGCTTCTCTAACCATTAATCCATTGTCCCAAAGATGCTTTTCAAGTGGACTTCATTGTTTATCTTTGAAGGTGTTTCGCTTCTCATCCAAAAAGCTTCTTCAGCTCTGACCAAGTGGTGGGGAATGGAAGGATTTGTACTCCTTGCAGACAGCTGGTCAATTGCATCCGTTTAAAGAGCTGTTGAGGCCACTTGAAGGTTTAGCTGTGTCCTCAGGGTCACCTAAGTGGTGCAAATGGGTGTGGAGCCTTCTTGGAAGTGCTGAAACTGGAACCCTTTCAATGCAAATGACTAGCTGTCTTCAAGGAATATAAATCCTTCCATTCCCCACACCATCCAGAAGCTTCTTAGAAGAGAAGAGAAGAGAAGAGAAGAGAAGAGAAGAGAAGAGAAGAGAAGAGAAGAGAAGAGAAGAGAAGAGAAGAGAAGAGAAGAGAAGAGAAGAGGCCTTCAAAGAAAAAACAGAAAGTCCAGTTGCCTCTTGTAAAAGCATCTTTGGAACAATCATGATCTGGATGACTGAGAATCCCCATAGACATTGAGCCATCGTGCCCCCACTCCCACCCCCACCCCAGGGCAAATTTAAAGTCCTCTGGTTTGGTTCTGCAACCCAACAGGATAGACACAGACTTCAGAGAGTGATTAGGACTGCAGAAAAAAAACAATTGCTACCAAATTGCAAATGGAAACGTGGTACTCTATTTTTTTTTAATCTTTATTTTAAGTTCTTTGGTTTTATTGTATTGCAAACAATTGCTGGGGTGCGTCCACAGTTTCGTTATACTTGTACAATGACAATAAAATTCTTCTATTCTATTCTATTCTATTCTATTCTATTCTATTCTATTCTATTCTATTCTATTCTATTCTATTCTATTCTATTCTATTCTATTCTATTCTATTCTATTCTATTCTATTCCATCGAGGACCTGTCTACTGCATGAGTCAAAAAGAGGGCTGTGAAAATATTTACAGACCCCCCTCACATCCCGGACATAAACTGTTTCAACTCCTACCCTCAGAATGACGCTATAGAGCACTGCACACCAGAACAATTATTTATTTATTTATTTATATTTATTTATATTTATATTTCTATACCGCTCCCTCTCCCAAAAAAGGGACTCGGGGCAGTGTACAGCCTAATAAAAATACATAAAGTAAATATAATTTAAATAAATTTAAAACTGAATTAAATAGATAAACCGGCTGCATCCCGTCTAACTACAATTACACATTTAAAAATCCGGGATTAATAAAAATTTAAAATGGAAGATTAAAAACTAAAACCCAAAATTAGGTATAAAACCCCAAAAACCCTTACTGGGACAGGCCAGCCTGTTTAAAAAATAGGGTCTTAACCGCGCGCCGGAAGGTCAGGATGTCCGTCATGGCTCGTATCTCCGGGGGGAGATCATTCCACAGGGAGGGGGCTCCCACAGAGAAGGCCCGCACCCTCGGGGCCGCCAGCCGACAACGATCAGGCGGCGGTACCCCAAGTAGGGCAACCCTGTGGGAGCGTACTGGGCGGCGGGAGGTAGACAATGGCAGTAGGCGGTCCCGTAGATACCCAGGTCCCGAGCCATGGAGCACTTTAAATACCATCAGTACCACCTTGAATCGAATCCGGAAGGCCACAGGAAGCCAGTGCAGCCTGCGGAGAAGCGGTGTAATGTGGGAGCTCGAGGGGCACTCACGATCACCCGCGCGGCTGCATTCTGGACTAACTGTAGCCTCCGGAGACTCTTCAAGGGGAGCCCCATGTAGAGAGCATTGCAATAATCCAGGCGGGAGATAACGAGGGCGGAAGTGACTGTGCGAAGTGCGCCCAGATCCAGAAAGGGCCGCAACTGGTGAATCAGACGAATCTGATAAAAAGCCCCCCTGGCGACGGCTGCAATGTGTTCTTCTAAAGACAGCCGTACGTCCAGGAGGACACCCAAGTTGCGCGCCCTTTCCACGGGGGTCAGAACCTCTCCCCCCACGGCCAGCGAAGGAACCAGCTGGCTGTATCTGGGTGCAGGAAACCACAGCCACTCGGTTTTGGTCGGGTTGAGACGAAGCCTGTTACGACCCATCCAATTCCGCACGGCCTCCAGGCACCGGGACATCACTTCGACGGCTTCGCTGGGGTGGCCCGGGGTGGAGATGTACAGCTGAGTATCATCAAGGACAGTTTTTTCCTGAAAGCCATCACTCTGCTAAACAAATAATTCCCTCAACACTGTCCAACTATTTATTAAATCTGCTTTACTATTACTATTAATATTCCCATCCTTCCTTTTACCCGTCTCCTCCCACTTATGACTGTATGATCACAACTTTGTTGCTTGCATCCTAACTATTTTTATTGACTGCTTCCTAGTATTATTTGATTGCCTATGGCACCCTATGACTATATTCTATTTACTATATACCCTATGACTATTATTAAGTGTTGTACCTTATGATTCTTGATGAATGTATCTTTTCTTTTTATGTACACTAAATGCATTTGCACCAAGACAAATTCCTTGTGTGTCCAACCACACTTGGCCAATAAAGAATTCTATTCTGTTCTGTTCTGTTCTGTTCTGTTCTATTCTATTCTATTCTATTCTATTCTACTCTACGCTACTCTACGCTACTCTAATTCTATTCTGTTCTGTTCTGTTCTGTTCTGTTCCGTTCCGTTCCGTTCCATTCCATTCCATTCCGTTCTATTATTATTTGGCCAGGAAATTAAAGGTTACTTCTCCTTCAAGTCAGTCTTGAAATTTCACGAACACTTCCATGTTGTGTTCTTGGCAGCGGTTCAGAAGAGCTTTAGCCCTGTCTTCTTTCTGTGATGCTTTGCAAATTCCCCCTCCAGCCTATTGCCTTGGGGCTTTCCCTTCCAAGTACTATCAGGCCCAACCATGCTTAGCTTCTAATCCCAGAGAAGGTAGATGAGGAGTTTTTTTCTCTCCGTGTGTATCTCTCCACACTTCCCCAGAGCATGGATGAGGAAGCACTGGATAACAGAGTTTACCTCATCCATTCCAAAATGCTGGTACAGGGCCATCCTTCCTTGGTTGAGGATAGCTCGTATGAAGTTAGGAGATAAGAAAGACATGACATGATAAAGTTTCCTTAATCCCCCGGTGCTCCTTGCAATTAAAGCAAGCTTTGCCCTTATGTAACGGAGGGAGTCATCCTGCAGAGCGCAGACAGTGCATCATTGGCGTGAGAAGGAAGTCCGGAGGAAGAAAGGAAGTCAGCAGATGGTTTTATGGTAGGGATAACACTAATCAGATGAAGTTCATCATTGCATCATCCCTCAAGGATGCAAAAGTCATAGGTGGGCAAGAGGTGGATTTAAGCAGAGGAGAAAAATGTGACATAGAAACAGTAGAGTATACATCCAAACTAGACTGTGTTGTTTCTCTGTGTCACATAATATATGTGGGTATGAGGTTATATGCATATTTTTTTGTCATCATTATTACCTTTATTGTCAGAGTACATGTGTACAATGAGATTGGCTGAGCCTCCCTTTGTGCACCCCCCCCCCAACACAACTCACAGTTTATATTGTCATGTTTATATAATGTGTATTGAAGGTGGTGACCCTTTGAGAGCCGGATGCAATGAAATTTCATTGTAATGTATGGCTACTGGAGAAGACTCCTACGAGTCCCTTGGACTGCAAGGCGATCAAACCAGTCAATCCTAGAGGAGATCAACCCTGGTTGCTCTTTAGAAGGCCAGATCCTGAAGATGGAACTCAAACACTTTGGCCACCTAATAAGAAGAAAGGACTCACTGGAGAGTCACTTAACCTTAACACTAACCTGCGAACGATCGAGGGCAAAAGAAGTAAGGGGTGGCAGAGAATTAGGTGGCTGGATGGAGTCACTGAAGCAGTCAGTGTGAGCTTAAGTTGACTCCAGGGGATGGTAGAGGACAGGAAGGCCTGGAGGAATGTTGTCCATGGGCTCGCGATGGGTCGGACACAACTTCGCAACTAACAACAATAGTGTACATTAAAAGTGACAGTAAAGTTATTCTAAGTTCTAAGTCTAGAGTAGAGGTGTCGAACTCAATTTCACTGAGGGCTCCATCAGGGCTGTGGTTGACCTAGGGGACTCGGGAAGGCAAGGCCAACTGGGTGGGCGTGGCCTGCTTGACACCACTCACTGGGTGTGGCTGACTGGGTGGGCATGGCCAGCTTGATGCCACTCCCGAAACTGCTGGCCTGTTTCTTCTTTGCATTGGGTAGACTGAACCGAAGCGTCATGGGCCGGCCCCTTACATTTTCTATGACGGCCCTGCAAACTGGATCTGACACATCATGGGCCTTGTGTTTGACACTCCAGTCTAGAGCACCTTGTTCCAATGTTATAGTAAATGCTGAAATTTCTTCTTTTTCCTCCATGACAAGCAAGGTCAATGGAGAAGCCAGATCCATTTTTAACAAGCATGTTACCAATTTAACAACTGCAGCGATTCATTTAACAACGGTGGCAAGAAAGGTCGCAAAATGGGAGACAAATTCACTTAATAACTGTCTCGCTTAGCAACAGAGCTTTTGGTCTCCGTTGAGGTGGTGAGTCAAGAATTACCTGTGTACGTCACAATTCATCTCGGAAGTAGCCTTTTTTGCCCAGACCTCTTCAAGAGCATGGATTCTGGGATCCGGAGTCGAGTGCATTTGGATGGAGAAAGGCTGATGCCAGAATGTCTCAAAATGGAGGTCTTTAACTCCTTTGGCAGAGAATGCCTCTCCAGACAATCACAGCATTCTTCGTGTATAATCACATCAGTGCCATCTGCTTTGGCCCTTGACCCCTCTGGTATGCTGACGTGAGAGACACTCGGTCCGTGGAGATGTTCACAATGTCTGCAGTGTACGTGCAGATGCTGCCTCTGTTCTGCGGGTACACAACCGACAGTCTCTGGACCGATTCTCTGTGCGTCCAAACTTCATTCATGCAGGCTGCTTCTGCCAGAACGTCTGATCAGCAGCCCTACAGAAAGCTGTCGTTTCGGGCTGATGTGATTGAACCGAAGTTCATTTGCAATGGCTGCGCCAAAGCCTTGTCCAAGAACTCCATTGATCAAAAGTGAAGCCCGCTCTGTATGCACACCGTGAGCCAGACACCACAATGGCAAAGTGTGTTCTGGTATCTCTTTTCCTTTGGTCCTTCTGCCTTTACACCAGAGCTGCCCAATTGTTTCTGACAGGCTAAGCAGATGGTGCTACATTTCTTATTTTTGCTCCCGGTCTGGGGAGGCATTTTCTAATAGCTTATGTTGAGAGTATTTTAGAGCTTACGATCTTCATTTCCAATTTCAGGTGACGAAATGGGCCTGAAAGTTGATGGGCCAGCTGGAAAAGGATCGGGGACTGTGAATAGGAAGAGCTACAGATTGCCCATTCCAAAAACATATATTTTTTTGATTTATTTAACCACGTTTCATGAAAGAAATCTGAGAACAGAGCAGAGAATGAAAAGGAGCATGGATTATTCGTTGCAGTGTGCCCTTGGTGAATATTTTCTGATTATTAAACATATTTTATTCATATACTTTTTACCCAATTTACACGAGGGGCTAAAGCTTCTCCTTCTGAAAATTGTACCTTATCTCTTTTATATTTGTAAGAATTATGAGGTAACAAAGATTGTCCCGTGGCTATCCTATGCACTTAAATAGGGCTCGGGCTCGAATTGCAAAACCACTGCCACCATCTTGACTTTTTTGACCCCTGCTGGCTATTTTCCTAGTCATTGTTAGAAAGATCTGGATCCAGATTTCTCTAACCTTTAGGCCAGTGGTGGTATTCCAATTTTTTTACTACCGGTTCTGTGAGCATGGCTTAGTGGGTGTGGCATGGTTTGGTGGGTGTGGTTGGTGGGCATGGCAGGGGAAGGATATACTGCAAAATCTTCATTTCCACCCCACTCCAGGGGAAGGATACTGTAAAATCCCCATTCCCTCCCCACCCCGCTAACCTGCTTTCCAGCTCCGCTTTCCTGTCCAGGGCAACAAAAGAAGACCCAGTCGATCAGCTGGGACTCGGGAGAATAGATGGGGGAGGGGCCAACCAGGCATGGTTTTACCAGTTTTCCAAATTACTCAAAATTTCCACTACCGGTTCTCCAGAACCTTTCAGAAGTGGCTGAATACCACCCCTGCTTTAGACATATTATCCTCTAGGAATGAGGAATGGTGGCCCTTTTATAACTTGTGGACTTCAACTCCCAGAATTCCTGAGCTATCCAGAACTGAGGAGAGGTGGGCTAGCAGAACTGAAATTGATTAACTACTGGCCAACCTCACTTCCTCAAGTAGCAATAGCACTTATATACTTTACAGTGTTTTACAGCCCTCTCTTAGTGGTTTACAGAGTCAGCCTATTTGCCCCCAACAATCTGGGTCCTCATTTTACCCCCCTCAGAAGGATGGAAGGCTGAGTCAACCTTGAGCCTGGTGGGATTTGAACTGCCAAATTGCAGTCAGCCGGCAGTCAGCAGAAGTAGCCTGCAGTACTGCACTCTAACCACTGCACCACCAAGGCTCACAGTAGCAGGAGGGGAGGGGAGGGGAGAAATTCAGGGAAACTGACCGGTTCGAGGAAACTGGCACCTTACCAATAAAAGTACATCTTTCCTTATTTGCTTGCACATTATAATGAGGAAAAGTTGTGCTGCTTACATCTGAACATGACTTTGAGTCAGTGGTGGGATTCAAATTTTTCTGGTTCTGTGGGCATGGCAGGGGAAGGATACTGTAAAATCTTGGGTCAGAGCTGGTATTTGCCGGTTCTCCAAATTACTCAAAATTTCCACTACCGGTTCTCCAGAACTGGTCAGAACCAGCTGAATACCACCATCTGCTTTGAGTCCTTCTCACATTCCAGTGATGCCTGAAGTTGGAATTTTTCCCAACAGCCGTAATGTGGATTAGTTGTGGGTTGTTTCAGTTCATGTATATTTACTGCGGATGTGTTTCTCTGTTGACAAAAGTTTTAGCTGATTGTTGGTGAAATGCAGTAAATCTCTACCGATTTGGAAGCATTCAGGGTGCATAAATGAATAGATGATAGATAGATAGATAGATAGATAGATAGATAGATAGATAGATAGATAGATAGATAGATAGATAGATAGATAGATAGACAGACAACAGAAAGAGAGGTAGAAAGCAGAGAAATACCATAGATAGATGATAGATGAGATAGATGATAGACAAATAGATACAGAGATGTGTTTACTAGCTGTTTGTTCCTTTTTAAAATTTTTGGCCACTCATCTTACCACAGGGTAACTCTGGACACTCTTAAAAAGATAAAAATGATACAAACACTAAAAGACATAAATAAAATAATGTGAAGATCCAAATACTGCATCCAATTAAAAGATGGAGAGGGTGAAATGAAATCTCTCCACTGGAGCCCCAATCAGACACAGAGAGAGATGATAGATAGATAGATAGATAGATAGATAGATAGATAGATAGATAGATAGATAGATAGATAGATAGATAGATAGATAGATAGATAGATAGATAGCAAGAGAGAGAGAAAGAGAGAGAGATTATATATAGAAGATATATTTATTTATTTATTTATTTATTTTTGTCAATTGCTTACAAGATAATAGGTATAAGTAAAAACTTAGTTATGAATACATGGATACTTATAAGAAAAATGAAAAATAAAAGAAACAATAGGACAGGGGCGGTAGGCACGTTGGTGTGCTTATGCACGCCCCTATATAGACAGATGACAAACAAGTAGATGATAGAAAAGAGAGAGAGAGAGGAAGAGAAATAGATGAGAGAGAAACAGAGAGAGAGAGAGAAGATATATAGATAGATGACAGACAGACAGACAGGTAGACAGATGATAGATAGGATAGAAAATAGAGAGAGAGAGAGAGGAAGAGAAATACACGATAAAGAGAGAGATAATAAAGTGACAGATAACTTTCAAAATCCTGTGAAGTGGGTCAGTCCAAACATATTGTCTCTTCTTCCCCAAATAAAACATCGGCAATCTGCTCTTCTATGTCAGAAACCTGCAAAGAAATTGCTGTGAAAGAAGGGGGGGGGGGGGGGAGAAAGAAAGAAAAGCTTGAGTGATGGCTCTAAAAGCAGCTGAGGAAAAAATGTGTAAATGCGAAGGAAACGCCTGGAGAGAAAGATCTCCATTGGAAGAAGGCCTATCACCAAAGAGAGGGTCTTTTCATCTCCTTACGGTCTTATTGCTGCTGTAATGGGTGGGTGATGTGTAACAAATTTTGCTTGCCTGGAGGCTGCCCGGTCTTAGGATCGGGAAGGAAAAAGCCGCTTTTATAGCGGTTCAGTCAATGGCCTAAGATTCTCTCAAATATCGGCTGTAAGGAAGTGAAGTAAACATGAGGGTCGGGCAGAGATGGGTTTTTAGTAGGTTCTAACTAGTTCTGGAGAACCGGCACCAGAAATTTTGAGCAGTTCAGAGAACTGGTGGTAACCTTTCCCCAGGAGTGGGGTGGGAATGGAGATTTTACAGTATCCTTCCCCTGCCATGCCCATCAAGCCACACCCACCAAGCCATGCCACGCCCACCAAGCCACGCCCACAGAATTAGTAGTAAAAAAAAAAAATCCTATCCCTGGGGTGGGGGTGAGGATAAGGAACATCCTTTGGGAGAGTCAAAAATAAATAAATAAACAGGGTGGCTGCATCCCCCATAAAAAGGGAACAGGGACATGGCTGCACGGTTTGGCCTCCATTTTGAATTTTTGGACCAACCCCGTCCCATAGACATTCCCAGAGCCTGATGGTCCTATGTTAATGAAGCTTATCGAGGCAATGGCGTTGACTCTGGAATTAAGGAGAAACTTCCTTGCAGTGAGGACAATTAACCAGTGGGACAGAGGTTGCCTTCAGAAGTTGTGGGTGCTCCATCACTGGAGGTTTTGAAGAAGAGATTGGACAACCATTTGTCTGAAATTGTGATGACCCGGGGCGTGACACAAAAGTAACCAAGTCACAAAAATAGAAGAAAGATCCTTTAATGCCTCAAATTTGGCCCCAATGTCCAATAATCCTCAGCAGGATATCGAACTCTTAAAGAAAACAGTTTACGGAGGGAGTAAATGCAGTCCACACCAAAAATAAATCGAAATAAAAAACCCAACACACCACACTGAAGGAATAACTACGGCAGGCAAGGATGATTAATTGCGGACTTCTACCAGATAACACAGCAACCACAGGTGGGAGGAAGCCAAAACACAGATAAGCTCCAACAAGAATGCACGTTTTACCTCCAGCACCTTTGCCATGCGCAGTTGGTCCTTTTAACCAGTCTTCCCATCTGCAGCCCATGAAGGGGATCAGGGCCCCTTCCTCCCCCATAGACCATGTCACTCACGTTTCTCCCTTATCTGCTCTTCCCTGTGTGCCCTAGGATGAAGAGTGGATGGGCCTGGGTCTTCCGTTGAATGCCCATCCGACATGTGCCCTTCCCCAGTTTCCTCCACAACCACCGGAGCCATACTCCCACTCCCTGTCAGCTGTTCCATCTCTGCCTTCAACAGGGGCATGACAGAAATGGCATAGAGATTCCTGCTTTAGCAGGGGGTTGGACTAGAAGACCTCCAAGATCCCTTCCAGCTCTAATCTGACTCACATTTCCTTCCAACCTTTTAATCCCTCACAAGCTTTTAGACATATCGTGTAGGATATAGCGTTCCCAAGAAGGGATATTGAAACTTTGCGATCTAGCCAAGGGCTTGCTATGTTTTTTAAGTACCATCCAGCTTCTCACTAGACAAGGATTTATTGCAGGATCCCGGTTTCTGCTTTTATGGTTTTTAATACACTTTTTGGTAATAAAGTTGAAAGAGCCACATAAAGGCAGCCCCCCTCCCCTCCCAAAAGCTGGAGAAGCCGATCATTAGGTTTGTAATTTTTCTCCTGACATTTAATCAATAGCCTTTTAATCTGGATTTCCTTAGCTTATTTCTTTTTTTAAGATTAGTGGCTACAACATGATGAGGAGATTGAACACCCAGCCAGGGGTTGCAATGGCTGGATTGGGTGGCCACCTGTCTTGCCAGGTGTACCTATGAGCTTGAGATAACAGTTTGCAGGCTGGGGAATTCAGATAACAGATAATCAGAGTTGGAAGGGACCTTATAGGTCATCTAGTCCAACCCCCTGTCCAAGCAGGAGACCCTACACTATTTCTGACAGATGGGAATCCAGTCTCTTCTACAAGTCTCCAGTGAAGAAGCTCCCACAACTTATTTATTATTTATTTATTTATTATTCAAACTTCTATACCGCTCCCTCTCCCAAAAAGGGACTCGGGGCGGTGTACAGCCTACTAAAAACACATAACATACATCTAGAATAAATATAATTTAAATACAATTTAAAAATATATTAAATAAACAAATCCGGCTGTATCCCATCCAATTAAGAAATTTAGAGATTTAAAATCAGGGATTAATTAAAAATTAAAAATATAAAATTTAGCAATTAAAACCCAATTTAGATCTAAAACCCAAAACCCATTACTGGGCCAGGCCGGCCTGTTTGAAAAATAGGGTTTTAACTGCGTGCCGGAAGGTCAGGATATCCGTCATGGCCCGTATCTTCAGGGGGAGATCGTTCCACAGGGAGGGAGCTCCCACAGAGAAAGCCCTTACTCTTGGGGCCGCCAGCCGACAACGATCAGGCGGCGGTACCCCAAGCAGGGCAACCCTGTGAGAGCGTACTGGGCGGCGGGAGGTTGATGATGGCAGTAGGCGGTCCCGTAAGTACCCAGGTCCCGAGCCATGGAGCACTTTAAATACCATCAGTACCACCTTGAACTTCCAAAGGCAACTTCTGTTCTATTGGTTGATTGTTTTCATTATCAGAAAGTTTCTCCTTATTTCCAGGTTGAATCTCTCCTTGTTCAGTTATTCCTTGTCTGGCCTTCAGATGGTTTTGAAAATAGCTTGACCCCTTCCTCCACTCTGTGGCAGCCCCTCAAATATTGGAAGACTGCTATCATGTCTCCCCTGGTTCTTCTCTTCACTAGACTAGCCAGGCCCAGTTCCTGCAACCATAATTGTATGTTTTAGCCTCCAGTCCACTAATCATCCTGGTTGCTCTTCTCTGTACTTTTTCTAGAGTCTCAACATCTTTTTATAGTGTGGTGACCAAAACTGGATACAGTACTTTAGGTGTGGTCTTACTAAGGCTTTATAGAGTGGTATTAATACTTCCCTTGATCTCGATTGTATCCCTCTGTTAATGCAACTTAGGATTGCATTAGCTTTTTTGGCTGCTGTCACACACTGCTGGCTCATATTTATCTGGTTGTCCACTAAGACTCCAAGATCCCTCTCACAGTTACTGCTATTCAGCCTGATTTCACCCAGTCTATATGTGTACTTTTGGATTTTCTTGCCTAAGTGAAGGACTTTACTTTTCTCTACATTGAATTTAATTTTGTTAAAATTCTGGGAGTTGAAGTCCACTCTTCTTCAAGCGGTCAAAGCTGGAAAAAAAAACAGGTTTAAACTGAGGACTATAGCTCTGTTTTTAATAGGTCTGCAGTCAAGTTGGAAATAAGGAGAAACTTTCTGACAGTGAGAATAATCAACCAATGGAACAGAAGTTGCCTCGGAAGTTGTGGGAGCGCCATCACTTGAGACTTTCAAGAAGAGATTGGGCTGCCATTTGTCAGAAATGGTGTAGGGTCTCCCACTTGGACTAGATGACCTACAAAGTCCCTTCTAATTCTGATTATTGTTAATTATCCATTAAGTACAGGTAGTCCTCACCTTACGACCACAATTGAGTCCAAAATTTCCATTGCTAAGCAAGACAGTTATTAAGTGAGATGCGCCCCGTTTACGACCTTTCTTGCTGCAAGGGAATCCCTGCAGTTGTTAAGTGAATCCAGTGGTTATTAAGTGAATCCAGCTTCCCCATTGACTTTGCTTGTCGGAAGCCCCCTCAGAAGGTGATCGCGTGACTCGGAGACACTACGACCGTCATAAATACAGGTAGTCCTCAACTTACAGCAGTTCTTTTAGTGACTGTTCAAAGTTACAATGGCACTGAAAAAAGTGACCTATGACCGTTTTTCACACTGACGACCGTTGCAGCCTCCCCCATGGTTACGTGATCAAAATTCAGACACTTGGCAACTGACTCACATTTATGATGGGGGAAGCATCCCAGGGTCACAAGATCCCCTTTTGTGACCAAGTCCATGGAGGAGGATAGATTCTCTTAACAATCTTGTTACTAACTTAACAACTGCAGGGATTCACTTAACAACTGTAGTATGAAAGGCCATCCAATGGAGCTAAATTCACTTAACAGCACACAGGACTTTGATCATGTGACCATGTGGATGCTGCGAAGCTCGTAAATATGGCAACCGGTCATAATGTCACTTTTTTTCACTGTTGTTGTAACTTCGAATGGTCACTAAAGGAATGGTTATAAGTGGAGGACTACCTGTAACACACAGGCTTGATGTGCTGAGGAGACTTGGCATTTTATTAAAATCCAACTTTAAACCTTAAAAATTGATATATATATATATATATATATATATATATATATATATATATATATATATATATATACTTTGTATTACAACACCCTGTTAAGCCCCAATTAAGGGAGAAAGCATACTGCTTTCTTTCTGTCTTTCGGATTATCAGCTTAAAACCTTACATATAATATATATATATATATATATATATATATATATATATATATATATATATTATATTATATATATATATATATATATATATCAGTGGTGGGATTCAAAGTTTTTTACTACTGGTTCTGGGGCGTGGCTTGGTGGGCGTGGCAGGGGAAGGATACTGCAAAATCTCCATTCCCTCCCCACCCCACTAACCTGCTTTCCAGCTCTGTTCTCCTGTGCAGGGCAAGCAAAGAAGACCCAGCCGATCAACTGGGACTCAGGAGGCAGAGAATAGATGGGGGTAGGGCCAGTCAGAGGTGGGATTTGCTGGTTCTCCAAACTGATCAAAATGTCAGCTCCAGAAAATGTTCTCCAGAACCTGCTGAATACCACGAGAGAGAGAGAGAGAGAGAGAGAGAGTGTCTAATATATATATGTGTGTGTATCTGTGTGTGTCTGATATATATATATGTGTGTGTATGTATGTATGTATGTATGTATGTATGTATGTATATATAAAGATTTCATCAGGAAGACAAATCAAAAAAGAAACAACAAGAAAAGGGAAGAATGAAAAAGAGCAAGAAACAGGAAAGTATGAGAAAGAAAAGAAATAAAGTGGAGAAATATAACGACTTCCAACCTTCTTTTCAACAGATAGTTACACTTTTATAATCTCATCCCTCTCTCTCTCTCTCTTAGATACTGTATTATATGAACCCCTTCAGCCTTCATTTCATCCAAGTCCACCTTAATTTCCAGATTCATAAATCAGTATTTCATTCTTTTCCACAAAAAATGGTGAAGAGTTTCTTCGGAGCATGTGCAGAGTCCTTGACGTAAAAGGAACAGGCTTGGTAGAGATTTTGAAGAAACTTTTAAATATGAAACACCATTGCTCAGCCCTGGCTTGAAATTTGGGCCCGGAGACTGCCATTTTAGTATCAGAAGTCCAGAGCTGAGGTGATGGGGTGAGAAAACCTACTCTGTCCTATTAATCTTTCAGCTGTAAAAATAGCAATCTAAGAGGATATCATTATTCAGAGCTTTTCTATCCACAGGGAGGGCTCCAACTGTCTATCACATTATAGTGAGCACTTAGCAAAAGAGGGATATTAATATCCTGAGTTCCCAAAGCCCCATTTCTTGGTGTATTCAATATTCACTTCTGGGTTTCTAACAGAACAAGTTAAAAAAAGAAAGAATGGAAAAAATGTTTGAAAGCTTTTTCTGTAGGAATTATGTGCAAACTTTTCACTTGCTTGGAATTGGGCATTATTTTATTTATTTTATTATTTATTTTATTGATATTTTGTCTTTATTATTTTTATAAGTAACTCCAGGCCGAGGACATACTTAATATGCCTTCCTTCTCCCATTTTCCACACCACATCAATCCTGCAAAGTGGGTTTGGCTGAAAGTAAGTGACTAGCCCAAAGTCTGGCTTTCATGCCTAAAACAGGACTAGAACTCACCATCTCCTAGTGATTGGTCCAAAGTCACCCAGCCAGCTTTCATGCTTAAGGTGGGGCTAGAATCAGGGGTGGGATTCTACTAGTTCACACCTATTCTGTAGAACCAATTGTTAACATTCTAAGCAGTTCAAAGAACCGGTTGTTAGAAGAAATTACTGGCCTAATCCTGTAAGGAAGGCAGGAAGGAAACATTCTGATGTTGCTTACAGAAACTGCCTTTCAGTTAACCCTTATTACATTCTTGGCAGGACTAGACTTCCTGTCTCAGGAACTTCTCTGGAGTTTTTCCCTCTCCTTTGCTGATACTTTGCTTGTGTGGAGTGACCATTCAAAGTCACAATGGCACTGAAAAAAGTGACTTATGACCACTTTTCACACTTACGACTATTGCAGCATCCCCAGTCATGAGAGGCTAGGCAAGGAGATGCGTGCCTCGATGTGAGTGATATTGAGTTGGCCACACCCAGCCAATAACATGACCACCAAGCCATGTCCACCCAGTCATATGACCACCAAGCCACACCCATCACCTAAGCCACGCCCATAGAACCGGTTGTTAAAAAATTTGAATCCCACCCCTGGCTAGAACTCACAGTCTCCCAGTTTCTAGCTTGTCATCTTAACCACCAAACTTGTTCTCCATAGCCTGCTTCTAAGCACTACCTCTTCCAAGGGAACCCCCTACCCCAAGAACATAAGGAAACCAAACTAGCAAGTGTCAAGATTTCTTCAATTTGGGACTCTGGAAGATGCAGTAAACAAAGTCAAGATGGCAGCTCTAAGGGTGCGATGGAAGCTCCACCCATTTTTAGATGGCCATATTCTGCAGATACCATGGTTGGATGGTGTTTGTCTCCTTTTAACCTACCCTGATGGGGTATGTGTGAATTAAATTGCTGGATCTTGACTTGCAAATCAGCTTTAATGCAATCAGTAGGGCCTGATTTGGAGTTCTAGGGTTCTAGTGAACCTACCTAGCCAAGGTTCATCTCCACTCTCCTCTTACCACCGCCCCTCACCTCCTTCTCCTTCTTCCTCTTCTTCCCCTTTCTTCTGATTTCTCCTCATTTTCTTCCACCTTCCTCTTTCAAATACTGCAATATTGTGTTCTAGTATCTGGAATATTACTATTAATAATACTGAATTCCAAATACTGGAATAGCAGTATTCCAATATTTGAGAGCCTGCTACAAAGAAGAGGTCAATATATTTTGACAGGACAAGAAACAATAGATGGAAATTAATCAAGGAGAGAAGCGACCTGGAATTAAGGAGAAACTTCCTAATAGTGAGGACAATTAACCAGGGGAACGGCTTGCCTCCAGAAATCATGGATGTTTCATCACTGGAGGTTTTTAAGAAGAGACTGGACAGACACTTGTCTGAGATGGTATTGGGTCTTCTGCTTGAGCAAGGGGTTGAACTAGAAGCCCTCCAAGGTCCCTTCCAGCTTTCTCCTCTCCTCTCCTCTCCTCTCCTCTCCCCTCCTCTCCTCGTCTCGTCTCGTCTCGTCTCATTCCATTCCATTCCATTTTCTCTTCTCTTCTCTTCTCTTCTCTTCTCTTCTCTTCTCTTCTCTTCTCTTCTCTTCTCTTCTCTTCTCTTCTCTTCTCTTCTCTTCTCTTCTATCCTATCCTATTCTATTCTTCTACCCTACCTTACCATGCCCTACCCTACTGTACTCTACTCTACTCTACTCTCTATTCTATTCTTCTACCCTACCTTACCATGCCCTACCCTACTCTACTCTACTCTACTCTCTATTCTCTTATTCTACCCTACCCTACCATGCCCTACCCTACCCTACTCTACTCTATTTTATTCTCTATTCTATTCTAATCTTTATTCTATTCTCTATTCTATTGTATTCTCTATTCTATTCTATTCTAATCTAATCTATTCTTCTACCTTACCTTACCTTACCCTACCCTACCCTAATCTAATCTAATCTAATCTAATCTATTCTTCTACCCTACCTTACCTTACCTTACCTTACCTTACCCTACCCTACCCTACCCTACCCTACCCTACCCTACCCTACCCTACCCTACCCTACCCTATTCTATTCTATTCTATTCTATTCTATTCTATTCTATTCTATTCCTATCTTATTCCTTCTTGCCATCCTGGAAATTCGTAGAATTAAGCATGCCTCCTGGGCACTACCATTCCCACCACCACCTCTGTGTCTCGCTGTCTCTGCTCCGGAGAGGCTCTGCTTGTTTCATTTGTGTTTGTTTCTGCCTCCCGCTGGACTTTTCCCACTTCTAACAAGGATCAGGTTTAGCAGCAGTACACAATGCCCTTTGATGAAAATGAATTAACAAATGATGTTGCTTTTTGGGTTGGGGGAGGCGGGGAGCGAGTAGGGGGGGAAGAAGATCCCAAACATTTCTTATTTGGACTAGGCCCACCCGATGTTTGGATCATCAAATTCCACCCCGTTGACATCACCGAAGGATCCTTCCCCAACACAACAGAGCCTTTGCTGTTCTCCATTTCTGTGCCTCCTGCTATTCCAGCCTTTGGGGATAAAAAAAAAACCCCCATCCGTCTCTGTGTCCTGCACCACTGAAGAAGCTTAAAGATCCGCGCGGCCCGCCTCTTTGTCTAGTTCCTGCAGAAAACAAAGACTGAATGGGGGCCCAGTAAAGCTATCCATGAATCTGGGGAATTCAGGATAGAAACAGGGAGCGTGGGGGAGGGAGGGAGAACATCTGATCCCCAAATAATCCACCAGCGGCCTTGAGCAAAAGTTTGGAGTCTGCCATCCTTTGCACAAAGACGTCTGCTTCTCAAGCATCGTCAAAAAAAAACTCTGTGGAACCAGCCTATGGGTTGGAAAGGTTTGGTGGAAGCGTGATATTAATCGTCACAAACAGAATGAGAGAATAACAGAGTTGGAAGGGACCTTGGAGATCTTCTAGTCCAACCCCCTGCTCAAGCAGGAGATCCTACCACCCATGCTGGTGAACCTATGGCACACGTGCCGGAAGTGGCACGCAGAGCCATTTCCCCTGGCACGCGAGAGGTCACCCGGAAGAGCCCCACTGCGCATGCACTCACGTGCCACCACCCAACAGCTGATGGTTGGGTATCTGGCGTTCATGCGCAGGGGGCATGGAGGCAGCCCGCACACTTTATTTATTTATTTATTTTTATTTATTTATTTATTTATTACTTACTTATTTATTTATTTATTTAATTAATTAGTTTTATATACCGCCCCCTCTCCCTGCAGGGACTCGGGGCGGTGTACAGCCAAATGAAAAACACAATACAAATACAATATTTAAAAACAATTAAAAAGATTAAATAAAGTGGCTGAAAGGTAAAACTCAATCGAGGGTATAAAACTAAATCCAATTAAAAACCAATTTAAGACCCTATAAAAACCCTAGGCCAGACCGGCTTGATGAAATAGGTAAGTTTTCAACGTGCGCCGGAAGGTCAAAAGATCAGGGATTGCCTTATAGCATTGGCTTCTGGGTGCTGGCACACGAGCGTGTGAAAGTGAGCGCACACGCAATTATTGGCACAGGATCCGAAAAGGGTTAGCCACCACTGTCCTGTACCATTCCAGACAAACAGCTGTCCAATCTCTCCTTTTAAAAAACCTCCAGATAACAGATAACAAATAATCAGAGTTGGAAGGGACCTTGTAGGTCATCTAGTCCAACCCCACCACCCAAGCGGGAGACCCTACACCATTTCTGACAAATGGCAGTCCAATCTCTTCTTGAAAGTCTCATGTGATGAAGCTCCCACAACTTCAGAGGGCAAGCTGTTCCATTGGTTGACTATTTTCACTGTCAGAAAGTTTCTTCTTATTTCCAGGTTGAATCTCTCCTTGTTCAGTTTCCATCCATTATTCCTTGTCTGGCCCTCAGGTGGTTTTGAAAATAGCTTGACCCCTTCCTCTCTGTGGCAGCCCCTCAAATATTGGAACCCTGCTCTCATGTCTCCCCTGGTCCTTCTCTTCCCTAGACTAGCCAGGCCCACTTCCTGCAACCGTTCGTTGTATGTTTTAGCCTCCAGTCCCCTAATCATCCTGGTTGCTCTTCTCTGAACTTTTTCTAGAGTCTCAACATCTTTTTTATAATGTGGTGACCAAAACTGGATGCAATACTCTAGGTATGGTCTTACTAAGGCTTTATAGAGTGGTATTAGTACCTCACTTGATCTTGATTGTATCCCTCTGTTAATACAACTCCAGTGTTGGAGCAACCCACATCTTCTGGAGGAAGCTGAGATGATGACTAAGAATATCCATAGACGTTCTGGAGGCAAGTCATTCCACTGATTAATTGTTCTCACTGTCAGGAGATTTCTCCTTAGCTCTAGGTGGCTCCTCTCCTTGATGAGTTTCCAACCATGGCTTCTTGTCCTGCCCTCAAGTGCTTGGGAAAATACATTGACTCCCTCTTCTTTGTGGCAGCCCCTCAAATATTGGAACACTGTCTATCATGTCACCCCTTAGTCCTTCTCTTCATTAAACTAGACATACCCAATTCCTGCAACCGTTCTTCATATGTTTTAGCCTCCAGTTCTCCTAATCACATTTCTTGCTCTTCTCTGTACTCTTTCTAGAGTCTTAACATATTAATAAAACAGAATAGAGTTGGAAGGGACCTTGGAGGTTTTCTAGCCAGAGAAAAAGGAGCATTTCAGACAAGTGGCTATCCATTCTGTTCTTAAAAAGACTCCAGTGATGGAGCACCCACAACTTTTGAAGGCAAGCCATTCCACTGGTTGATTGTTCTCACCGTCGGGAAATTTCTCCTTAGTTCTAGGTTGCTTCTGTCCTTGATTAGTTTCCATCCATTGCTTCTTGTCCTGCCTTCAAGTGCTTTGGAGAATAAGTTGACTGTCTCTTCTTTGCGGCAGCCCCTTAGACAGAGGTGGGTATTCAGCCGGTTCTGACCGGTTCTGGAGAACCGGTAGCGGAAATTTTGAGTAGTTCGGAGAACCAGCAAATACCACCTCTGACTGGCCCCGCCCCCATCTATTCTCTGCCTCCCAAGTCTCAGCTGATTGGCTGGGTCTTCTTTGGTTGCCCTGCACAGGAGAACGAAGCTGGAAAGCAGGTTAGTGGGGTGGGGAGGGAATGGGGATTTTGCAGTATCCTTCCTCTGCCACGCCCATCAAGCCACACCCACAGAACAGGTAGTAAAAAAAAATTGAATCCCACCACTGCCCTTAGATATTGATACACTGCTATCATGTCTCCCCTAGTCCTTCTTTTCATTAAGCTAGACTTACTCAATTCCTGCAACTGTGCCTCCAGCCTTCTAATCTCTTTCCTGTTTTCATTTCATACAAATGGCTGTCCAGTCTTTTCTTAAAATAAAACCTCCACTGATGAAGCACACACAACTTCTGAAGGCTTTAACAGATAATCAGAGTTGGAAGGGACCTTGTAGGTCATCTAGTCCAACCCCCTGCCCAAGCAGGGTCTTCAATCTCTTCTTGAAAGTCTCAAGTGATGAAGCTCCCGCAACTTCCAAAGGCAAAAGCTGTTCCATGGGTTGATTGTTCTCCCTGTCAGAAAGTTTCTCCTTATTTCCAGGTTGAATCTCTCCTTGATCAGTTTCCATCCATTATTCCTTCTCTGGCCCTCAGGTGGTTTTGAAAATAGCTTGACCCCTTCCTCTACTCTGTGGCAGCCCCTCAAATATTGGAAGATTGCTATCATGTCTCCCCTGGTCCTTCTCTTCACTAGACTAACCAGGCCCTGTATATATATATATATATATATGAATCTTTTTCATATCATGGTGATCAGTACATGGATGTAGTACTCCAAGTGGTGTACTGATGTGGTTCTCCTAAGGCAGCATTGTGGCCCAACTGCTGGGGATCATGGGAAAAGATTCCCTCGGTTTAGGCACTGCAGCCAGGTAAACAAACACTCTGAATCATCTGTTTTGCCTTCGGTCCAGAACTATGGCTTAGTCCTTCCTTGTGCAGAGGCCAACTTTGTTAACTGCTAAATATAGCCAAGCTGAATTGTTCCTGGCTTTCTCCAAATTCCAGCCGGCATGATAAATAACGCGGCTACCATAGGAGACCTTTTCAAAGAAAGGAAGGGTTTGGAAGGTGAGGGCTGACGGGTGAGATCCTTCTCCGGGAATCCAGAGGGTGACATCAGGGGAGATAAAGAGCTGCTGAGGATTTGCAAACCAGCCGTTGGCAGACACTGACTCATCTGTCCCTTGATCTTGGGAGAAATGGGTTTGATGATCTCTCCTAATTCAACATCCTGCTTCCCTGTTTCTTCTTTCTTCTTTCCCTTCAAAGTCTAAGCTTTGGAAGCTTCAGAAACAGAGATATCAGTATGTGGACAGTGAGGCTTTTTCTTCCCATAATCTCTCTCTCTCTCTTTCTTATTTATTTATTTATTTATTTATTTATTTAATATACCGCCCCCTCTCCCAAATTGGGACTCGGGGCGGTGCACAGCCCAACTAAAACAATACAATATCAAATATAAAATTTAAAAATAGATTAAAAATAATCTCCCTCTTCTCTCTCTCTCTCTCTCTCTCTCTTCCTCCGTCCCTCCCTCCCTCTCTCTCTCTCTTTCTTATTTTTTTTCTTCCAGTTCTCAGGCTTTTAGGCAGCTTCCCCAGGAATGAGCTTCAAAAATTTCCTCTGCCCGGTTGCTGGGTGGAGCTGGGCAGTGGTAGGTGTGGACTAGTCAGCCTGCTGCACCACGGTGTGTGGGGGGGGTGGATTTGCCCTCCCCGGGCTCCGGAGGCTTTCCTTGAGCCTCCAGGAAGGCAAAAACGCCTTCTGTGGGCTCCAGAGGCTCTCTGGAAGCCAGAAACGGGCTCATTTCCGGCCTTCCTGAACTTCCGGGAGGCCCGTTTTTTTGCCCTCCTCGAGCCACTCTGTGGGTGCCCTGCACTTAACCTGCATCCAAAATAGGTCGCGTGGGGACTCCTGGGAGGGGCAGAGCAGGGTGGGCGGGGCCAGCCAGGAGTGGGATTTGGAAGTTCTCTGAACTGCACAGAATCTTAGCTTTCCTGAACCCCTGCGAACCCCCAAGTAGCCCCCAGCCCTGAGCTTCCCTATTGGCGGAAAAAAGAGCATGTCGCTTCTAAACTTATGGGGGAAAATGTGGTTTTGGCTTTTAGCGGTTAGATTGATTTGTTGTTCTAGAAAGGGCTAATCGACACTATTATGGAAAAGTAAACTGTTGAGATTCGATATTTATTTATTTGTTTGTTTTGTTTGTTTGTTTATTTATTTATTTATTTATTTATTAGATTTCTATACCGCCCCCTCTCCCAAAAAAGGGAACTCGGGGCGGTGTCCAGCCAGATAAAAATAGAAACAAGATATAAAAAATTGTACAGTTAAAAACAATTTAAAAATGATTAAATTAATGGCCGAATTATAAAATTATCAAAATGTATAAAAACAGATAAAAGGTTAAAATACCAAATTTAAAACCCCACGATTATTACTGGGGCCAGGCCGGCCTGTTGAAAAAAGTGAGTCTTTACTGCGCGTCGGAAGGTCTGAATGTCGGTGATGGATATTAATGCTTTATTCTACTGAAACAGAGAGAGTCAATGTCTTTTTTCCCCCTCTCCTCCACTGAGACTCCTTTGAGACTCTGAGATTGAAAGAGTGCAGAGAAGAGCAATAAAGATGATCAGGGAGGTTGAGGCGAAAAACATATCATGAAGGGTTGCAGGAGTTGGATGCGTCGTGTCTGATGCAAAAAAGGACTTGGGGTGACATGATAGCAATGTTGCAATATCTTAGGGGCTGCACAAAGAGGGGTTTTTAAATTTTTTAATCTGGTTTTAACCTTTCTTAATCCCCTTATTTTAATCTTTGTAAGAGCCAATATATTTATTTTCTTTTAATTTTTAAATATTGTATATGTGTTTTATATGTGAATTTTATTCTGGCCTGTTCACCGCCCCGAAGTCCCTTTGGGAGAGGGGGCGGTATATAAATTTAAATAAATAAATAATCAAGGAGAGAACCAAGGAGAAATTTCCCGACAGTGAGAACAATTAATCAGTGGAACAACTTGCCACCAGAAGTTGTGGATGCTCCATCACTGGAGTTGGGACAACCATGTGTCTGAAATGCTCTCCTGCTTGAGCAGGGGGTTGGACTAGAGGACCTCTAAGGTCCCTTCTAACACTGTTATTCTGCTAATTTCATCAGAACAGAACTGATTGCAACAGAAGGAACCACATGACTCTTTATTCAATCTGTGGGTAGAAATGGAATGTACCAACTTCCAGACCGGAGGAGCCAAAAATCCAGATGGGTGATGACCCTTCCCTTAAACCAGGGATGGGTGTCTTAAGATGGCGTGTGATCCCTGGATACCTTATTTTGCAGCCAGAGTATGTGGTCCAGGGGTGGTATTCAGCCGGTTCTGACCAGTTCTGGAGAACCAGTAGCAGAAATTTTGAGTAGTTCGAAGAACCGGCAAATCCCACCTCTGACTAGCCCTGCCGCCATCTATTCTCTGCCTCCCATTAAGTCCCAAATGATTGGCTGGATCTTTTTTGGTTGTCCGTACACTGGAGAACGGAGCTGGAAAGCAGGCTAGTGGGGTGGGGAGGGAATGAGGATTTTGCAGTAACCTGTTGTGATGCTGGTGCAGACGGCAGCAGAATCGGACAGTGTGGAAGAACAGGGACCAGTCAGGGAGTCTGGAGAGGACTCGGACGAGGATCCTGCATCCTGTGCACAGATGGGGCCAGGATCATCTGGGAGTGGGGTGCTGCCTTCAGAGCCTGGCAGCAGCGAAGCAGAGGACCCAGGGGAGCCTGTTCCCAGTGTGCATATGCACAGAGCTGCTAGAAGGCGAGAGCAGCTGAAACAAAAGGAGCGACTCGGGAGTAAGATGAAGTGGTGATTGCCCCTCCCATAAGGGATAAAAGTCAGGCCAAGATGACGAAACCTTTGCAGGAAGCAAAGTAGTTCGATCAGTTCCGAGTCATCCTTGAAACTCTTTTGTATTTCAGTTGGTTTTTCTTGTACTTCGGTTGGTTTCTTTTCTAGTTCATTTGATACTTTGGTTTTTGGCAGCACTTCAACAGACCTGAAAGGTGTGTGCTTATCTTGGGGGACTGTTTGAGATTAATTCCATCTGGGAATGAAAACTATTCCCAGCGTTGCAATAAAATAAGTTTTGCTTTTAAAACAAGTTTAGTGAATAATTACGGTGTACGAAGCCTGGGTCAGAACAGTACCTTCCTCTGGAGTGGGGAGGGAATGGAGATTTTACAGTATCCTTCCCCTGCCACGCCCACCAAGCCACACCCACCTAGCCATGCCACACCCACCAAGTCATGCCACACCCACCAATCCACGCCCACAGAACCGGTAGTAAAAAAAAATTGAATCCCACCACTGATATGGTCAGCATGAAATTCCAAATGGGCAGCTACTACACAATTTGATTTGGCTCAGGGTAGTCTGCACACCTGCTCAAAGAACCTCTTTGAGAAAAGCAGATTAGCAAACGTTCTTCGTGATAACTGTAGCCCTGGCTCAGAAACTTTTGAGCCAGCAACTTTTGTGGTGCCAGGCAATTATTGGCACCGTTGCCACATTTGCCTTTCAGCAAAACCCACGTTTGTTCCTAGTTCTTCCTTCTGCATCTCTGACACCCTAAGCAGAATGTATGTATAATTATGTTTTTTTCCTCCAGAATTGAAAAAGCGATAATAGGAGTTCTCTTCACTTTATTCTCATTGCCCTATACAGATAGTCCTCAACTTACAACAGCTCATTTAGAAACTGAAGTTACAATGGCATGGAAAAAAGTGACTTATGACTATTTTTCACACTTATGACCGTTGCAGCATTCCGCACAGTCACGCGAACCAAATTCAGAAGCTTGCCAACTGGTTCATATTTATGACGGTTGAAGTGTCCCGGGATCATGTGATTCCCTTTTGCGACCTTCTGACAAGCAAAGTTAGTGGGAAAGCCAGATTCACTTAACAACCGTGTCACTAACTTAAAAGGTGCAGTGATTCACTTAACAAGGTCGTAAAATGGGGCAAAACTCCCTTAACAACTGTCTTGCTTAGCAACAGGAATTTTGGGCTCAATTGTGACTATAAGTTGAGGATTACCTGTATTCAGACCTGATTAATCCAGGGTTTAATACACAAACTATTTTAGGATCAATTGTGTGTCAACTCTGAAGCTGGCCTGACTGAGGCCATCTTGGAGGCTTCAGTGTTGCCACAAAGATGATGAGGGATAGGGGGGGGGGGGAATAGAGATAGTTGTGGTTTTGCAGCCAAAACAAAATAATTTCCCTTGAGAACCAAGGACCTTCCCACAGGTGGCTGAAGAGAGGAATAGTGATGTTTCCAAGCAATCAAGCGTGCCCTTGATTGGACCATGTGACTAATAGATTGGGAAAGGGGGAAAAACTTTTAATTAGGTGAAAACTGCGGGAACATTCAGAGTCGGTTTTCACCAGTCTGTGCCAATATGATATGTCCAATAAATTCTGTTCTTTGAGGAATCTGCTTGCTTTGGAGTTTTGTTTGCTGTGGATGTGATATTTGGAACTCTGACATTGTGGTCATAAGTTGAGAATTACCTGTACAGGGAATTGGGCCAAAGTTACTGGGCCCAAATCACCCATCAGTTTGGTGATTGGATAGCTGAAACCTGGTTTTCCTAGTTTGACACCCTAATAATTGCACCCCTTTTCAAACAGCGGAGGTGTGGTGGCTCAGTGGCTAAGATGCTGAGCTTGTCGATCAGAAAGGTCAGCAGTTCGGAGGTTCAAATCCCTAGCGCCGCAGAACGTTCCTTGTCCCAGCTTCTGCCAGCCTAGCAGTTTGAAAGCATGTAAAAATGCAAGTAGAAAAATAGGGACCACTTTGGTGGGAAGGTAACAGCGTTCCGTGCACTTTCGGCATTAAGTCCTGCCAGCCATATGACCATGGAGACGTCTTCGGACAGCGCAGGCTCTTCGGTTTTGAAACGGAGATGAGCACCACCCCTTAGAGCCAGAAACGACTAGCACGTATGTGTGAGGGGAACCTTTACCTTTTACCTTACCTTTTCAAGCAGAACCACAAGTAGAGCACCTTTGTTGGCGAAAACATCTCTTGATGAAAGTCTGAGCATTAAATTAGGAGGGGAAGGGGAGAATTCAGCTGGTCTCTCCTCTCCTGGTTACCCTTTTGCAAGGACCACATTCACAAGGCTTCTGGTGGGCAGTTCCCATCCCTGATGGAAAGATTCAGCTCTCTGGTCTCAAAGAAATGCTTCTCTTACTTTTAGTCCAGGAGTTTATTCAAGAAAAAAAGAAACACATTCTTCAGAAGAAGAAAAACAGACAGTCTATCTTTGGGCAGTCAGCCATATCGCAGTGCTGCCTTCCGTTGAGTTGAGGTGTCAGTGGCAGGCAGGGCATCTCTGGAGAACAGGGCATTGGTTTTTGACACTGAATGTTCTGCTTCTAAACAAATTCTGGGCACCAAAAGAAGAGACTGTGTCTCTTCGTCACAAGAGGGGAAGAGATCTTATTAGCGCTAGCACATCTGAGCTGCAAAACTCCTGGGAACCACTAGAGGACAGCAAGGAGTTAGACTTTTGTTATCTCGTTGTTGCCCTTTAGGGGTCATTCAGAGTATTACTAATTTTGTTCCAATTTTGAAGTACAAAAAATAAAGGCCGAAAGGCCCTTTGGTCCCTGGTGTTTGTCACACTCTGTGTATGAAGGACACTCTAGGACAGATTAGGAGAGGAAACAGCAGGGGTGGGATTCCACCGGTATAACAGCCAGTTCAGCAATCACATGCTTCACGCAAGCTCCGTGTTTTAAAAAGCTCTAATACTTACCTTCTACTGAAGTCCCTGTGACTAAAACAGCTGAGGCACGGTAAAACGTTCTGCTGCGCGAATCAGCTGTGCTCTAAAAAACTGGAATAAAACACAGGAAAGAGCAGGGGTGCGTGGGCAGGCCCACATGCTCATCACAGTGAACCAGTTCGCTGCCAGCTGATCTTCGGAGCAAACGGTTCACCCAAACCGGTCTGAACCAGTAGAATCCCACTCTGGGAAACAGCCTGGGTACATTCAACACGCTTGCTTGCAAATGTGGGCAGTGGTGTGTTTCAACATTTTTTACCACCGTTTTGGTGGGCATTGTTATGTATATGTAAATAACGTAGTTGGGTTGACAATATATAAACTACAAATATATATGTTTGTAGCTTTAAGGAAAAATACTGTAATGTATTGTGCTGTGTTCTGGTTGGTTAATTATGCTACAAGTTGCCATAAGAGGCAGCTATAGATCTTGGTTTAACACTTCCTCTTTTCCACTGATGATCTCTCTTGTTACTGATACTGACTGAATACGGACCGATACTGATTAACCCTGTTTATTTTGATATTCTGTTGATATCGAAGATTATCTGTTATATTATGGGTTTGATACTAGTCTGCTGTAAAAGACTTGAAACCGGTAAGAAAACTTTATAACTGGATATTTCTGGACTGATAAAAAAATGTGTATGACATGGACTGTTTATTGGACTGTGCTATTTCTTCAAGTAAACATTAATATAACTTGTTCAACTCTGTGTGGTTGTATATTTATTCATAACTGTTCTCATAAACCGTTTCCGTGTGAATATCCTTTTTATACAAGGGTGACTCTGCACATATCCTAACAAGCGTGGCTTGGTGGGTGCGCTTTGTGCACGCGCACGCAGTTTCAGGTGCACACATGCCAAATGCGCCCTTTGTGCAGGCACAGAGGTTTTCCAACTCGCCTCCTGCAATCCTGCATTCTCCCTGTCGCTTCAGCAGCTGCCGCGCAGCAATCTGCTTGCCGCGCAAAGCAGCTGCGCTTCAAAAGCGGGACATAAAGGTTAGTATGGGAGCCTTGGCGGGCAGGTGGGCCCAACAGCAAAGCATTGGAGAGAACTGGTTCAGTCTCCATTGCTCCTCGGCGCTACCGGCTCAATAGCAATGGGCCGAATCGGTAGAACACCACCATTGAATATGGGTTCCCAAGACACAATTGTTGAATCCACATACCGCGGGACATGCAAACCATATACAGTAAATCGTATGGAGATTTGACGTGATGGCTGGTTCACCAAATGTGTCAAGGGAACAGGTGGGCTGTGTGAATAGCAGGACTCTGCCCATTTTGGTATATGACAGTTTCCGGGTTCCTTTCCCTAAATGGTAGATATGAGTCCTGCCCACCAAAAGGCCAAGGGATGGGCAAGAGGGTTTAATCTCTTAATCATCTTCTCAAGCAGATGGTTCTTTTGATTTTGCCAGCAGAGGGAAGTGATGGCACACACAATCTTGCAAAAACTGGGAAGCTGGAAAACAGCTTGGCAAGGAATCTCCCCCTAGCCCAGGGAGAAACATGCCATCATCTGCTGCTGACGTTCTTCTTTTTCTAACATCTGCATCACAAACCGGGCAGGAACGGCATCTTTTGCAGTGTTAATTTCTCTTTTCCTGACTTTTCAGCTGCATTCTGGCTGGCCAGGCTACTAAAACAAGGGAAAGCAACTGGAAAAAAAAAAAAAAGGAATTTACACCAGTCCTATGGACTTCTGCAAGGTGTCGGTTTTGCAAGCCCTCCTCTGGATTCTGGTCCCAGCAAGGTCACAGATGAGGAGAAACAAGCACATTCCAGAGTTACTTTGTGAAGGGACCTACTGAAGTCATTCTCTGGACTAAAGTTCCCAAGAAAATGTCAACTCCCTATCCTCCAAAACCTGTAAAAGGCCGGGGGCTGGGGTGGGGGGGCTTAAAGACCTGGCTCTGCCATTTGGTATGGGGCTCCAATGGAGGAGTTTCACCTTGGATGTGGCTGATAGATTAATAAGTGATCCCACTTCCCCATCTGCTCATCCTGCTCCCTCCCTCCCCACCTTTTAGTTAGGAATGGTAATTTGTATTTTTATAATATTTTATTCATATACTATACAGGGTTTCTATAGTTTTATCCTTTTAAACATTGTAAGCTGCCCGGAGTTACCTTGTGGTAAGATGAGAGGCCAATAAATTAATTAGATAGATAGATAGATAGATGATAGATAGATAGATAGATAGATAGATAGATAGATAGATAGATAGATAGATAGATAGATAGATGATAGATAGATAGATGATAGATAGATGTTAGATGATAGGTGATAGATAGATAGATAGATAGATAGATAGATAGATAGATAGATAGATAGATAGATAGATAGATAGATGATAGATAGATAGATGATAGATAGATAGATGATAGATAGATAGATAGATAGATAGATAGATAGATAGATAGATGATAGATAGATGATAGACAGTAGATAGATAGATAGATAGATAGATAGATAGATAGATAGATAGATAGATAGATAGATAGATAGATAGATAGATAGATAGATAGATAGATAGATAGATAGATAGATAGATAGATAGATAGATAGATAGATAGATAGATGATAGATAGATAGATAGATAGATGATAGATAGATAGATAGATAGATAGATAGATAGATAGATAGATAGATAGATAGATAGATAGATGATAGATAGATGATAGACAGACAGACAGATGATAGGATGATAGATGATAGATGATAGATAGATAGATAGATAGATAGATAGATAGATAGATAGATAGATAGATAGATAGATAGATAGATAGATAGAGCCACCCTCTTCTTTGTGCAAGTTCCTGAGATACTGGATTGCTATCATGTCACCCCAGTTCTTCTTATCATTCATTAATTATGTAGTCCATGGTTAATTTAGTTCCAACCATGATCCATCATGATTTGTCCATGATTAATCCATGATCTATAGACCATGGTCCATGGGCCCATGAAGAGTCAGACATGACTTAGCAATTGAACTACAAAAAACAGTCTGCCAATCAGTGGTGGTATTCAAAATTTTTTACTACCTGTTCTGTGGACATGGCTTGGTGGGCGTGGTTTGGTGGGCGTGGCAGAGGAAGGATACTGCAAAATCTCCATTCCCTCCCCACCCCACTAACCTGCTTTCCAGCTCCATTTTCCTGTGCCAGGCAACCAAAGAAGACCCAGCCAATCAGCTGGGACTCAATGGGAGGCAGAGAATAGATGGGGGTGGGGCCAGTCAGAGGTGGGATTTGCTGGTTCTCTGAACTACTCAAAATTTCTGCTCCCGGTTCTCCAGAACTGGTTACAACCTGTTGAATACCACCTTTGTAACCAACCCGCCCATCTATGTCTCAAACCTTGCCTTGTCTCCAACCCTGTTCAAAAAGGACATTTTTCAACTGGAAGGAAACCCACCAAGTGTTACACCTTGTTCCATGTTAATGGTATCAGCAGCACCTGCCAGCTTCATCATCAAGGCAAAATAAGGAAGTTGAGACAGCGCAAACTATGCCGGCATATTTTTTGTGTCACCTCAGGGACTAGAAGAAAACACATTAAATTGGCTGTCAGGATGTGATCTCAAGGTTGCTTTGCCAGGGAGCCTAGGGAAGAGATGAAGGCAACTTTGTAGGGACAAAATGTAGGAAGAACAAGATATGAAAATGGGGGCTTAGAAAAATCTAAATAATCCAGTCGTGAATCCTTTCTGGTCTTTTTGTAGAACTTTAAAGATCTATACACATCTTCAAAGATCTTCTTCCAGATTCAATACCGTTGACAGCAATCCCAAAGTATAATAAACATTTATAGTATAATACACAGGTTCCTTGAGGATGGGCTCCAGCATGATTTTGAAAGCTTGGAAGCAGAGGTGGTATTCAGCAAGTTCTGACCAGTTCTGGAGAACTGAGAGCGGACATTTTGAGTAGTTCAGAGAACCAGCAAATACCACCTCTGACTGGCCCCGCCCCCATCTATTCTCTATCTCACGAGTCCCAGCTGATCAGCTGGGTCTTCTTTGGTTGCCCTGCACAGGAGAACGGAGCTGGAAAGCAGGTTAGTGGGGTGGGGAGGGAATGGGGATTTTGCAATAACCTTCCCCCAGGAGAATAGAATAGAATAGAATAGAATAGAATAGAATAGAATAGAATAGAATACTTTATTGGCCAAGTATGATTGGACACACAAGGAATTTGTCTTGGTGTAAATACTCTCAGTATACATAAAAGAAAAGATACATTCGTCGGAGTCAAGAATCATAAGGTACAACATGAGTGGGGTGGGAATGGAGATTTTAGAGTATTCTTCCACTGCTACACCCACCAAGCCACACCCACAGAACTGGTAGTAAAAAATTTTGAATCCCACCACTGATTGGAAGACGAAACCTCTGGTTTCTGGTGACTTAGCCAGATTGAATCCTACAACTTTATCCTGGGACACATATATTCATTCGTAACAAACATTTATTTCCAAATCCTATGGGTAGTTGGAGGAGAAGGAGAAGAGTTTAAAAGATGCAAAATTCACGCAAATATTTTTGCAGCGTTCTTAGGAACTCTAGCTGTAATTTAATTTGAAGTTCTTCCCAAACACAGGTCGTTAAGGAATGATTGTGCCATAGTTACAAGACTCATAGTCTCCATCTTGACTTCTGGGAAAGTTGTGGCTGCTCAGAATTGGACAGTGACCTGGTGTTTTGAGTCCAACAAACACTACTGAATGAGGTTTCTTACAAATGTAGAAGAGGATTTCACAGAACTGTCTGTCCTCAGGTATGGAGGAGCCAACACATGGAGTAGTTTAAATGACCTCTGAGAATCATCTGCATAGAAACTTCCTCCTTGCCCAAAGCTCGGACGATTGTGGATCCAAGAAATACGTATTTTATTCTGTCTTCTTGTATTTACATTTTTTGGTCTGCTGTGAAGTCTGCTTCTGGAAGTGAATATGCTCAAGTGACCTATACCATTCCTCGTTGGTAGTCTTCTCTTCTGGCCAACCCAGGAGATGATGGAAGTCAAGAGGGAAACTAGTTTGTTCTCTGGATGTTCTTTATTCTTTGTCTCCACCCTAGCCTGCTTGGGTGTTTTGTTGATTCTTTAATGAGTCTTGGAAATCCTCCTGTATGGAATTTCATTATGGGACTTGTTCTGCCATATTTAATCCTTGAGACCTTCTGGAAGCTCTTCAAAATCTCCTTGGCAAAAAGTAGCCGCGGGATTAAACAGGTTGAAGTTCTACCACTAATAAATAAATAAATAAATAAATAAATAAATAAATAAATAAATAAATAAATAAATAAATAAATAAATAAATAAATAAATAAATAAATAAATAATTTTGGTTCTTAAAAAGCGTTTAATGATCGAATTTGCAACTACCCAGCTTTTGATCCTCACATTCTCTGAAGCAGGGGTGTCAAACTCGATTTCATTGAGGGCCACATCAGAGTTGTGTTTGACCTTGGGGGAGGGGGCAGGGTGGGTGTGGCCAGCTCGACATCACTTGTGTCACTCTGGTGGCCTGAGCACTCTGCCAGTGAAAACAGGCTTCCAAGCTCCGTTTTCGGCTGCAACAGCCTCCTGCAACTCTCCTGAGCTCTGGACCTCCTCAGCTCTGTTTTCATTGGCAGAAGCACAGAGGTCCAGTCCACTGTTTCCAGGATGGCCCTGTAGGGCCAGATCTAAGCATCCCATGGACCAGATCCAGCCCAAGGGCCTTGAGTTTGACCCCCCTGCTCTAAAGACTGTTGCTGATCCCACATTCAAGACTCCACAACATAATATAACATCATCATTCCTTCTAATGATCCCTGAGATCTGTTCTGTGGTGATCTATGGGTGTTTAAAGTAGTATTCCAGGAGTCTGGAAATATAGATCCCGTGGGAATTGGCAGGGAATGTTTTTAAATTAAACTACAGTAAATTGTTCCTAGGGGGCCTTTTGCCAAGATACATATGTGAATTTTACATCACTTTAACTATCCTTCTTGGTTTAATTATTCATACCATCTGCAAACAAATGTTTCATATGTCTCATTGTTGCTGTCAATTAGATCAGTGTTCCCAACCTTATCAACTTTAAGATCTGTCTGTGGAGATTTTCAGTCACCCAGGTCAGAGTTATCTCAATGGTGTGTTTTTAAAAAGGCAACTGTTTTGTTTTGGGTTTTTTTTTGGGGGGGGGAGGAGGAGGAAGAGAGGAGGAGGAGAAAAAGAAGAAAAGGAGGAGGAGGAGGAGGAGGAGGAGAAGAAGAAGAAGAGGAGGAGGAGGAGGAGGAATAAGGAGGAAGGAAGAGAAAGAGAAAGAAAAGAAGGAGACATATTGAATAAAGGGAGGAGAAGGAGGAATGAGGAGGAGGAAGAGGAGGAGGAGAAAAAGAAGAAAAGGAGGAGGAGGGGGAGGAGGAGGAGGAGGAGAAGAAGAAGAAGAAGAAGAAGAAGAAGAAGAAGAAGAAGAGAAGAGAAGAAGAAGAAGAAGAAGAAGAAGAAGAAGAGGAGGAGGAGGAGGAGGAGGAGGAGGGAGGAGGAGGAGGAGTGAGGATGGAGGAGGAGGGGGGAGGAGGAGGAGGAGAAGAAGAAGAGGAGGAGGAGGAGGAGGAATGAGGAGGAAGGAAGAGAAGGGGAGAAGGGAAAGAAAAGCAAAGGAGGAAGAGAAGAGAAAGAAAAGAAGGAGACATATTGAATAAAGGAGAAAGGGAGGAATGAGGAGGAGGAAAGGAGGAGGAAAAAAGAAGAAAAGGAGGGGGGAGGAGGGGGAGAGGAGGAGAAGAGAGAAGAAGAAGAAGAAGAAGAAGAAGAAGAAGAAGAAAAGAAGAAGAAAGAAGAAGAAGAAGAAGAAGAAGAAGAAGAAGAAGAAGAAGAAGAGAAGAAGAGCATGAGAGGAGGAGGAGAGACATACTGAATAAAGGGAGAAGGAGGAGGGAGGAGGAGGAGTTGTTTTGCTCAAACATCAAGCCAGTCAAATTGACCACTGCCCAAATCTCTGAAGTTCAGGCAGAAAAAGCAAAGAGGACTTCAAATTTGGGCGTCGCGTAGCTCCCATGTGACGCCTCTCCTGCACTGAGCTGCATTGGTTGCCGGTGGCTTTCCGGGTTCGCTTAAGTTCTAGTTTTGACCTTTAAATGCGATCCCTGGCATTGGGCCAGGTATCTACAGGACCGCATTCTGCCGGTGATCCCAGCAGACCGGTGCGTTCCCACAGGGAGGGCCTTCTCCGGGTATGTCGTCTGCTGGTCTGGCGGCCCCCAGGAGTAGGGCCTTCTCTGTGGGGGCCCCTGCCCTCTGGAATACTCTGCCACCTGAGATACGCACCAGCACGGACCTGAGGGCCTTCAGGCGCGCGTTGAAGACCTGGCTCTTTGAGCAGTCTGGCCTGGGCTGAGATAGTTTTAATTGTCTCCTAAATTCGGTTTTAACTGGGGTTTTAAATTTTGGGGGTGGGTTGTTTTAATATAACAGCCATTATTTAATTTCTTTTTAACTTTTATATTGTTCTGGGTTTGATTCGGCTGTACACCGCCCTGAGTCCCTAGGGAGAAGGGCGGTATATAAATGTCATAAATAAATAAATAAATAAATAAATAAATAAATAAATTTGTCTTACTTTCCATTTTCATCATTTATTGCTTTGGGGAGTCCATGTGGCCCGTCTTCCAATTTCAAACAGGAAGTTTCTGGTTTAATTTGAGGAAATAAACAAACTACACAGTTTGATATCAGTGCCGCTTTCTATCTCTTTCTCATGTTTTCTTTCTTCTTTCTTTCTTTTCTTTTTCTCACCAGGAAAAGAAATCTGAGCACATGTAATCAGGCTGTTTTCGGTAATCCTGCTCCCCTTTTCTGTTTTTTTTTTTGCAACCATAATCACAGTTATCTCACTCATCGTCCTACGCCTGTCTGCTGAGAAGTTGGCAGCGCTAATGAGTTCAATGATATTGAGGCCTCAGTATTTGCAACTAAAGAATGCAACTTTGCTTCGTGGGGTGCATATACATTCCCACCAGGGCAGAAATAAATGATAAACTTCATTTTTGGTCCTAGAAATTGTATGCACCCTCTAATTAGATTGCATGTTATCTACCAACTGGCTAACGTGACGTGTCGTCTGGCTGATAGACTTAATAGCTGAACAATCGCATAGCAATAGCACTTAGATTTATATACACTTGCATATATTTGCACCAAGACAAATTCCTTGTGTGTTCAATCACACTTGGCCAATAAAGAATTCTAATCTAATCTATACCTCCCATGGCATTTTACAGCACTTCTGGGCAGTTTACAAAGTAGAAGCATTATTTGCAATTGTCCCCAAAATCTTGGTCTTTATTTTACCAACCTCGGAAGAAGCTAGTCAGGATCGAACTCCTGGCAGTCAGCAAAGTTAGCCTAGCCTGCAATGCTGCATTCTAACTACTGCACCACCATGGCAAGCAAGCAAGCAATCAAGCAAGCATGCATGCAAGGAAGGAAAGGAAGGAAGGAAGGAAGGAAGGAAGGAAGGAAGGAAGGAAGGAAGGAAGGAAGGAAGGAAGGAAGGAAGGAAGGAAGGAAGGAAGGAAGGAAGGAAGGATGGAGACCATCCTCTCTAAGTGATTTACAGAGTCAGCATACTGTCCCCAACAATCTGGGTCCTCATTTTACCGACCTTGGAAAGATGGAAGCCCTGTCAGGATCGAATTCCAGGCTGTGGGCAGAGTTAGCCTGCCGTACTGCACATAAACACTGAGCCACCAGGGCTCCTATAAACCATTCTCTCAAATACAGGTAGCTCTTGACTTATGACCATCCATTCAACGACCATTTGAAGCTATAGGAGCGCTGAAACAAAAAGTTGCAGCCAGGTCCTCACACTTTAACGACCGTCACAATTTCCCTGTAGCTCCCATAATTACAACTCCAGCATGTATTTACAATGGTTGCAGTATGCTAGGGTTATGTGTTCACCCTTTGTGACGTTCCTAGCTGGCTTCCAACAAGCAAAGTCAATGGGGGAACCAAGGTCACTTAATGACCGTGTGGTTCGCTTAACAACTGCAGGGGAAAAAAGGTTGTAAAATCAGGCACGGCTTAGTGAACAACCAGAAGGTCCAATCCCATTTGTGGTTGTAAGTCAGCTTGAACCCATTTCTAGCTTTCCTCTCCTGCGTATTTCTCCCCTGGAATGGACTCTGTCAAGGCCAAGATAGTTCCCCATTTTTGAAACATTATCATTGCCTCTTTCTCCAGTTCCCTGACATCAGCCTCTTATCGAAAGGAAGAAAACCTCAGATTGAGCAAACGATGCTACAGGGAAGTTCAGACGCCCTGACAACAGGGGCACACTGCGCTTATTGTCTCTTGGTTAGCATTTACTCTTACGCTCTGCTCTGGAAGCCATTTTGTCCTGGAAAAATGAAGCAACTGTGACAGAGCCTTGGAGTAAAGCCAGGGACGAGAAGAATGCCTCAGTTGGCCGCAGAACGGACAGCCTCCGCTGTGGTGTGCTTGCTTCCTGGTTTGGTTCTGCAACCCAACAAGACAGACACAGACTTCAGAGAGTAATTAGGACTGGAGAAAAAACCATGGCTACCAACCTGCTTTCCATCGAGGACCTGTCTACTGCACGAGTCAAAAAGAGGGCTGTGAAAATATCTACAGACCCCTCATATCCCAGACATAAACGGTTTCAACTCCTTCCCTCAAAACGACGCTATAGAGTGCTGCATATCAGAACAACTAGACACAAGGACAGTTTTTTCCCAAACGCCATCACTCTGCTAAACAAATAATTCCTTCAGCATTGTCAACTGTTTACTAAGTCTGAATTACTATTACTATTAATCTTCCCTTCCTTTTACCCATCTCCTTCCACTTACGACTGTATGACCGTAACTTTGTTGCTTGCATCCTAACGATTTTTATTGACTGTTTCCTAGTATGATTTGATTGCTTATTGTACCCTATGACTACTATTAAGTGTTATACCTATGATTCTTGACAAATACATTTTTTTTCTTCTTATGGACACTGAGAGCATTTGCACCAAAACAAATTCCTTGTGTGTCGAATCAAACTTGGCCAATAAAGAATTCTATTCTATTCTATTCTATTCTATTCTATTCTATTCTATTCTATTCTATTCTAGTCTAGTCTAGTCTAGTCTAGTCTAGTCTAGTCTAGTCTAGTCTAGTCTATTCTATTTACTGACAGAATTAAAAGCACAGGTAGTCCTCAACTTCCTGTAGTAAGTCAGCCACTATCCCCCCTCCAGAAGAATGAAATATTTTGGGAAATACTAAAAAGGCAGAATATTATATTTCCCTAAAGGAGAAATGGAGAAACGTGTTTTTAGAAGCAGGAAGCAGCCCCCACGTCTTTCTTAATAGCCCACAGCAGATGCCAGCACTTTAGAGATGAAGAGCTCATTGAAAAAAAAGAAGGCAACTATCTAGATGCCTCTATTCATAAGCAAAGCAAACACTGCAGGCCATAATCAATTCAACACAGGATATTTCAAAATTATTTGCAGCTAAGTTTGACAGCTAACAAAAGCAGAGGAATAGGATTAGAAGCAGCCCCTCGCCCAAAAGTCACTTGTGACCATTTTTCACACGACCGTTGCAGCATCCCCCATGGTCACATGATCCAAATTCAGATGCTTGTCTACTGACTCATATTTATGACGATTATGTGCCAGGGTTTGGTAACCTTCTGACATGTAAAATCAAGGGAGAAGCCAGATTCACTAAACAGAGATGTTATTAACTTAACCGCTGCAATGATTCTGCGGCAAGAAAGGTCGTAAAATGGGACAGGGTTCATTTGACAAATGTCTCACCTAGCAACAGAAATTCTGGGCTCAATGGTGGTCGTAAATCGAGGACTAACCTGTAATTGCTCCCAGAGAATAGCTAATATCAATGAGGCCTTCCAGACTGCCAATCTGTCTCACAATCAACTCACCCAGAGGGGGAGCCTGTAAATAAACAAGAGCAAGGCCTCGGTAAGAATCGTAACCCAACCTTGAAGGTTTGCTACTTCCAAGACCAAACCAATTAGAGCATTGCTTGCACCTCCCAAGAATTCTGTTTTGCACTTTAATTAGCCAACTTTGGGCAGCATTTTCATGGCTCAGCAAGTTGTGAAACTTTGTAAGGTCAGCAAAATGTATTTATTTTCCTCCGCATTTATTTATTTATTCATTCATCAAATGTATGTAGCTGCCCATCTCACCAAGTTCTTTATCAGTTTGGTCCATGGGTGTGTGTGTGTGTGTGTGAAAAAATAAGGAGGAAGAGGAGGAGGAAGAGGAGGGGGAGGTGAAGGAGGAGAAGAAGAAGAAGAAGAAGAAGAAGAAGAAGAAGAAGAAGAAGAAGAAGAAGAAGAAGAAGAAGAAGAAGAAGAAGAAGAAGAAGAAGCAGCCACAACTACCCAGTCACATGGCCATGCCCACCTAGCCACACCCACAGAACCTGTTGTAAAAATATTTGCATCCCACCCCTGCGTGACACGTGCAATTGACTGGCTTACATTCACCAAAAAGAAAAGGTGGCGTGAGGTTTTGTATAGCTGCTGCACGTGGAAAAAAAAATAGTCGGATGTTCCCAAAGCACATGATGATTGCTTATGCATGCAGCTAAAGCAGAGAGAAGGGTGTGAGTTTTAACATAAACAAAATGAGCAGAAACTTGTGGCTGTTGTAAAATGTACACATCCTTCAATTACATTCTTCACAAAATACCGAAGGCCAAGTGAGAAATACGAATGTAAACATAACTGGCATGCAGTGATAACGATTGTGCTTTTCTTTAGGTAGGGAAATTCAAACAGTAACAAGTAGCAAAATGAAAAAAAAAAATGAAAAAAGGGAGTCATCCTGCGCAGGACTCCCATATTGTTCTGACCCAACTGGGTTCCCAAAGAACAAACACAGACAAAGGCAGCAGCCCCCACCTTTTAAGGTTTAATAACGAATTCTGTTCTGAAGGCTGCTTTCCACTAATTAGCTCCAACAAGAAAGAGTCCTGCCAAGTTGTTTGTCAAGGTTGCCAAAAACCCAGAGATAAGAACTAATTTGCAAAATTCTCCAAACACGAACTAAGATGTTCCCCAGTTGAGTTTAAGAGCTTCTTTGCTATCTGCAAAGAATGTTTTCCAATCCTGGCTTTTATCCTCTTGAGGGGGGGCCATTACCTTGCAGCCTTACTCCCGAGTCACCTGTGCTGTTGTAATTGTTCTTTCTTCTAACCAATCCTCTGTGCACGTGCACTTGGCACAGGCTCCTCGGGAACCTCCTCATTGCTGCTGCCGGCCCACACAATCTCTGAAGGCAGCAGTCCACTCCCTGATGGTCCTGGGCCCTCATCAGAGTCCTTGCTCACCTCAGCCATCTGTACCTGCTGCCGGCTAACCACAATACATGTATAGATAGTCCTCAACTTACAATCAATTTGTTTAGTGAATGTTTGAAGTTTAAATGGCAGTGAAAAAAAGTGGCTTACGACCGTTTTTTACACTTAATGACCATTACAACATCCCCGTGGTCATGTGATCAAAATTCAGACATTTGGTGACCAACTCATATTTATGATGATTGCAATGTCCTGGCATCACAGGGCAAACTCAGTAGGGAATCCAGATTAATTTAACAACCGTGTTACTCACTGAACAACTGCAATGATTCAGTTAAAAACTGCAGTGAGGAAGGCCTTTAAATGGGGCAAAACTCACTTAACAGTCTTGCTTAGCGACAGAAATTTTGGGCTTGGTTGTGGTCATAAGTTGAGGACCACATATCATTTCGGGTGATATAATCTTTGCAAGAAGGGTTAGCCAAATCCATATTTTCCAAATTACAGACGGTCTGTATTATTAAGTAAAACAATACACAATTCCTCCCCTGACCCTGTGGACTTTGAATGAAAAAAATAATGAGGAAATCAATGGATTGAAAAAGACAGTCCATCAATGTCTGCTGTTTTGTCAGGAAATGTACATCTCTGCTGGCTTTATTAAATAGACAGCTCAATATTAATATCTCTGTCATGGCTGAATGTACTAACCTGCTTCTCAGCATAGCTATATTTGGCATGAAGGATTTGATGATGAGATGGTTTAGAAAATAGGATTTAAAAGAACTCCATGTCGACATCTAGACCCTTTGAAGATCTTTTAAATCCTATTTTCTAGTTCCAGTTCTAAGTTCTAGTTTTCAAGTCCACTGGCAAACCCTGTATCAGAGATAGGGCAAGCTTTGAATGTGTGACAGCAAACTAAGTTAAGAGTTTCTAGAACAAAACAGGCAAAGTTTATTTGAACGGGCATCAGGTTATTTTTGACTGTTATATTTTGATAGTAATTCTATTAAACATTACAATTAAAAAAATAAAGAGTAATACAGACTAAATAAAAGGGGGGGGATTGAATGTGCAGAAAAAATAATGGAGAAGAAAAATTAAGAATATAGTAAAGGAAAGGAAAAGAAACATAAAGAAATGATTCCTCCTTTCATCACAAGTATAATAACTTTAGTAACTTACAACCGTCTCTTAAAATAACACAATTGATCTTTTCTCCTGATATTGACCTTTTATCTATAAAGAAATCCATAAAAGGTTAACATTTCATTCCTGATGTCAGCAAAAGTGTATCACAGTTACCACTATGTATATTTTAATTATGATCAAATAAACCAATTTTATATTCCTTACTGTTACTTTTAAAGATCTTGATCTTTAGTTCCTTCAATTAGAACTTGGTTTCTTTATTTTTTCTTTGTCCCTTGTCACAAAATTCTTTAAGGCTTTAGCAAAACTCTTTTGTAAATCCAATTTAGAAAGTTATAGTCCCCTGTTATATTGATGCCGTTTTTACTCAGAACCCATGAAACATATTTTATATCTAGTTATGATGTTACTAATCAGACTCTGAGATTGTCTAACCCAGTGTTTTTTAAATTCAACAACTTTAACATGTGTGGCTTTCAACTCCCAGGATTCCCCTGGGGAATTCTGGGAGTTGAAGTCCACATACCTGAAAGTAGCTGAGGTTGAAAAACATTGACTTAACCCAGGGTTCACCAACCTTTTGAACCTCAGGGACCACCAAACTCATAATGTTAAATCCTAAGGACCGGAAACCCTGGGATAATCCCCCCAAAAAAGTCTGCAGGAAAATTCCCCACCCCGTTTTCCTACCAATCGATCATTCTTTATTTGGGATCGCAGGATACCATCTCCATCTCCATTCTCAGGGGAGAAAAGAAAAAGAGAGACTTTTAGCTTCAGGCAAGGAAAGCAGCAGAAGCAGCAGAAGTCTTTCTTTCTCTCCCCCCAAACTCTGCCAGATATAAATCTTTGTGAGACTTGTCGCACCAGCGTAGCCTCTTGGAACAGGATGCCTTGCAGGGCCCCAAAGACTCATTTCTGGCAGAGTTTGAGGGAGAGAAAGAAAGACTTTTGCTGCTTTCCTTGCGTGCAGCCAAAAGCAGAAGAAGAAGTTGAATGAAGCAGCCCAGTGGCCAGGTCAGGCGCATGGGCGAGTGGGGCAAGTTTCCCCCCCCTCCACCCTTTCCCCCCTCCCCTCACTACCTCATGTTGTTCACAATGCAAGCAACGCAAGCCTTGTGTTCCCATGGGCCATGTGGGTGGCGCAGCCTGGATTAATTTCTTTAGGGGGTGCTTTGGGGATGACATTTCTCTGCGGACCACCAAAATTTTCTTGCAGACCACCAGTGGTCCCTGGCCCACTGGTTAGTGACCACTGATCTAATCTACCTCATTAGGCTGATAAAATATGTGGAGGGAGACAGGAAACCATTTAAATTATGATTGCTTTATTATCCACCAAAACATATATATGAATTAAGTCACTTAATGACAGCAGCAGTTCCCTGGAGTTTTAGCTGGGAGTATTCCCTCCCTTCCTTACTACCTAGTTGATATTTCTTGAAAAAGCTGGGGTGAGCTTGGGAAATAAATCCCATAAGGCAGTGTTGCCCATACTTTCCGGCTTTGTGGACTGGCGGGGTGTGAGAGGGGATGGTTTTGCACAAGCAGTGAGTGAGTGTGTGTGCTTGTGCACGCCTGCCGCTTACATAGCTCTGTTCCGAATGGGTTGTGGCCTAGTACCAGGCCTCAGCCCAGGGATTGGGTACCCCTGCTATAAGGGATATTCCTTTCCTGAGTATCCAGAGCAACCCTACACAAACAGCCACCCACCCAAATCAAGCTTTTCCCCTCAATGCGCATGCAGGCAAACCAGGATCCTCCTATCTCTGCCTCTCTGATCTTGGCAGCAACGACAGAGCAGGCTGTGGAGAAACAGCCCACCGCTCCTGCTGAACTGGAAACCATCCTCGCTGAATGAAGGCTTATTTAGCTCAGCAATGAAAACATCACTTCGCATACCTCAGCCTGAAAACACACCCTGTGTTGCCTTGAGTCATACTCCCGCTCGCCTTTGTGAAGGCATCAACTACAGACATAAACAGTCGACACTCCTACACAACCCAGAGCAGGAAGTATTCCTCAGTCTCGCTCTTCCACACATCCGCATCAGCAATTTCTCACCGGCCTTCAAGACTTCCTCCCCATATCTTTTTTTTTTTTCCTCGTTCCCTCTACCTTCTTTGCACTCTGCAGCGTCCAATGTTGTGGCATCACAACCTAGAAGTTGAGTGGAATTGTCAACCTGCCCCATCTGGTTTTGGAGAAAGAATGAGTCAGGGAAGTCAAAGCAGAGTTTCAACGAGCTTTTAGTTTTCTTCTCGAAATCCCAGGAATCAAGAATACTTCTCCTTTCCTCCTTCTCCCAGGGCCTCTTCTATTGTCCCCCAGCTCACAAACTTCACTGACTATCAAAAGGCGTCAAACACAATGATGGCGAATCTATGTCACAGGTGTCAAAAGTGACACACCACAACATTTTGGGTGTTGCACCAGTGTTCATCAACACGTCAGCAGATTCTCGAAAGCATCAGCTGTTTTCTCATCATTGCTGGAGACTTCCAACAAGCAGTCAATGAGCAAAGGCAAGTTCTCTTAACGACTGCATGAATCACTTAATTGCAGTGATTTGCTTAACAACGGTGACAAAAAAGGGTCATAAAATGGGGCAAAACTCACTTAACTGCCTTGCTTAACAACAGAAATATTGGGTTCAATTGTGGTTGTAAGTCAAGGACTACCTGGTACTTATAAACTACAACAGGCAGGATTAAAAAAATATCACATAAATAAGACTCAATTGTAGACTCAAATGTGCTTTTTTCAAAAGGCAACTGGGCTGATTTTTTTCTGAGGAGGAGGAGGAGGAGAAGGCGGAGAAGAAGAAGAAGAAGAAGAAGAAGAAGAAGAAGAAGAAGAAGAAGAAGAAGAAGAAGAAGAAGAAGAAGAAGAAGAAGAAGAAGAAGAAGAAGAAGAAGAAGAAGAAGAAGAAGAAGAAGAAGAAGAAGAAGAAGAAGAAGAAGAAGAAGAAGAAGAAGAAGAAGAAGAAGAAGAAGAAGAAGAAGAAGAAGAAGAAATAATTTTGCTTCTCATCCAAGAAGCTTCATCAGTTGTGACTGGATGGTGGGAAGGTGGAAGGGATAGGTGTAACAGGATGGTGGGGATGGGTGGATGGAAGGATTGTATTTCTTTGCAGTCATCTGGTCATTAGCACACTCTCTGAGAGCCATTGAGGCCATTGGGGGTTTATCTGTGCCTCCAGGGTCACCTGAAACAGAGCACAAATGGTTGCAGAATCTTGGAACTGCTGAAAAGACTGCATTGTAGACAAGAGGTAGGCAGTGTTGTATTCCCTCCCCTCAGTTGAGAGAGGGATATTCAATTCTGACATAAATGGCCTCTTTTACCCCTTTTTCAAACCAGCGATCCTCTCTATCCAGAATGTGGACTTTGCTGTCTTTAAAAGAGTGACATTTGTCTTTCAAGTGCAGATGGACTACTGACTCTTGTCCGGATGGGTTTGTTCTCCTATGTTGTGCTATGGCTTTTGTGAAGTGGTTGTTTTGTTTGTCCAATGTATAGATCTGCACATGTCTCACTGCATTGTATTATATTGTGTTACTCAATTGTAGAGCTTCTAGATGTGGTCTCTGGCTCTCTTAGTACTATGATGGATGTCCTCTCTTGGCAACTTCACAACAGTGAAAGATTACACATGAAGACTCTGTGCCAATAGGTTGAGATTTTGGACTCCAAGGACTTTGACTATATTTGAGAGCTGAGTCAATTCTTTCTTTCCTTTTTTCTTGGCTCAAGCAGTCTATATATGAAATGGCAGTAAAATCAATCTTTTTATTGTTTGCAACTCAACCAAATGTTGGAAGGGAATTGCAGAAAGGAAGTTGGAACTCTCTCCATCCATCCATCAGCAGGATAACTCTATGAAAACTGAGTCGAAGGAAACCAAATTTGGTATTGTGGGAAAAGCTGGTGAGAGAAGGATCAAGTTCAAAAAAGGGGGCTAGTTCCAGAAAGGGACTTTCAAAAATTAAATTAAATTCTCCCCCTCTCCCCCTCCCACATGGGGAGGAGCAGGTGGGCAGCAGCTCAAAACAAACTGCATACAACTCATGGTGTGTTTTACACCACACTGCTGGGGGTTCATAAGGGTTCAGAAGAGCCCCTAGCTAGGATTCTGTGCAGTTCGGAGAACCCCCAAATCCCACTCCTGACTGGCTCCACCTACCCCACCCCACCCCTCCAAGGAGTCCCCACGTGGCCTATTTTGGATGCAGGTAAGTGCAGGGCATGCACGGATACTCAGGGAGGGCAATAAATGGGCCTCCTGGATATTCAGGAAAACCAGAAAGTTTTCCAGAGAGCCTCTGGAGTCCAGTGAGGCCATTTTCGCCCTCCCAGAGGCACAAGGAAAAGAGCCCAGGGAGGATGAAAACGCCCTTCCCGCTATGGTGCAGGAGGCTGACTAGGCCAGGGGTCACCAACATTTGGCCCTCAGAGACCACCAAACTCATAATTTTAAATCCCAGGGACCACTAATATGAATTTTGACTGACAGTGGCTTGCTGATGTTGGTGGGAGAGAGAGAGAAAGAGAGATCTGATCTAACCTCTCTCTTTCCCTCTCTCTCCCTCTCTCTCTCTCTCTCACACACACACATAAAAACACAGAGGCAGAGGTGGGATTTAAATTTCTTAACCGGTTCTGTGGGCGTGGCCTAATTTGTGGGTGTGGGTGGTCATGTGACTGGCTGGACATGGCTTGTATGTAAATATTATAAATATTTATGTAAATATTGAATTTTTTATAAAAGAAAGAGCAACTTTTACCCAAAATCAGGCAAAGCAGGCAGGCAGATTGAGTTGCTCACAGAATCACAGATTGACTCAGAGATCTATCTTTTTGCCATCGGCTACCTGAGTCTCACATAAAATTTGCTTACAAGCAAACTATAAAATTTGCTGGCAAACAAACTCATAAAATTAACTCACATCACACCATGTATGTAAATATTGAATTTTTTATTTAAAAAAAGAGCAACTTTTACCCAAAATCAGGCAAAGCAGGCAGGCAGATTGAGTTGCTCACAGAATCACAGATTCATTCAGAGATCTATCTTTCTGCCATCAGCTACCTGAGACGGCACTGAATAATAGCAGCTTCAGTCCCAAGGAAGGTTCGGCTCTGCTTAAAAGCAGAGCCCAAGCTGAAGATCTAAAGATTAGTTAGAAAGCAAGAAATCCAATGGTTTCCTGCTTTCTAATTAATCTAAATCTCTCTGCAGATTAGCTGATAGTCAGAGGGGGAGGGAAAAATAACAACTTAGCAGGCAAGTTTGCCAGGTAAGAAGTAAGTGGGCAGCGCAGCCCATTCACTCCATGGTTCCTGCGGGCCATGTGGGCACCGCACAGCCTAGATTATTTGATTTGGGGGGGTGCTCTGGGGGTGACATTTCTCTGCAGCCCACCAAAATTTTCTCGTGGACCACCAGTGGGCCATGGCCCACCGGTTGGCGACCACTGCTTTGGAGAATAGCTTGACTACCTCTTTTATCCTTCTTATTATCTTCTTTACTTCCCTGTTTTATTGGTATTATTATGATTGTGATTATCATCACAATTCTGGTTGCTTTGCATGTCTGCGCTAGAGACAAGTTCTTTTTCTGTCTAATTACTCTTGTCCAAATAAGGCATCCAATTCAATTCAATTCAAGAATGAGGGCAGCAGGGGGAGAGAGGCTTTGGGGAGTCATTCAGAGATGTGAGTCAAAGTTGAAGACTTTCAGAGAAAAACACACCGATTGACTCACTGGCCAAGCAAAGCAAAAGACAGATGGTTCCATCATGCCTCCCAACAAGAAGTCATCTGAAGTTCAGCAGAAGTCAACCAGGGTCTTCCCCAGAAGGGGAAACTATTGTGCAAGAATCATCATAAAGGCTGCACAAGAACAACGGCTGCCTGTGGTTTCACAATAGGATGACTTATTTCTCTCACCATAAACAGCCAGCATAGGCTGAATTGTGTGAAAGAGGAGGAACGATACAGGTAGTCCACAACTTACAACCACAATTGAGTCCAAAATTTCTGTTGCTAAGGGAAACAGTTGTGAAGGGAGTGTTGTTGCCCAGAGGTGGGATTCAGCCGGTTCTGACCAGTTCTGGAGAACCGGGAGTGGAAATTTTGAGTAGTTCAGAGAACCGGCAAATCCCACCTCTAACTCGCCCCGCCCCTATCTATTCTCTGCCTCCCGAGTCCCAGCTGATCGGCTGGGTCTTCTTTGGTTGCCCTGCACAGGAGAACGGAGCTGGAAAACAGGTTAGTGGGGTGGGAAGCAGAGATGGTTTTCAGCAGGTTCTGACCAGTTCTGGAGAACCGGTAGTGGAAATTTTGACTAGTTCAGAGAACCGGTAAATACCACCTCTGACTGGAGATTTTACAGTATTATTCCCCTGTCACGGCCATCAAGCCATGCTCACAGAACTGGTAGCAAAAATATTTGAATCCCACCACTGGTGTAGCTCCATTTTATGACCTTTTTTGCCCCCCTGAGCAGGGAGGTTGGACTAGAAGATCTCCAAGGTCCCTTCCAATCTTCTATTGTATTCTATTCTATTGTATTGTATTCTGTCCTGTCCTATCCTATCCTATCCTATTCTCCTACTCCTAATTCCATTCCATTCCATTCTATTCCAACCTATTTTCTGCTTTCCCACAGTTTATTCCTAACCATAAACTAAGAATTGTTGTAAGTCACTTTTTTCAAGGCCTTGTAACTTCAGTCACTAAATGAACGATTGTTAAGACAAAAAGTACCTGTACAGAAAACAAGTTCCCAGCTAAAAATTTCAGGGCTGGGCTTCAAAAATTTTAGCAAAGGGTTCTCTGCCTGGTTCCTGGGTGGGCGTGGCCAAGGTGGGCATGGCCTAGTCAGCCTCCTGCACCGTGGCGGTGGGGGGGGGGGTCGTTTTTACTCTCCCTGGGCTCCGGAGGCTTTACTCGAGCCTCCGGGAGGGCGAAAACAGCCTCCCTGGGCTCTGGACGCTCTCTGGAAGCTGAAAACAGGCCCATTTCCAGCCTTCCTGAATTTTCAAGAGGCCCGTTTTTCACCCTTCCCGAGCCTCCATCTTACCTGCATCTAAAACGGGCCATGTGGGGATTCTTGGGAGGGGTGGGGCAGGATAGACATGGCCAGCCAGGAGTGAGATTTGGAGGTTCTCCAAACTGCACAGAATCTTAGCTAGCGAACCCCCAGCCGCCCATCCCTGGCTAAATATATATTTCCAAATAGTAAAAGCTATTAAGAATGCAAGCCCAGCTTTTAGGACTTCAGAGGAACGGAGAGAGGTGGGCGGCGGGGGGGGTGTTGTTGTTGGGGAGGTCTTCTTGATGCTTGAAAGGTTCCTGCCAAATCTTTCTGGGATGGTCCTTCTGTAATTATAGTTGCACTAAGATAATGATTAGTTATCATTTGAACATCCTCCTTGTGCTGAGCGGGGACTGGTGTGTCAGATGAGGCTGAAAAGAACCCAAGAAAAATTAACAGACTGTTGCTGTTGCCCAATCTTTTTTTTTGTTTTAATGTAAAAATCAAAGAGAGAACCTGTCGAGAACTAGGGAGAAATTTCCTGACAGTTAGAACGATTTATCAGTGTAATGCGTTGCCTTCAGAAGTTGTGGTGCTCCCACATTGGAAATGTTTGTGGCCACAGATTATAGCCATGACCCCCCAAGAATTAACTCAAAATTTAAATCATAATTTTTTTCAAGCCTTCGTGGATCCCCTGTTGACAACATCACGGCTTCCCAAGAGGTCTGCGCACCACAGGTTGAGAACCAGCGGTATATGGTTTCCTGCTTGATCAGGGGGTTGGACTAGAAGATCTCTAAAGACCATTTTTCCAGCTCTGTTATTCTGTTAAAAAACAACCCTGTGTATCTTTAAAAGCCGTTCTGTAAAAAAAGGCAGAATTTGTTCTTTTTTTTTTTTCCTTGTGTTGCTGGCATAACCAGGAAATGATGAATGCGTTCAAAAAATTTAAGTGATTTTTATCTTATCAGTTTTCCTTTGCTTGCAAGTGCTGCATTTCAGGTCGAGTCATTTTATAAAGCCGGTGACAGCACAAGCCTATACAAGTTGAAGAAGGAAAAGCAAATCTCCCAGGTTTGAGAGCTCAGATAACACACTCAACTGGGCCAGCCGAAAATTGAGCCCCTGTGTGCTTACACAATGAACTTGGTTAGTTTCAACCTTGGTTAGCTTGATTTGTGGCTTTGATGGCTGTACGATGCCAATCCAGTTGATTCATTTGGGGTTTAAGGTATTGTACAAATTCAGAAAAAGGGGTTAAATCCCTAACCGGGTGAGTCATATTGTATGAATTGAGTTTATTCTCAATTAAATGGGCCTTGGATTGTAGCCTTAAGTCATCCAATTGTGTCAACTGACAATAGTTGAGGAAAAAAAAAAGGGTAGGTCTTTACCAAACAGGTAATTAATATAAAATGGTCTTCTCACACCTGTGTTTGGACTAAAACTCCCAGTCCTTTAATAATCCTGGCTAAATTGTAACTAAAATATTTCTTTTCAATGTATTGTTTTTTTTAAAGGAGTCATTTAAAGCAGTGTTCATCGCCAGGTCTTGTGCAATGAAAACCTTGGTTATTCATGAGGGTACAAAGATGGTTATTAGAAATTACAGAGCACAAATTAGAACTCAAACTGGAAATATTCTTATTAGGAATAATTAAGGAAAAATTGAGCAAGGTCATCCGATACATCATTATACATATCATAACTGCGGCGAGAATAGCCTTCGCACAGGGATGGAAGAAAGAAAAGATACCATCTGAAGAAGACTTGACACAAAAAATAATGGATTGTGCGAAACTGGCTAAATTCACCATGGAATTAAGAGGCAAAGATGATTCGGACTATTGTGCAATTTGGGATAGGTGGTACAAATGGGTGGATGATAGAAATAAGAGTTGATGTATACGTATAAAATGGGAGGTATGTATTAATAACGACACAAACACTGTTAATGTGAATAGAGATTTGTATTTTTGTTTTTAAAAAATAAAATATTTTTAAAAAGAAAAAACAAAAAGAAAACCTTGGTTATTCTATGCAGCAGCTCAACCTTTCATATTCTTAGGTCTGCTATCCTGAACCAAATCCTCATCAACAGGTAGGAATTGGTACAGGAAATAAAAGTAACAGGCAAGCCACGTGCCAATATTATTTTCAAACTCATGATGACAAGTAGAGAGGAACAGAAAAGAGCCAGACCTGGATACTGGATATCAGAAAAACATATTTTGATGGATCTGCAGTACATTAAAGTTAGGTCAGATGTAGTTGCTTGAAGCCCTGAAGGAAAGCTCAGGAAACCCTGCAAAAACTAAGATATTGAAGATGCAATCATAAATAATTTCTACTGGAAGGAAAAGTGAGAAAGATCTCAAGAGATCGAGATAGATGCAGATAGAGCTCTTTGCAGTGCTGAAATGAAAGAAGAAAAATGTGTATAGGAAATGCTAGGAAGAAAGGAAGGAAGGAAGGAAGGAAGGAAGGAAGGAAGGAAGGAAGGAAGGGGGGAGGGAAGAAAGGAGGGAAGAAAGGAGGGAAGAAAGGAAGGAAGGGGGAGGGAGGGAGGGAAGGAAGGAGGGAAGGAAGGAAGAAAGGAAGGAAGGAAGGAAGGAAGGAAGGGGGGAGGGAGGGAGGGAGGGAGGGAAGGAGGGAAGAAAGGAAGGAAGGAAACCAAAGAAAGAGAGTCTCCAGGAACTGGAGATTTGTAACAAAAACTAAAATATCGAATGATTTGAGATTTGTGAATGTACAAAACAACAGCTAAGTCAGAAACAGAAAAGCAAAAACAAGAAGGGAGTGGATTTGTAATGGATGATAGCAAGGGAAGTAGAACAGCCTAACTCAGATTCTATCTTTCTTGTCTAGAAAAGGAAATTAAACTTTCCTTATTCCAAACAGCAGTGTCTTGTTTGTCTCAATGACTCGTTTGTGGTTTAAAAAAATTGAGATCAGAATTTCCACTAATAAGCACTGCAGTTGTTAAGTGAGCCATGCCTGATTTTATGACCTTTTTAACCATGGCTGTTAAGCAAACCACTGTTAAATGAATAACCATTCAGCAAATCCAGTTTCTCTCATTGGGTTTGCTTGTCAGAAGCTCACTGGGATGCTTACATATGGTGATCCTGTGTCTCCAGAATGCTACAACCATAAGTACATGCCAGGTGCCAGGTGCCGTAATTCCAACATATAGATACTGCAGCAGTTGTAAAGCCAATGAAAAGTCGTTTTTTTCAATGGCATTGTAACTTCAAACAGTCACTAAACAGATGGTTGTAAGTCAAGGGTTAACTGTACCAATAGAAAATTGTAGAGCTATAGATTAGATCAAAGGTATCCAACCTTGGCAACTTTGCCAAGCTTGGATACTCCTGGGCCAGATCACCTATTAGGATATTTAATTTAGTAGCTGGAACAGTAAAGTGTACAATGGGCCAGAACACATACTTGTAGTTGATAGTTGGAGAATGCAGGTTCATGCATGAGGCAATCTGAGCTATGATTGGTTGTTGTGGCGTAAAGGGGAAGTTTCTTTTTTCCCCGCCTTTTTCTTTTGTGTGCCCTGTATGCTATTTTATTTACCTCATGATTCTCCTGACTATCTTGCCTGCTCTACATATAAATGTTAAATATATATTTTTATTTATTGTAATTTGTCAAGCAGAAGTGAAAATGGAAATTATACAAAAAATAAAACAATGACAGGGATGTTATAGCCATTTATATAAAATACAAGTTTGTGTCCATATCTCTGACTTTCATTTGGACAGCTGCTATGCAATTGCTTGACCTCCCCATCCGTATCTCAACCTCAGCCATGTTAGGATGTGTGGACTTCAATTTAATCCTCCAGGGAATGATTGAAGGCAAATGAGGTCCAGGCAGAAGAAGAATATCAAAATCTAAGGCACTGGATTGGACAAAACTCAGCAGCACTTTTTCATGTGACTGTTGGTAAAGAATAAGGATCGTCCAACCATGATTGCCAAGAAAAAAAGAAAGAGGGGAGGGAGGAGGGGAGGAGAGAGGGAGAGGAGAGAGGAGAGGAGAGGAGAGGAGGAGGGGAAGGAGGGGGAGAGGAAGCAGGGAAGAAGAAAAGAGGGAAGAAGAAGAAAAGGGAGAAGGAGGAGAGGAGGGAGGAGGAGGAGGAGGAGAGAGAGGAGGAGGGGAGTGAGAGAGGAGGAGAGAGGAGGAGGAGGAAGAAGAGAGAAGAAGAAGAAGAAGAGAGAGAAGAAGAGAAGGAGGAAGAGGAGAAAAGAAGAGAAGAGCAGAAGGAAAAGAAGAAATGAGAAGAGGAGGAAGGAGGGAAGGAAAGAGGGAAGAGGAGGAGGAAGGAGGAGAGGAGGAGGAAGAGGGGGAGGAGAAGGAGGAGAAGGAGGAAAGGAGAGAAGGGGGAAGGAGAAGGAGGGGAGGAGGAGGAGGAGAAAAGAAGAGGAGGAGGAGGAGGAGGAGGAGGAAGGAGAGAAGAGGAAGAGGAGGAGGAGGAGGAGGAGAGAGGAGAGGAGAGGAGGAGGAGAAGAGGAGGAGAAGAAGAAGAAGAAGAAGAAGAAGAAGAAGAGAGAAGAAGGAGAGAAGAAGAAGAAGAAGAAGAAGAAGAAGAAGAAGAAGAAGAAGAAGAAGAAGAAGAAGAAGAAGAAGAAGAAGAAGAAGAAGAAGAAGTTGTTCAACTCCCAGAATTCTCCTGCCAGCGGTAGCTGAGATTAAGAAACATTTGAATGGATTGAGAAGGTTTTTTTTTAAAAAAAGAAAGAAATATAAAAGAGGCAATGTTAAACATTTTTTTCACTTGCGGCTAAGAAAAGGGCCAATTTATCAGCAGTCAAACATGACTCTAGGAAGCTCCCATCTCCTAAAGAGCAGGGATTTCAGATGGGAGGACAAGCAAATGCAATTAGGAAGGCCCCTTGACTTTCCCTTTCAATTGCAAAAGGGGGGCTGTGAATGGGTCGAGATGGATACATTGTGAAACCCAATTTGTAAGGACTTCTGTGTCTTCTCTCCACTTTCAGCCTTCACATGAGCAAGCCGAGCTGCGGTGGAGTCGGGCTCATTTTGCAACAATGATGGCCTTCAATTGCTTTAATTGTCCTTCCTTTTTTTTTCCCCCTGGGGTGGGGGGAAACCTTGGTAACTGCCATTCTGGCTCTGCAGGATGGGAAGATGAGGAGCGGGAAGATGTACAATTGAAATTTCTCAGCCCTTTTGCCAAACTGCAGCTTTCTGGATTTGTTGGGAAGATGCCAGGGCAATTAAGCTGGCATGTCAATCTGTAGCACAGATTGAATTATATTGCCTCTTTATTTTTATTTTTTTTGTATTTCTTTCCAGGGGAATATCTGGGAAAGCAAAGGGGTCGTATTTTGCCTAATTGTTTCCAGTGCTTCAGAGAAGAGCAAGAAAGATTGACAAAATGCTCCAGGACTTGGCAACTCCTTCTTTGGGTCTTCAGTTAGGACACAATAAGATGTTATTAAAGGATTTAACCGGTGCTAGGGTGCACCTTATCATTGTCCGTTTTAAAGTCGGTCCTCCTGAGATCTCTTGCATCTTGAGGACCAGAGCAGAAAGAGACTGGTATTGTAGACTATTTCTCAGCAGGTTTTTGTTGTTTTGACTTATGATTCCCCTCATCTTGCAGACTGCATTAAAATGTCCCCGCCACGACGGATGACATTTCTGGCTTTGCGCCTCCATGTCTATCAAAAGTTGTGAGAAATGTTTTTCATAATAAGCTGTTCTGGAAGATTGGATGTTGTCTAAGTGGAGGTATCAAAAAGAGCGCTGTCCTGGGATTTGATAAAGCATGGGCTTGTCGCAATGGCATTTTCCCATGCTCCTGGATCAGCTCGGTAATATATAACCAGTCGAGCAAGTAGCGTCCCATGAAAACCCAAGCATCTTTTCTCAAGGAGCACAGACGGAAGGCTGGAATATATAATTAGCATAGTACACCCTCCGGAAATAATATGGGAAATGCTGTGTCTTCAGAATGAGCATTTTTTCTAGTCTGAACGAGATTCAACCTTCAGACCAGGATGGATTGGACCAACAGCAAAACTTTGCTGTAATTTTCACGGATAATGGATGAGGTGTTAGAATCCTTCTTAGGCCAAACTGTTTTATGCCAGCCAGGAATTCCTTTCCGGGAGAACTTGTCCCAGTGATAAATCACTACAGGTTTGTCCCCAACTTACGGCCTTTCTTACAACCTCTCTTTACTAGCAGTGGTGGGTTTCAAAGTGGTTTACCACTGTTTCAGTGGGCATGCTTTGTGTGCATGCACACATTTTGCACACATGAGTGCACCAAACATGCATTTTGCATATGCGCAGAGGATTACCTATTCACCTCCTGCAATCCTGCACTCTCCCTGAGTCTTCAGCAGCTGATGCATGGCAATCTGCTGTGCCATGCAAAACAGCTGTGCTTCAAAAGCAGGAAATAAAGGTCAGTATGGGAGCCCAGGCGGGGCAGATGGCCCCAAGGATAGATTGTCAGAGTGAACCGGTTCACTCCCAGTTGATCTTCGAAGCTACCGGTTTGGTGAAACCGGGCTGAACCAGTAGAATGCCACCTCTGCTTACTAGCACTGATGATGTTATTTATTTTATTTAATTTATATTGCTGCCTATTTGCCCATGGTGACTCGAGGTGGCTTACACAATGTAAAACCATATTTAACACAAAAAATAAAAATAAAAAAAAAACAATAAAAACTAACAAAACGAATCAAATAAATTAGTAAAGTACAATAGAACAAAATTTGGAAAAAATTAAAAAACAAACAAACTCCCCCCACCCCACCCTCCACCCCCCGATGGCAGCAGATCGCACTAGCCATTTGATAGGCTCCATCCTCTCTGGGCTCCCCAGGCCCGCTGGCAAAACCAGGTCTTCAGTGCCTTTCGGAAGAGAGCTAGAGTGGGGGCCATTCTAATCTCTGGGGGAATGATATTCCAGAGACAAGGAGCCACCACAGAGAAGGCCCTTCTTCTGGATCTCACCAGGTATATCCCCCCCAGGGGTGGGACCCACAACTTTCCTTGCCTCCTCGCTCTAATGGGTCGGGTAGATGTCACCGGCAAGAGACATTCCCTCAGATAACCTAGTTGCTAATATTACCTAGTTAGGGTAATGAAACGTCTGCAAGAAAACAAGCAAGCTCAGAGGGGTCTCCTCATTACAACCTTTCGTTTAGTGACTGCTTGAAATCACGACGGCATTGAAAAAAAAGGGAGTTAGGAGGACCATTTTTCACACTTATGACCGCTGCAGCATCACCGTGGTCAGGTGATCAAAAATTGGGTGCTTGGCAACTGGGTCATATTTATAACGATTGCATTGGGCTTGATTGTAGTCATAAGTCGAGGACTACCTGCATTGCTATTTTTAAGTGTTGATCTCTGGAGAAATACACAACACAACCTTACTGCCACACATCAATCAAGCCCAGCAATTTCCTTGCCTATAACTTCCCATATAAAGAAGTGGTTAAATGTGGTTAAACAACCAACATCCTGCAAATTGGGCCTTCTCGGCAACCTCTATAGCTTCCTTGATGGACTCCTTTATTCTGAATTAGGAAATTTATACGCCTCTCTGCTGCAAAATGTATTTATTTAAGGGACAAATCCATGGGTTGGCTTTATTTTTCTTTCTTCGGTTAGTGGGCTTCCTTGAGTAGGATCAGCCATAGATAAATCTTCAGAACAGAGGAGGATTGTATATAACTGGGCACAAACGTCTATGCAGATCGAACTTCTTCAAATTCGTGAGCTGATGTGCTTTGTTTGACAGCAAACATGAGAGGGGGGCGGGGAAGAGAGACCTGTATATTACAGCATTGAACATTCAAGACTTAACGCCCAAGCTGCTGATAAAACTATCCGGCTCCTGTTTCTTCTTCCCCTGTTTCTGAAGTTGCAACTGAGATTATCCTTCTGGGCGCATTATCTCTGGCAAACTTTGTATTTTAAACTCCGCATCTTCTTCTCCGCATTCCTAGACCAAAACTGCAATCAATCACTGCAAGGATAACAACAGCCAGCAGCATTTGCTCTGCACTGATATATTTCTTTTTGCAAATGGAGGGGGACGTGAGCGAGAGTTAAAAGGAGCCAACGGAGCAATGAACTGATGAGCCCCACATATGCACTGTTAGGATAGGAGTGGGCGGGGGGGGGGGGGGGAGACAGAGCTGCTCTGCCTTTGAGTAAAAAGGTGGTGGGGGGAAACCCCAGAATGTCTCGGAGGTCAGATTCCATGCCCGTTCAAAGGACATGATAGTGAAAGGCTGGTTCCCACGGGTTTAGACTTGGCCTTGTTGTCTCTAAGTGAAAAAAAGATTCTGCTGTTACAGGTGGAAGGGAAGGCCAGGAGGTGACCCCCCTCCCTCAACCCCCATGGATCAGGAATGGTTTTGACCAGGTATCTTCCCCCCCCCCCCGCCCCACACCATCCCCCTCCCTCGAGGCTCCATTAGCATGGTAGTATTCAGCAAAGCCAGACCAGGGAAGCTGGGAGAAGGGAGGAGGGAGGAAGGCACCATCCGGATCTCATTTCATGCAATTTTCAAGTCCGGGTTCAGAGCTCTAGCTTAGTCTGTGGGTGTCTGTACACACACACACACACACACACACACACACACACACACACCAATTATTTATTTATTCGTATATATAATTTTATCAAAACTTTTAAGAGAGAAGATAAAAGAACTCATAGAAGCGAATATAAAGAAAAGGACAAAAGAAAGAGAAGGAAAGAAAGAAAAGAAAGATGAAAGGTAAAGAAAGGAAGGAAGGAAGGAAGGAAGGAAGGAAGGAAGGAAGGAAGGAAGGAAGGAAGGAAGGAAGGAAGGAAGGAAGGAAGGAAGGAAAAGGAAGAAAGAAAAAGGAAGGAAGGCAGAAAGAGAGAGAGAGAAAGACCTCTGAAGTCCCTTCCAACACTATTATTCTATAAATCTGTAAAGTACAAAGAAGGAGCTTTCTATTTTCTTTACAGCAGGTAAACCTCTTGCTATAAGGTTACACCAGAACCCATTTTGCCCCCATAATCTATCCTGTCTTATCATTAAAACCATAAATCCTAACTTCATTTTGTTTTCTGTTTCACATAAAATGTCTATAAGGGGTTTATTTTCAGCAATAAACGTAGATAGAGTTTTTTCTCTGATCAAAGAAGTCAATTTAGCCATCTTGGCAAGGTGCATCATCACCATCTTCAACCATCCCTCCATTGTGAAGGGTGCCGGGTTTTTTTTTCATCTTTTGAGCATCTTTCTTGGTTTTTTGGGGTGGGTGGGTGGGAGGTTGGGGGTGTTCCTCTTGTATTGGATTCTTATCTTCCTGAAGATACACTAGAGATGCTTTTGGGTAATTAAGACTTGGCCTTGGTTTCAACAGCACATTTTAAATCCAGCTTGTCAACTTCCTCACACCACCTCATGCCATCCCTCTGACCTTTGGGCTTTGCCAGACATTAATTTTGTGCCGTCTGAGTGGAATGTAACAGCTTCCAAACTGGAAAGACGATGAAGGCACAGCCCTCTCCTTTTTGCTTTCCTCTCAAGGGGGATGGGGAAAAAAAACAGGCAAGACCTTTGTGTAAACAGCTTTTAAAATCAGGAGTTACATCAGGAGTTATTTTTTAGAATTTAGAATTCTTCATTGGCCAAGTGTGGTTGAACACACAAGGAATTTGTCTTGGTGCAAATAACTCTCAGTATACATAAAAGAAAAGATACATTCGTCAAGATTCATTAAGGTACAACACTTAATGATAGTCATAGGGTACAATAAGCAATCAAATCATACTAGGAAACGGTCCATATAAATCATAAGGATTCGAGCGACAAAGTTACAGTCATACAGTCACAAGTGGGAGGGGATGGGTGATAAGGAGTGATGAGAAGATTAACAGTAATAGTAGTGCAGACTTTGTAATAGTTGGACAATATTGAAGGAATTATTTGTTTAGCAGAGTGATGGCTTTTGGGGAAAAACTGTCCTTGTGTCTAGTTGTTCTGGTGTGCAGTGCTCTATAGCGTCGTTTTTTGAGGGAAGGAGTTGAAATAATTTATGTCCGGGATGTGAGGGGTCTGTAAATATTTTCACAGCCCTCTTTTTGACTTGTGCAGTATACAGGTCCTTGATGGAAGGCAGGTTGGTAATAATTGTTTTTTTCTGAGGTCCTAATTATCCTCTGAAGTCTGTGTCTACCTGTTGGGTTGCATAACCAAAGCAGACAGTTATAGAGGTGCAAATGACAGACTCAATCATTCCTCTGTAGAACTGGATCAGCAACTCCTTGGGCAGTTTGAGCTTTCTAAGTTGGCACAGAAAGAACATTCTTTGTTGTACTTTTTTGATGATGTTTTTGATGTTAGGTGTCCATTATAGTAGAACCCAGAAATTTGAAGGCCTCTACTGTTGATATTGTAAGAGGTGGTAGTATGGGAGCGTTTCCTCTAAAGCCTACCACCATTTCTACGGTTTTGAGTGTGTTCAGTTCCAGATTGTTCCGGTTACACCACGAGGCAAGTTATACAACCTCTGTCTGTATGCGGATTCATTGTTGTTTCGAATGAGACCAATCACTGTTGTGTCATCAGCAAACATCAGTATTTTAACAGATGGATCATTTGAGATGTAGTCATTGGTATATAGGAGAAGAGAAGTGGAGAAAGCACACAGCCTTGGGGGACCCCTATGCTAATTGTACAGGTATCAGATGTGAATCTGCCTAGTTTCACTTGCTGCTTCCTGTCTATTAGGAAGCTTATGATCCACTTACAAGTGTGTTCAGGTACCGCTAGTTGGTTTATTATATATATATATATATATGTGTGTGTAAGGTTTTTAAGCTGATAATTTTAAATAATAAATAAGGGAGACTAGTATAGATCTATTTCGAGCTAATTAGCTCTCTTCAGCTAGCCATACCCTTACTGGGATTCGAACCAGGGAAGTATTACATGTCAGGCAGTTGTAATTGCCACTACACCACTGGCTCTCTCCTTATCAAAGGATATATATATATATATATATATATCCTTTGGATATATATATATATATGGATATATATATATATGGATATATATATATATATATATATAATCCTTTGTACTTAATACAAAGTATATATATATAATATATATATATATATATATATATATATATATATATATATATATATATATGGATCTTTGGTTCTTCGGGTTTTCTCCCGCGTAGAGTTGGAAATATCTAGGCGATGTTTCGATGAAGTCTCATTCATCATCTTCAGGCTTGTGTCTTCGGCCTAGAAGCCGTACCACAGCTGCATCACTACCTGCTTCAAACCGCCCCAACACATACATGAAGGGAACTGATGCCCACCATGAAGATGTGGCACGACCACGAACGCGAAGCCAAACAATAGTATCACAGCTCACCAGCTCAAATCCCCCAGCAACTGAGACCAACTGGAGTACAACCAAACCCCCACCAGAACAGAACACACCCCCAGCCAATCAGAACACAGCCAACCCCCCAACCAATCAGAACACAGCCAAACTCCCAACCAATGAGAACACACCCCCACCCAATCAGAACACAGCCAAGCCCCCACCCAATTAAGTCACACACCCACTAGTAGTTAAAAGGAAGAAGCAGCTGCAATCTCACATCACTCTGAGAAGCACAAGGCCGAAGACACAAGCCTGAAGATGATGAATGAGACTTCATCGAAACGTCGCCTAGATATTTCCAACTCTACGCGGGAGAAAACCCGAAGAACCAAAGATCCACATACAAATACCCGCGAAAATCTCCGAAAGCATATATATATATATATATATGTGTAAGGTTTTTCACTCTAGCACTCTTCTGGAACATGTTGAAGGTTCTGCCAGCGGGTCCTGGAGAACCCAGAGTGGGATGGAGCCTATCAAATGGCTCGTGTGATCTGTTGTCATCAGGGCAGGGGAGGTGGAATTTAGGGGTGATTTTTTTAATTTATTTTTTTCTAGATTTTGTTTTATTGTACTTTATTAATTTATTTGATTCTTTTTGTTAGTTTTTTCTAAAAAATCATTTTAAATATGGTTTTATATTCTGTAAGCCGCCTCAAGTCGCCATGGGCGAATAGGCGGCAATATAAATTCAATAAATAAATAGATAAATACATACATACATAAATTGTTAGCCTACAATCCAGAAGACTTTTGAGTTGTAGTCCTGGCTTAGGCCTGAAAGCCATCTGGGTGACTTTGGGCCAAACACGAGGAGACTGTGAATTCTAGTTCCACTTTAGGCATGAAAGCCAAGTGAGCAATTTTGGGCCGATCACCAGGAGACTGAATTCAGACAAGCCACTTGTCTGAAATAGTATAAGGCAGGGAATCCCCAACCCTGAGGCTATGGCCCACTACTGGGCCACAGCCCATTTGGAACTGGGTTGTGGAAGCAGCAACAGCCAATCAGCGCATGTGAGTGCAGCTCCACTTGCGTGAGTGGCGGTTGCTTGCACTCTCCTGCTCCCGCCACTCCTGCCACTTGAGCAGGGCGTTGGACGAGAAGACCTCCAAGATACCTTCCAACTCCATTATTACATTATATACTTATACCTATGTGGTCAATACGGGTTGATAGCAACGTGATGGCACATAATCAAGAAAACAAGTTGACCTAAGGAGCAAAAATGACAGGGGAGGGAAGGCAGAAGAGGTTGCAATGATAGGAACGGCATGGATCTGACTGATGACGAACTGCTGAGCTGGGTGGAGAGTCCAAGTGCAGAGGCCCAACGACTGCACGCTCCCTCCTAACAGATGACTGGCGGTCTCCGGAACCCAGGTCGATGGTTCTGATTGTGAAGTGGCCTGAAACCAGGTGGTGGACTGACCAGAGACTCCGGATACTGGCTACGTGGGTGGGGCTGGGCCCTGGGCATGGCTATGCCTAAATACAGCGCTGGTAAGCAGTAGCTCCCAGCACTGTCTTTGCAACTGCTAAGTAATAATTTGTGCCGGACCTTGGGCTCCATTAAATCTGTATCAAACAAGCCTTTTTGTTTCTGCATTTATTTGGCTGGGGCTTCAGACAAGTGAGGGATAGGATCTCTAAGTCCTTAGGATCCCTGCTCGGAATTCTCTCTTTAAAAGTCATTACTTATGTGCAGGGATTGGATTCTACCGGTTCTCACCTATTTGTTGGAACCGGTTGTTTGGATACCGGTTTTGGAAGGAATCTCCTTTTGTTTTTTTCCATCCTTATTACATACTTGGCAGCATGCCTAGAGTTACTGCCTCCGAAGCAGTTTCTTTTTTTTCTTTCCTGGTACTTTCTTAAAGGGGAAGGGTTATTTTAAGCTTTTTACACTGTTGTTGGGAGGAAATACTCCCCGGGAAATACTTCCAGCCGCATGCAACCATCAGCACTTTGAAGAATGAATTGAATAATGAAGCAGAGAATAGAATAGAATACTTTATTGGCCAAGTGTGATTGGACACACAAAGAATTTGTCTTGGTGTAAATACTCTCAATATACATAAGGAAAAGATACATTCATTAAAAATCAAGAATCATAACGTACAACACTTACTGATAGTCGTAGAGTACAATCAATGATCAAATCATACTAGGAAACAATCAATATAAATCGTAAGGATACAAGGGACAAAGTTACAGTCCTACAATCACAAGTGGGAGGGGATGGGTGATAAGGAGTGATGAGAAGATTAACAGTAATAGTAGTGTATGCTTTGTAAATAGTTGAACAGTGTTGAGGGAATTATTTGTTTTAGCAGAGTGATGGCTTTCGGGGGAAAACTGTCCTTGTGTCTAGTTGTTCTGGTGTGCAGTGCTCTATAGCGTCGTCTTGAAGGAAGGAGTTGAAACAGTTTATGTCCGGGATGTGAGGGGTCTGTAAATATTTTCACAGCCCTCTTTTTGACTTGTGCAGTATACAGGTCCTTGATGGAAGGCAGGTTGGTAATAATTGTTTTTTTCTGAGGTCCTAATTATCCTCTGAAGTCTGTGTCTACCTGTTGGGTTGCATAACCAAAGCAGACAGTTATAGAGGTGCAAATGACAGACTCAATCATTCCTCTGTAGAACTGGATCAGCAACTCCTTGGGCAGTTTGAGCTTTCTAAGTTGGCACAGAAAGAACATTCTTTGTTGTACTTTTTTGATGATGTTTTTGATGTTAGGTGTCCATTATAGTAGAACCCAGAAATTTGAAGGCCTCTACTGTTGATATTGTGTTGTCTCTACTGTTGATATTGTAAGAGGTGGTAGTATGGGAGCGTTTCCTCTAAAGCCTACCACCATTTCTACGGTTTTGAGTGTGTTCAGTTCCAGATTGTTCCGGTTACACCACGAGGCAAGTTATACAACCTCTGTCTGTATGCGGATTCATTGTTGTTTCGAATGAGACCAATCACTGTTGTGTCATCAGCAAACATCAGTATTTTAACAGATGGATCATTTGAGATGTAGTCATTGGTATATAGGAGAAGAGAAGTGGAGAAAGCACACAGCCTTGGGGGACCCCTATGCTAATTGTACAGGTATCAGATGTGAATCTGCCTAGTTTCACTTGCTGCTTCCTGTCTATTAGGAAGCTTATGATCCACTTACAAGTGTGTTCAGGTACCGCTAGTTGGTTTATTATATATATATATATATATGTGTGTGTAAGGTTTTTAAGCTGATAATTTTAAATAATAAATAAGGGAGACTAGTATAGATCTATTTCGAGCTAATTAGCTCTCTTCAGCTAGCCATACCCTTACTGGGATTCGAACCAGGGAAGTATTACATGTCAGGCAGTTGTAATTGCCACTACACCACTGGCTCTCTCCTTATCAAAGGATATATATATATATATATATATCCTTTGGATATATATATATATGGATATATATATATATGGATATATATATATATATATATATATATCCTTTGTACTTAATACAAAGTATATATATATATATATATATATATATATATATATATATATATATATATATATGGATCTTTGGTTCTTCGGGTTTTCTCCCGCGTAGAGTTGGAAATATCTAGGCGACGTTTCGATGAAGTCTCATTCATCATCTTCAGGCTTGTGTCTTCAGCCTAGAAGCCGTACCACAGCTGCATCACTACCTGCTTCAAACCGCCCCAACACATACATGAAGGGAACTGATGCCCACCATGAAGATGTGGCACGACCACGAACGCGAAGCCAAACAATAGTATCACAGCTCACCAGCTCAAATCCCCCAGCAACTGAGACCAACTGGAGTACAACCAAACCCCCACCAGAACAGAACACACCCCCAGCCAATCAGAACACAGCCAACCCCCCAACCAATCAGAACACAGCCAAACTCCCAACCAATGAGAACACACCCCCACCCAATCAGAACACAGCCAAGCCCCCACCCAATTAAGTCACACCCCCACTAGTAGTTAAAAGGAAGAAGCAGCTGCAATCTCACATCACTCTGAGAAGCACAAGGCCGAAGACACAAGCCTGAAGATGATGAATGAGACTTCATCGAAACGTCGCCTAGATATTTCCAACTCTACGCGGGAGAAAACCCGAAGAACCAAAGATCCACATACAAATACCCGCGAAAATCTCCGAAAGCATATATATATATATATATATGTGTAAGGTTTTTCACTCTAGCACTCTTCTGGAACATGTTGAAGGTTCTGCCAGCGGGTCCTGGAGAACCCAGAGTGGGATGGAGCCTATCAAATGGCTCGTGTGATCTGTTGTCATCAGGGCAGGGGAGGTGGAATTTAGGGGTGATTTTTTTAATTTATTTTTTTCTAGATTTTGTTTTATTGTACTTTATTAATTTATTTGATTCTTTTTGTTAGTTTTTTCTAAAAAATCATTTTAAATATGGTTTTATATTCTGTAAGCCGCCTCAAGTCGCCATGGGCGAATAGGCGGCAATATAAATTCAATAAATAAATAGATAAATACATACATACATAAATTGTTAGCCTACAATCCAGAAGACTTTTGAGTTGTAGTCCTGGCTTAGGCCTGAAAGCCATCTGGGTGACTTTGGGCCAAACACGAGGAGACTGTGAATTCTAGTTCCACTTTAGGCATGAAAGCCAAGTGAGCAATTTTGGGCCGATCACCAGGAGACTGAATTCAGACAAGCCACTTGTCTGAAATAGTATAAGGCAGGGAATCCCCAACCCTGAGGCTATGGCCCACTACTGGGCCACAGCCCATTTGGAACTGGGTTGTGGAAGCAGCAACAGCCAATCAGCGCATGTGAGTGCAGCTCCACTTGCGTGAGTGGCGGTTGCTTGCACTCTCCTGCTCCCGCCACTCCTGCCACTTGAGCAGGGCGTTGGACGAGAAGACCTCCAAGATACCTTCCAACTCCATTATTACATTATATACTTATACCTATGTGGTCAATACGGGTTGATAGCAACGTGATGGCACATAATCAAGAAAACAAGTTGACCTAAGGAGCAAAAATGACAGGGGAGGGAAGGCAGAAGAGGCTGCAATGATAGGAACGGCATGGGTCTGACTGATGACGAACTGCTGAGCTGGGTGGCATCGCCCCGGCTGCAGAGTCCAAGTGACGAGGCCCAACGACTGCACGCTCCCTCCTAACAGATGACTGGCGGTCTCCGGAACCCAGGTCGATGGTTCTGATTGTGAAGTGGCCTGAAACCAGGTGGTGGACTGACCAGAGACTCCGGATACTGGCTACGTGGGTGGGGCTGGGCCCTGGGCATGGCTATGCCTAAATACAGCGCTGGTAAGCAGTAGCTCCCAGCACTGTCTTTGCAACTGCTAAGTAATAATTTGTGCCGGACCTTGGGCTCCATTAAATCTGTATCAAACAAGCCTTTTTGTTTCTGCATTTATTTGGCTGGGGCTTCAGACAAGTGAGGGATAGGATCTCTAAGTCCTTAGGATCCCTGCTCGGAATTCTCTCTTTAAAAGTCATTACTTATGTGCAGGGATTGGATTCTACCGGTTCTCACCTATTTGTTGGAACCGGTTGTTTGGATACCGGTTTTGGAAGGAATCTCCTTTTGTTTTTTTCCATCCTTATTACATACTTGGCAGCATGCCTAGAGTTACTGCCTCCGAAGCAGTTTCTTTTTTTTTCTTTCCTGGTACTTTCTTAAAGGGGAAGGGTTATTTTAAGCTTTTTACACTGTTGTTGGGAGGAAATACTCCCCGGGAAATACTTCCAGCCGCATGCAACCATCAGCACTTTGAAGAATGAATTGAATAATGAAGCAGAGAATAGAATAGAATACTTTATTGGCCAAGTGTGATTGGACACACAAAGAATTTGTCTTGGTGTAAATACTCTCAATATACATAAGGAAAAGATACATTCATTAAAAATCAAGAATCATAACGTACAACACTTACTGATAGTCGTAGAGTACAATCAATGATCAAATCATACTAGGAAACAATCAATATAAATCGTAAGGATACAAGGGACAAAGTTACAGTCCTACAATCACAAGTGGGAGGGGATGGGTGATAAGGAGTGATGAGAAGATTAACAGTAATAGTAGTGTATGCTTTGTAAATAGTTGAACAGTGTTGAGGGAATTATTTGTTTTAGCAGAGTGATGGCTTTCGGGGGAAAACTGTCCTTGTGTCTAGTTGTTCTGGTGTGCAGTGCTCTATAGCGTCGTCTTGAAGGAAGGAGTTGAAACAGTTTATGTCCGGGATGTGAGGGGTCTGTAAATATTTTCACAGCCCTCTTTTTGATTCATGCAGTTATACAGGTCCTCAATTGAAGGCAGGTGGGTAGTAATTGTTTTTTCTGAAGTCCTAATTATCCTCTGAAGTCTGTGTCTGTCCTGATGGGTTGCAGAGCTGCCGGAAAGAAGTTTTTAATGACAAGGAACCAAGATGAGTGACATTCAGCAAGGCTTCTTGGCTAGCTAGAAAGATTGACATTCAAACGTGAGTTTACATGAGTTTTGGTCTAAAACTGGTGACCATTCAAAGTTACAATGGCCCTGAAAAAAGTGACTTATGACCGTTTTTCACACTTACAACCATTGCAGCATCCCCACTGTCATGAGAGACCAGGCAAGGAGAAGCACCCCTCATGAGTGACGTCGAATTGACCATGCCCACCCAGTCACATGACTACCAAGCCACGTCCACCAACTAAGCCACTGCCCACAGAACCGGTTGTTAAAAAAATTTGAATCCCACCCCTGCTTATGTGTCATCTGCACACAGTTTTTTATACACTGAGCAGCCCAAGCTCAGTCAATCAAGTCAAGATTTATCAGCCAGCTTTCATACACGGCAAGGTACGATTCAAGCAGCCTGGGTTTTGCCAGGGCAACCTTCCATCTTCACCTTCATTTCCGAAGCTCCTATCTTCTTCTCAGGGTAGAAACTCAGGCTGAAATTCAATGCTTGCTTCCCCTGGGGATGAATGCAGCAGAGTTCAACAGGCCTCCCTGTTCCAGGCCTTTCTGTATGGATGATTTACAGGATTCCCCTCATGTTCACCCCTGCAGCAACAAATCAGAAAGGATGCCAAGCTTCACGTTGCAGACAGAGAGGGCTTGTGGGATCATGCACAGGCCCTCCTCGACTTACAACCACAACTGAGACAATAGTGAAGTGAATATTGCCCCGTTTTACGACCTTTCTTGCCGCGGTGGTGAAGTGAATCACTGCAGTTGTTATGTTGCTTAAGCTAATTGTTAGGTTACTTGTGAAGTGAATCTGGCTTTGCTTGTCAGAAGGTCGCAAAATGGGATCACACGCAGAGGTGGGCTTCAAAAATTTTAGCAAAGGGTTCTCTGCCCGGTTGGTGGTTGGGCGTGGCCATGGTGGGCACGGCCAAGTCAGCCTCCTGCATGGTGGTGTGTGTGTGTGTTTTTACCCTCCGCCTTTTTTTGAGCCTCCGGGAGGGTTAAAATGGCCTCCCCAGATTCTGGAGACTCTCTGGAATCTGGAAATGGGCCCATTTCTGGCCTTCCCGAACTTCCGGGAGGCCCGTTTTTCATCCTCCCCGAACCTGCACTTACCTGCATCCAAAACGGGCCATGTGGGGACTCCTGAGAGGGGCAGGGTGAGGTGGGCAGGGCCAGCCAGGAGTGGGATTTGGGGGTTCTCCGAACTGCACAGAATCTCAGCTCTCCTGCGAACCTCCAGCAGCCCACCCCAGATCACACGGCTTCAAGACACCGTCATAAATGTGAATCAGTTGCCAAGCGTCTGAATTTTGATCACATGACCAGGGGGTGCTGCAAGGGTCGTAAGTGTGAACAATGGTCATAAGTCACTTTTTTTTCAGTGCTGTCGTAACTTTGAGTCATCACTACATGAACTGTTGTAAGGACAACCTGTAGAGATACAAAACTGTTAACATGGGCACTTAGTACCTAATGTGATGTCATCACACAAAAGGAAATTCAGGCGATGGCGTTGTACATGACATCATCACTCACCTTCTAGATGTTCATGGAATTGTTCATTCCGCTCTACGGAATGACATCTAAGAATGTGCAGAGGAACAATGTATTACTCTTGTTATTGCCTGTCTTCCCTTCTTCTGGAAAACACCAGAAACACCTAATATTATCCTGATCCTTTGACCATCTCCTACCCTATCTGCTTCCTCTCTTACAGTGGTGGGTTTTGCTAGACTACAGGTAGTCCTTGATTTACAACCATTCATTTAGCAACTGTTCAATTTCTTCTTCTTCTTCTTCTTCTTCTTCTTCTTCTTCTTCTTCTTCTTCTTCTTCTTCTTCTTCTTCTTCTTCTTCTTCTTCTTCTTCTTCTTCTTCTTCTTCTTCTTCTTCTTCTTCTTCTTCTTCTTCTTTTCCTCCTCCTCCTCATTCCTCATTTCTCCAGCCCTTCCTCTGCCTCCTCTCCCTCTCCCTCCTCCTTCCTCTTCCTCTTCTTCCTCCTCCTCCTCCTCATTCCTCGTTTCTCCAGCCCTTCCTCTGCCTCCTCTTCCTTCCTCTCTTCCTCCTCCTTCCTCTTTCCTCTATCCCTTCATCTTCCTCCTCTTTCTCCTCCTCCTTTCTCCTTCCTCTTCCTCCTCTTCCTCCTCTTCCTCCTCCTCATTCCTCATTTCTCCAGCCCTTCCTCTGCCTCTTCTTCCTCCCTCTCTTCCTCCTCCTTCCTCTTTCCTCCATCCCTTCATCCTCCTCTTTTTCCTCCTCCTCCTCCACCTCCCCCCATCATCCAGCACCTCAGAGAAGCCACCCAAGTTCTACAAAAAACTAATGGTTGGGCATTTTAGACCTTCTGCTGACAAAATATGACTTGGGGACAAGAAATTGAGAGATATAAATTTCTCAGTGGCCTCTTTGGAATAGCCGATTCCAAAAGCAGGGAGGGAAGGAGAGGCTCAAATCAGCTGTTGTTAAGGAGCAAACAACCATGGATTCCAACAGGAACTACAGATAAGACACTAAATCTCAGAAGACGAGAGAGTAGTAATTAAGATTAACGTTCTTGTGGGGTGGATTCATCCCAGAAACAAACAGGTGCCATTTAGCTATAAAAACAAGAGATTTGCTAAAAGAAAAGTGTTTTTTTTTTTTTACTCGAAGAGAAAACTTTTCTAAAGTGCTTAAGAAGCAGAACTGAACTGGGAAAACTAAAGAGAGTAGGGAGAGGGCTCTTCAAATTGAGAGTGAAAGAGGGGCAGAATATGTCAGAAAAATAAGTCTTTCAAATGTTAAAGAGCAGAGAGATTGGAAAGAAAGCTGTAAAAGATGTTTGAGCCAAGCAGGTATTTTGATAGACAACACCAATCCAGCTCTACAGGCTATAAAAAAGATATAAAATGATGTTACTGTAAGGCAACAGTGAACCAACTTAACTATTGAAGTGCAGAAATGATTACAAACATAACTTGAAAACTGGCAGGAAGAAAGACCGATCAGTGCTACATTTGGTCCTTATAATCTATTATTTACGTTCTCCAATCTGGTTCTCTTTTTGCTGGATTACCTGGTTTCTAACCAGCCTCAATGTCATAATTCTATAGATCTTCTGAGAAAACAGAGTTAGTGGAAGCTACTGTGCTTCAAACTTACAATGAAGAGGGTGAAAAATTTTAATGAAGCAATTATAATACAGGAATGGGAAGAATTAGGGGGAAAAAAACCTATTAAATTTACCCCAAGCTATAATTTAAGGAAAAATTAAGAGAGACGGTAGAGTTCAGCTTCCAGCCTAGAAACCAGAAGCCTGTGAGTTCTAGTTCTGCCTTAGGCTGGGTGATTTTGGCCAATCACACCAAGAGACTGTGAGTTCTAATCCTGCCTTAGCCATGAAAGCCGGCTGGGTGATTTTGAGCCAGCCATTCTCCCTCAACCACCTCATAGAGTTGTTGCTGTGAGGGAAAAAAAGGAAGAGGAAGGAGTATTATGTTTCTTCGCACTTTAGTTATTTATAAAAAAATTATGAAAGCAGGATAACAAAGATCTTTAAATTTGTATAAAATGTTTCCTACCTGCAATATATCATCAGGAATAATAAAAATAGATAAAATCATGAAATAAAAAAATTGGAAATAGCATGACCATGAAGGAACATTTTATCTTATGTGGTGGCGATGGAAAACCCTCAAAAAGAAATATAAAATATACAAAAAAGAAACCCAATTTCAAATACAATTTGGACTGAACTCTCAAATATTTCTACTAGGAATTAGTCCAGGACATATCATAATTTATTAAGTTATATCTAGATAGCCGCAAAGATAAATCTGACACCACGTTGGAAAAGAGGCCCCTTAGGAATTACATAAAACTGAAAATGATATCTGGAGAATATGCTACAATGGCAAAAGTAACGTATATATTCACGACAGAAGCAAATATATCCTTGATATATCATATATTACACAACAAGGGAAACTTTGACATGTACAGTGCAGTTTCTAAGGCAAAAAAAAAAAATAGATGAAAGGACTTAAAAAGAAATAGGAAACCATTGCAAATGCTTATAAATGTTCAGTTGGGGCACATGAGAGGAAAAAGTGTACTGTATTTTGTCACCAAGCGGTTTCTTAAAATGTGTTTATTGATGTTTCCCCCTTTTTGCTTTTATATCAACATCTTTTTGTTGTAAACATTGATATTTGCTTTTTGAATAGTTTTTTAAAAAATGCAGAGGAGATATTCCTTCATTTTGTAAGATGCATTTGTAGAGACGACATTCCGTCCTTTCAAACTGAGTGACAAGGCGCATATATTGTGCTAAATCAGAGGTGGGGAACAATGGCCCTTTCATGACTTGTAGACTTCAACTCCCAGAATTCCTTGCTGGCTCAGGAATTCTGGGAATTGAAGTCCACAAGTCATAAAGGGGCCATTGTTCCTCACCCCTGTGCTAAATCATCATGGTTTGTTTTCTGTTTGAAAATGTCTGAACTCAGCCATTATGGTACCTATGCTCAGCTGCAACAGCTTATCTTTGGTAGCAACCCTGCCAATTATGATTTATGCATCTAATCATGGTTTGCTGACATCACATCTGTGGATTCAAAGCTCAGATATATAGTGCAGAAGATGCAATAGAAAACGAGGAAGGCAAAAGATGGTGGATAAAGTTTACTCAATGGGGTAACTGGGGCAAAAATCACTTAACAAATTTTTCACTTAACAACACAAATTTTGGGCTCCATTGTGTCGTAGACTGAGGACTACCTGTAGAAGGCGCTAAATTTGTTTCATTATAATCTTGGTGGCAACTTGTTATATAAGATTAAGTGTATTAAGTGAATGCAGCCCAAGTCTTTGAGTGCTTTGGAATTATGACTAATGCCCTGTTAATCCCATCAGAGATTAAAGATTTTTTAATCCACTTTCTCCTTTCTTTTTTGGAAAAGGCACGCATAGGCAGCAGAGAAGAGCACAATCAGTACGCGAACCATGAGACCAGGGGTGGGATTCAAATTTTTTAACAACCGGTTCTGTGGGCGTGGCTTAGTTAGTGGGTGTGGCTTGATGGTCACGTGACTGGGTGGGTGTGGCTTGGTGGTCATGTTATTGGCTGGGCATGGCCAACTCAATATCACTCACATCGTGGCACGCATCTCCTCTCCTGGCCTCTCATGACTGTGGGGATGCTGCAACAGTCGTAAGTGTGAGAAACGGTCATAAGTCATTTTTTTCAGTGCCACTGTAACTTTGAATGGTCACTCCACACATAAGCAAAGTACCAGCAAAGGAGGGGAAAAAAACTCCAGAGAAGTTCCTGAGTCAGGAAGTCTAGTTCTGCCAAGAATGTAATAAGGGTTAATGGATAGGCAGTTTCTGTAAGCAACACCAGAATGTTTCCTTCCTGCCTTCCTTACAGAATTAGCCCAGTCATTTCTTCTAACAGCTGGTTCTTCGAACTGCTTAGAATGTTAACAACCGGTTCTAGCAAATAGTTGAGAACTGGTAGAATCCCACCCCTGCATGAGACCCTTGATATAAGGCTGTGTTGGCGAATCTATGGCACGCATGCTGGAAGTGGCACACAGAGCCATTTCCCCCTGGCACACGAGAGGTTTCCCAAAAGAACCCCACTGTGCATGCACACGCATGCCGCCGCCCGACAGCTAATTGTCAGGTATCTGGCATGCATGCACAGTGGGCGGGGGTGTAAGCGGGAGATGCATGCACATGCACAGAGACACACTATGCACGAGGAGGGAATCGCACATGCATGCGCAGAGATGTGTGGTGCACGAGGGGGGATCGCATGCACAGGGGGTGTGGGGGAGCCAGCACACATTGCCTTCTGGGTGGTGGCACAGGAGCACATGCAAGTGAGCGCACGCGAAATTATCGGCACGGGAGCCGAAAAAGGTTAGCCACCACTAATATAAGGTGTTACAAGAGTAGAAGGCTTTCTTGTTTTCATTTTGGAAATACCTTGGAACAGTTTAGCTCCCTCAAGCAATCAGCTGCTCTTCCTGCTAGTGACTGCTAGCGACTTAGGTTAAACTAGGGCTGGTTGAGATACTGTGCATAAAACCTATTTACTTAACCCATTTTGTAAGTTTACTCTATACTCTGATTATGAGCTATGCATTGGGATCTTAATGCTGGGAAAGATCGAGGGAAATAGAAGAAGAAAGGAACAATAGAGAATGAGGTGGCTGGATGGAGGAGTCACTGAAGCAGTCGGCGTGAGCTTAAATGGACTCCAGAAGATGGCAGAGGACAGGAAGGCCTGGAGGAACGTTGTCCATGGGGTCGCGATGGGTCGGACACGACTTCGCAACTAACAACAACAAATTGGGATCTTTTGGGATCAGTGTTTTATCATGCCATGGCGATGTTCACTGATGCCTTCCCATTGCATCAGCCCCTTTTTCATGACAAAAAAAAAGAAAAACATATTTTAAGGAAGGTAAGATGGGATAGCATCGTTTATTTGTGCTAAGCACCATCTGTCTCCTGAACTACCACCAATGAAGTAATGGGTAGAGAAAGATTTTGCCACAGATCTGCCCGAGTTTAGCTTCCATGTACTCTAGAAACTAAAGGGAGGCATATCCAATTAAATGGAAGTGGACTTGGGCTGTGCTTATACCACAAGTTTAAACAGAGTCAATTAAAACCAGAGCTGTGTCTCTTGTATGACTTGATAACCTTCATGTTAATCTTGCTTCGGTATTTTGTTGCTTAGCATTTATGAGAAGCTAAATATCTATGGAAATTCTCAGTCATCCAGGTCATGGTTGTCCCCAAAGTGCTTTTCCAAGAGGCAGCTGAACATTTTGCTTCTCATCTGCTCATCTGCTGAAGAAGATTCTTGGATGAGAACCAAGGAAGAGGCACTCCTAGGAGGAAAGTAATGCCACCTCTGCTTGGATGGACTTCCAGGCTACTGGACCAATAACATCAGTGTCATGCCCCTGTTAGAATCTGACTCTGAGAGAGAGAGGAGGAACAGCCGACAGGGAATGGGAGCGTGGCTCCGAAGGTTGTGGAGGAAACTGGGGAAGGGCACAGGCCAGCTGGGCATTCAGAGGAAGACCCAGGCCCATCCCTTCTTCATCCTAGGGCACGCAGGGAGGAGCGGCTAAAGGAGAAACGTGAATGGCATGGTCTACGGGGGAGGAAAGGGCCTTGATCCCCTTCATGGGCTGCAGCTGTGAGGACTGTTTAAAAGGACAAACTGCACATGGTCCAGTGCTGGAAGCAAAGCGTGAAAATATTTCTTGTCTTCTGTCAGTTCTTATCTGAGTTCTGACGTCCTTCCCAGTGTGTGTATTTCAATATCTGTGGACGTCTTCAAGCCCTTATCCTGCCTTGTCTTATTAATTGCTTCAGTGTGGTTTGCGTTGTTTTTTCTATTTATAATTTATATGTATTTTGAGTTTGAACCGAATTTCTTCCTTTTCACAACTGTTTGTGGGGGAGTTTTCTTCCTCCAGGCAATGATAATTGGACCTTTGAAGCCAAGTTGAAGGAATTAAAGGGACTTCACCTGTTTTTGTGACTTTGTTGCTTTTGTATCCCACCCTGGGTCATCACAGTCAGTGGTTTCAAAAGAAGGACTAGGAATGACATAATAGCAGTCTTCCAATATTTGAGGGGCTGTCATTAAAAAGAGGGGAGGGTCAACTTGTTCCCCAAAGCACCTGAAGACAGAACAAGGAGCGATGGATGGAAACTAATCAAGGAAAGATCCAAGCTAGAATTGATGAGAAATTTCCCGATAGTTAGAACAATGAACCAGTGGAACAGAAGTTGCCTTCAGAAGCTGTGGGTGCTCCATCAATGGAGGCTTTTGAAAAGAGAATGGACAGCTACTTATCTGGAATGGTATAGGGCAGGAGTCTTCAAACTTGACAGCTTTAAGACTTGTGGACTTCAACTCCCAGAATTCCTCCTCATGTTAGTCATGTTACCTCAGGAATTCTGGGAATTGAAGTCCACATGTCTTAAATTTGCCAAGTTTGAAGACCCTTGGTATAGGGTCTCCTGCTTGAGCAGAAAGTTAGATAAGAAGACTTCCTTCAAACTTCGTTATTCTGTTACTCAAGTGAGTCCGTGGAGGTGTAACAGAAGGAACATCTTGGTAAGCCCTGTGGAACTGGTGTTTCCCCATATTTCCTCCAGGCAACTAAAGTTCTTTCCGTGAGAATGAAATTATTCAGTGCAATCAGGAAGTCCTCCAGTTAGTTACTGGGTCCACTGAGGTGATCAAAGTGTAAAGAGAGCAATTCTCTGGAGGAATCCAAACACCTTCCTTTTCCTGCTGCTTTTTTTCCTTCACCGCAGGAGGTGCAGCTGAGGAGGTGGTCATTTCTCAGGTAATTAAGAAGGCTGGAGGCATTCTCTTGCCAAGGTGTCAACAAAGGAAGTCCTCCTCCACAAGGCGATAAAGATTTAACATCTCATCTCCAAGAATTTAGAAAGGCTGCCCAGGCAAACAAAGGAATAAACTGGGATCCTCTCGTCCTCAAAAATCACTTTCTAAATCCTCACTAAAGCTCTCCTGGTACATTTGGAAAAATCTGAAACCACAAGAAAAGTGCTGCCAGAAGACAAGAAGAACCTTCAAATCCAGCATTTGGGGTCACACAGGGCCAGCCAAATAGTACATTCAGGAAATTCGTAAACATGGGTGGGAGCTGGTATTTCAGGTACTTGTTCTACATTTCCAAAAATGGTAATCAACCATCAAGAAGAATAGCGATGGTTAACCTGATCCTTCATCGGTTGTCTAGTCTCCTTTGCAAACCTTCACACTGATGGGCATCAGCAATTCTGAAGAGACAGCCAATTGCACGATTAATTGTTTCATACAGAGAAGTACCACACTGCCTTTAACTGGTGCTGATTAACTTAATAGATTAAAAAAAAATTAACAATCTATGTCCTCCTTATCTAACCTTTTGTGATGGAGAGCAAAGCTCATTCAAGATACGTTTTTCAGGAACGCATGAGGTTACATGCCACAACCAGGCCTCCCCTTTTTTTGCCATTACTTCGTGTCCTAGATCAGTGATCTCCAGACTTGGGAACTTTAAGACTTGTGGACTTCAACTCCCAGAATTCCTCAACCATGCTGGTTGAGGAATTCTGGGAGTTGAAGTCCACAAGTCTTAAAGTTCCCACATTTGGAGACCCTGTCTTAGTGGCTGCCAACCTTGGCCATTTCTAGGTATTTTGGAGTACACATCCCAAATTTCCACAGTCAGTATGGCCACTGATGAGTCCCAACACCTGAATGTGGTCAGGATTAAAATTTCTAGATCAGGGGTCTCCAACTTAGCAACTTTAAGGCTTGTAGACTTCAACTCCCAGAATTCCTCGACCAGTATGTACTAAATGTGAATTCCTCAGCCAAATGTACTATATTGTATGCATGGCTGGCTGGGGAATTCTGGGAGTTGAAGTTCACTGGTCTTAAAGTTTCTAAGGTTGGACACCCCTACTCTAGAAGGAATAGTGAATGGCCTCAAATGACAGGACAAAGAGCCAGGACATCCAAACTGGACTTGTTCCACATTGAACTGTAGGAAGTTAGCACCCACCCCGCTTCTAGAAAAATGAAATATCCTAGGTAATATTTAAAAGGCAGTATGTTTCTCCTAAAAAGAGTAGAAACTCAGAAGCAGAAACTCACCTCAAAAGCAGAAGCTCACCCCCACTTTTGTTAATGGGTGGGCCATTAAGGCCTGGACCAGAATACTTTACATAACAAAGATCTCCAGGTAAAACTATAGCAATTGTCCAAAGCCCTTTTCAATGCATCATCATCCAGCAAGGCTCAACCAAGCTTGGAACTCAGGACAGCCTACAGAGTTGCCCCTGCATGGCCTCATGGGAGTCTGACAACCAATCAGAATACAAGCTCCAGTTCAAATCCCAACAAAGGTTATAAAACCCAGGCACTCTCAGCATATCAGCCCTTCCTTCTCTTTTCCTTCACCTTGGAGCACGTGATCATCCTTCTCTGGAGCTTTAAGCCATGTGGTTCTGCTGTCCACCATTAAACCTTCCAAACAGCCTCCATGTTTTCCAGTGTCTTTTTCCCCACTTGGAACTGAACCCAGAAAGATATTGAGATATTTCTTCCAACAGAACATAAGTTATTCTAAGAAATTAATTTGGCAAAATACCTTAGACAAGACCCTCTCTAACTGAAGATAAATTGAGGGAGAAGGGAAAGCCCATTCAGATTTGTAGAGATTTTGCTGAAACAAATGTACCAATCAAAGTATTTTTGGACCTATATGATACAGACACCTAAACTTAGAACAGTTCATTTAGTGACCTTCAAAGTTATAACAGCAGTGATAAAAGTGACTTACGATCGTTTTTCACACTGTGGCAGCATCATGATCATTTGAACAAAATTCAGACCCAAAAACAGCCTCGGTGGCACAGTGGTTATTGTGCAGTACTGCAGGCTACTTCTGCTGCCTGCCGGCTGTCCTGCAAATTGGCAGATCGAATCTCCCCAGGCTCAAGGTTGACTCAGCCTTCTTATTTTATTTTACATTGTACATTATTATCTTCATTAACTTTCTCAAAACCGAAATATAGTAAACAATCAGAAAAAGAGTAAACATAAAGTAAAACTAATATATTTAGGATCCACATGGTATATAACCCAAGGTGGCAAGCTGAAAATGGAAATAATAGGGGATAAAAAATTGAAAATATATGTGAGGATGAAATGATTTTGATATTGAATTAATGAATTGAAATATGAAATGAAAACTTAATTAAAGATTAGTGGAACGGATAATGATTTGATGTGATATTAAATAAGAAAATTGAAAATGTAATTATGACTATGTATAAATGTTGTAATCTGAAATCACATTGCTCACATGAAGAGATGTGTAAAAGATTTAAAAAAAAACCTTTTATTAAAAAAAAAAGGTGGACTCAGCCTTCCGTCCTTCTGAGGTGGGTAAAATGAGGACCCAGATTGTTGGGGGCAAAAGACTGACTCTATAAAACCACTTAGAGAGGGCTGTAAAGCACTATAAAGCGGTACATAAGTCTTAAGTGCTATTGCTACTGGTTCATATTTATGCCAGCTGAAAAGTCCTGGGATCCAGAGAATAGAATAGAATAGAATAGAATAGAATAGAATAGAATAGAATAGAATAGAATAGAATAGGAATAAAAACAAGAACAGGAACAGGAACAGGAACAGAACAGAACAGGAAGAGGAAGAGGAAGAGGAACAAGAACAAGAACAAGAACAGGATCAGGATCAGGAACAGGAACAGGAACAAGAACAAGAACAGAACAGGAACAGGAACAGGAACAAGAACTGAACAGGAAGAGGAACAGGAACAGGAACAGGAACAAGAACAGGATCAGGAACAGAAACAAGAACAAGAATAGAACAGAACAGGAAGAGGAAGAGGAAGAGGAAGAGGAACAAGAACAAGAACAGAACAGAACAGGAACAGGAACAGAACAGGAACAGGAACAAGAACAGGAAGAGGAACAGGAAGAGGAACAAGAACAGGAACAGGAACAAGAACAAGAACAAGAACAAGAACAGGAACAGGAACAGGAACAGGAACAAAAACAGGATCAGGAACAGGAACAAGAACAAGAACAAGAACAGGAACAGGAACAGGAACAAGAACAGGAACAGAACAGGAACAGGAACAAGAACAAGAACAGGAAGAGGAACAGGAACAGGAACAGGAACAAGAACAGAACAGGAAGAGGAAGAGGAACAAGAACAGGATCAGGAACAGGAACAGGAACAAGAACAGAACAGAACAGAACAGAACAGGAACAGGAACACGAACACGAACACGAACACGAACACGAACACGAACACGAACAAGAACAGAACAGGAACAGGAACAGGAACAGGAACAAGAACAAGAACAAGAACAAGAACAAGAACAAGAACAAGAACAAGAACAGAACAGAACAGAACAGAACAGAACAGGAACAGGAACAGGAACACGAATAGGAACACGAACACGAACACGAACAAGAACAGAACAGGAACAAGAACAGAACAGAACAGGAAGAGGAAGAGGAACAGGAACAGGAACAGGAACAGGAACAGGAACAGGAACAGGAACAAGAACAAGACAAGAACAGGAACAGGAACAGGAACAGGAACAAGAACAAGAACAAGATCAAGATCAAGTACAAGAACAAGAACAGAATAGAATAGAAGCAGAGGTGGTATTCAGCAGGTTCTGACCAGTTCTGGAGAATCGGTAGTGGAAATTTTGAGTAGTTCAGAGAATGGGTGGTAACCTTCCCCCAGGAGTGAGGAGGGAATGGAGATTTTACAGTATCCTTCCCCTGCCACACCCACCAAGCCATGCCACACCCACCAAGCCACGCCCACAGAACCAGTAGTAAAAAAAAATTGAATCCCACCACTGCTGGGATCCCCTTTTTATTTTATTTATTGGATTGACATTGCCTCCTATTCTCCCCATGGCGACTTTTGCAACATTCTGAAGAGCAAAGTCAATGGGGAAGCCAGATTCACTTAAACAACCGTGTGACTAATTTAAGAACGGCAGTGGTTCAGTGAACAACCCTGGCAAGAAAGTCCGTGAAGTGGTGCAAAACTCACTTAACAACTGCCTCGCTTAGCAACGGAAACGCTGGGCTCGATGGCGGTCGTAAGTCGAGGACTACCTGTATTGATTTCTGCCCTGGTCCACCCTCATAGGGTTGACAGGGAGTGAGAGGATCAGGCCATCGGGCCCATGAACTACCCCTCCCATTCCAGAGAACACGTCAGTCTTCTCCTGACACACTTCTGAGTGTGATTTCCCCTCAGCTGCCCTCCGTGACAATGAGAATGGATCAATCCTGACTCATCCTTCCCTACATCCGCCTCTATTGTCCCAGGCACCATTTTAAGAGATCTTTTGGCCAGCCTGAGAAAGCGCAATGATTTGGATTGTTCAACAAAACCTGAGTAATCCTTTACTGGAGTGTTTTAATCCTCCTCTTCACCACACCGAGTGGGTGAGGAAACCACTTCAGAAATGCATGTTGGGGCACTCTCAGGCACGGAGGGGAGGAGAGTCCCACATCATCTCCTGTTCTAAGAGACCCATCTGGGTGAACCTGAGTATGTTTGACATATTGCTGTTTCAGCTTTCCCAGAGGTTCCACACAAGAGGAACGACTGGGGCCGCAGTCTCTTTTTCGCCGAGCTGTCAGGCAGAATTTGGACTTCAATGTCTTTTCCCCCTCAGTTAAATAAGAAATGGGCAACCCTTCCCCAGGGGTGGGCTGCTGGGGCTTCGCTGGGGTTCAGGAGAGCCCCTAGCTAAGTGCAGTTTGGAGAACCCCCCCCCAAATGCCACTTCTGGCTGGACCCCCTGCCCTCCCGCCCCTCCCAGGAGTCCCCACAAGGCCCATTTTGGATGCAGGTAAGTAAGGATCTTGGAGTACTCATCTCTAATGATCTAAGTGCTAGAGCCCACTGTGACTACATAGCCAAAAAGGCGTTAAGAGTTGTTAACCTAATCCTACGTAGCTTTTTCTCTGGTAATATTACACTAATAACTAGAGCATACAAAACATTTGCTAAACCAATACTCGAATACAGCTCATCAGTCTGGAACCCACATTATGTATCTGATATTAACACAGTTGAGAAAGATCAGAAATATTTTACCATAAGAGTTCTCCACTCCTCTACGCGTTGCAGGATACCTTAGGTCACCAGACTCAAAATTCTAGACCTAGACAACCTAGAACTACGCCGCCTTCGGTCCGATCTAAGTATAGTATATAAAATCATACATTGCAATGTCCTACCTGTCAATGAATACTTCAGCTTCAACCATAACAACACAAGAGCACACAATAGATACAAATTCAAGGTTAATCGCACCAAATTTGATTGCAGGAAATACGACTTCAACAACAGAGTGGTCAGTGTCTGGAATACTCTACCTGACTCTGTGGTTTCTTCCCCAAACCCCAAAAACGTTACCCTTAGACTGTCCACTATTGACCTCACCCCTTTCCTAAGAGGTCTGTAGGGGGCGTGCATAAGCGCACCAATGTGCCTACTGTCCCTGTCCTATTGTTTCTTTTACATTTTATTTTTCTTATATGTATCCATGTATTCATAACTATGCTTTTACTTATACCTATTATCTTGTAAGCAATTGACAAAAATAAATAAATAAAATAAATAAATAAAGTGCAGGGCACATGTGGAGGTTCAAGGAGGCTTGAAAACCGGGCCACCCGGAAGTTCGGGAAGGCCGGAAATGGGCCCGTTTCTGTTTCTGGGTTCCAGAGAGCTTCCGGAGCCCAGGGAGGTCATTCTTGCCCTCCTGGGGGCTCGAGAGAAGCCTATGGAGTCCAAGGAGGGCAGAAACACTCCGCACAATGTGGTGCAGGAGGCCGACTAAGCCGCGCCCACCATGGCCATGCTCACCCACCAACCAGGCAGAGAACCCTTTGATAAAATTTTTGAAACCCACTCCTGCCCTTCCCGTTGAAAAAAACTGCCAGTTTTGGTCAATGGCTGAATACACACGTTTAATTTATTTTAATTTATTTTTATTTTATTTTATTATCTAATTTATATGCCGCCCTTCTCCGGAGACTCAGGGCGGCTTACAGTCTTTAGAGCACCATGCTAAGGGCTCGGCAACAGCCTTCATTCCATTGTATATGCCTGCTTATTATTAGGGCTTTTTTTGGCCCCCCCAAGCAGCATTTCTTACAAAGTCAGCTTATTGCCCCCAACAATCTTGGCTCCTCAATTTACCTACCCCGAGAGGATGGAAGGCTGAGTCAACTTTGAGCCTGGTGGGATTCGAACCTGCACTAATTGCAGGCAATTGAGCTAAGTGCTAGATGATTAACAGCCTGCACCACCAAGGCTCATACCCATTTATTGTCTGGCAATGCAAATTTCCACCCCTTCACACATTTCCTTACATTTCTCTTCCTTCCTTCCTAATCATCTACTAATACTAACCAGCTTGCTGGGGTTTTTGGATAGCCATTAAGAATTGGAAACCATCAATGTCTCGTCCAAAGATGAACTAGCCAAAAGAGAACCAGAGAACTTGATTCCCTGCTGTGATCCGTAGCAGAAATTCCGGGGAGGAATCTGTTCCTTGCAAATGGCCAGATGGCTGGCTCAGCAGGATAAAATGGATTCCCTGAGTGATATTTTTGTGAGAAAGATTTCAGGTACCAAGGCTGGAAAGATGCTAAAGAAGGGTTCAGAGCAGGGGTGGGATTCTACCAGTTTGCACCTATTTTCTAGAACCAGTTGTTAACATTCTAAGCAGTTCGGAGAACCGGTTGTTATAAGAAATTACTGGCCTAATCCTGTAAGGAAGGCAGGAAGGAAACATTCTGGTGTTGCTTACAGAAACTGCCTCTCCATTAACCCTCATTACATTCTTGGCAGGACTAGACTCCCTGTCTCTGGAACGTCTCTGGAGTTTTTTTCCCCTCCTTTGCTGGTACTTTGCTTGTGTGGAGTGACCATTCAGTGGCACTGAAAAAAGTGACTTATGACCATTTTTCACACTTACAACTGTTACAGCATCTCCATAGTCATGAGAGGCCAGGAGAGGAGATGCGTGCCTCAATGTGAGTGATATTGAGTTGGCCACACCCAGCCAATCACATGACCACCAAGCCATGCCCACTAACCTAGCCATGCCCACAGAACCGGTTGTTAAAAAATTTGAATCCCACCCCTGGTTCAGAGAGTTAATGCTATAATGATGGCACTCTAGTCTAGCATCATGGCATATATATAAAAAAAATTGGCTAAGCACAACGCAGGTACTCCTCGACTTATAACCACAACTGATCCCAAATTGTTCGTTGCTAAGCAAGACAGTTGTTAAGTGAGTTTTGCTCCATTTTATGGCCTTTCTTCTCACAGTTGTTAAGTAAATCACTTCAATTGCTCAGTTAGCAACATGATTGTTAAGCAAATCCAACTTCCCTATTGATTTTGCTTGTCAGAAGGCAAGGTGATCACATAACTCAGGACACTACAACTGTCATAAGTACATGCCAGTTGCCCAGCATCCAAATTTTGATCACATAAACATGGGAATGCTGCAACGATCGTGTGAAAAAAAGGCCCTAAATCACTTTTTCCAGTGCCATTGTAACTTCGAAAAGATCACTGAACAAATGGTTGTAACTTAAGGACTACCAATATATTTAATGGAGTAGCACCACATGCATTGCAGGCAAAAGTTAATTTTAACAATTTGCTTATGGTTTATTTTGTCTGTATGGCTTAGCAGATTGTGCAAAACAATATTTTTGATTTGTTTATAAGAAAACGGGCAAATGTAGCCACTATGTAGAAAATTAGCACCCCTCTCCTAAAAGAATGAAATGTTTTAGGAAATATTAAAAAGGCAGAATAGTATATTTCCCTGGATGAGAAATGGAGAAACATGCTCTTGGAAAGCATCCCAACAGCCAATAGACGTTCTTTCACAGGAACAGGAAGCTCAAGTTCAAAGCCCAAGAGAAGGTATAAATAGCGACCACTCTGAACTCTGTGTGGTCAGCTACCCAGAACCCATGTGCTTGGTGGTTCTGCTTCACCATTAAACCAATCAGCCTCTATGTTTCCAGTGTCTTTCTCCCGGCTTGGAATTGAAGCAGATGGATATTTCTCCCAATAGCTCCATTAAACCTGTTGTGTGAACCCATTAAAATCTCTTTTGTGAAGCAGAGAGGAGATCTAAAACCCAGTGTGTCTGCTGTGATTTGCAAACCTCCAGACAGCTGCATCATTCGACCTATCCATATTTTGTGTGTATAGAATAGACCTATTGAAAATGTACAATGCAAAGAAGGATTGGCAAAGGTTGGCTTAATTCTTTTTTATTGACTTGTATGGACAAGCTTTCAGACAGAAAACTCAACCAGCTGAAGTGCCTTTTAAGCTAACACAACATGTTGTCATTTCAGCTCCCAACCCCCTCCCCTCACCATTTTATCACAAAATTGCCATTTTGGGTAAAAGCACCCTTTCTTCAGCTTCTTCCTGAAGTTTTATTTTGCTGACTCTCTTCCTTTTATCAAATGACCGAACAGCCACCTGACCAGAAATGGCTTTTAATTTCCTTTGCTTCCCACTTTGTAGCAATCTCTTTGAACAATTCTGCAAATTTTATTGGAATCTGGCTTGTACTTAATTTTTATTTATTTATTTGTCAATTGCTTACAAGATAATAGGTATAAGTAAAACATAGTTATGAATACATGGATACATATAAGAAAAATAAAATATAAAAGAAATAATAGGACAGGGACGGTAGGCAAGTTAGTGCGCTTATGCACGCCCCCTACAGACCTCTTAGGAAAGGGGTGAGGTCAATAGTAGACAGTCTAAGGTTAAACTTTTTGGGGTTTGGGGAAGAAACCACAGAGTCAGATAGAGTATTACAGACATTGACCACTCTGTTGCTGAAGTCGTATTTCCTGCAATCAAGTTTGGTGCGATTAACCTTGAGTTTGTATCTATTGTTTGCTCTTGTGCTGTTATGGTTGAAGCTGAAGGATTCATTGACAGGTAGGACATTGCAATGTATGATTTTATATACTATACTTATACAAGGCGGCATAGTTCTAGGTTTTCTAGGTCTAGAATTTTGAGACTGGTGTCATAAGGTATTCTGCAACAAGTAGAGGAGTAGAAAACTCTACTTGTGAAATATTTCTGGATTTTCTCAACTGTGTTAATATCAGATACGTAATGTGGGTTCCAGACTGATGAGCTGTATTCGAGTATTGGTCTAGCAAATGTTTTATATGCTCTAGTCATTAGTGTAATATTACCAGAGAAAAAGTTACATAAGATTAGGTTAACAACTCTTAACGCCTTTTTGGCTATGTAGTTACAGTGGGCTCTAGCACTTAGGTCATTTGAGATGAGCACTCCAAGATCCTTGACAGAGTTTGGATCATCAACAAGGTCTTGACTATTCAGCCTGTATTTTATTTTCTGATTTTTTTCCCCAATATATAGAACAGAGCATTTATTTGTTGAGATTTGAAGTTGCCATTTGTTTGACCATTTTGATACATAGTCAAGGTCTTTTTTGAAGGATAGCAGTATTGTCTGCGGTGTTGAATAGCTTTACATGATCAGCGAAGAGAACGCAGTTGCTCTTAATATGATCACAGAGGTCGTTTATGTAGAGTATGAAAAGAGTTGATCCTAGAACACTGCCTTGGGGGACACCACTGTTGACAGGTACAGAATTTGATAGGACGCTTCCAATTTTGACCATTTGTTGTCTGTTTGACAGGAATGCTTCTGTCCAGTTATGCAGGTGTCCAGAGATACGTAAGATTTTAGTTTTAGGAGTAGTTTGTCATGTACCCCTGAATCAAAGGCTTTATAGAAGTCTATGTAAACTGCATCTATTGCTTTGCCTTGATCGAGTTGTGTAGTCCATATGTTTTTGCAATGTAAGAGTTGTAGATACATGATAGTTTTTTCCTAAAACCAAATTATTTATTAGAGAGTAGGTTGTTTGTTTCCAAGTGGAGGATGATGGATTGGTTAATAATAGATTCCATGACTTTACAGGTGATGCAGCATAAAGAGATTGGTCTGCAATTTTCAACTAGGCTGGAGGTCTCCCTTTTTGAACATGGGGATGACCATGGCTTGTGACCATAGGTTAGGCAAGGAGCTGGTCCTGAAAGATTTTTCAAAGATTATGCTTAGAGGTTCTGCTATGGCAGTAGATAGCTTTTTTAAGAAGTATGAACATATTCCGTCCGGTCCAATAGATAGAGATGGTTTTAGATTGCGTAGTGCTTTTTCAACATTGTCTTCTGTAAAATCAATATGTATTAGATCATTGTAGTTGTCTGTGGTTTGACTAGGAAATACTGGGCATGATCCATTGCTGTTTACAAATACTAAGCCAAAGAATGTGTTAAAGAGGTTGGCTTTAATGGTGTCTTCATTGCAGTCTTTACCATTAGGTCCTTTCAGGGGTGGGATGGACCTTGAGTCTTTTAGTTTGTTGTTTACAAAATTGTAGAAAGCACAGGTGGAATTGGTGCGTAGAAGGTTTTCTTCTTTAATGTGATAATTGGTGCATTCAGTTTTTATCTGGTGGCATAAATTTTTGTATCGGCTTTTGAAGTTGGCAAAATGACCAGATTTGTTTTTCTGCCAAAGTGATTTCTTTTTGGATTGAAGCTTCCTTATTGTTTTGGGTAATTTGTTTTTTCTGGTTTTGGGAGTTATTAATGGTACATATAGTTTGATGACTCTTTTGACTTCAAGTAAAAATATGTTGTAATCGTCTTCTACAGTATTGCATCCAGAAAATAGAAATTGCCAATCAAGGGATGAGAGATCGTTGTTTATAAGATCATAGTTGCCTTTTTTGAAGTTATAATTGGGGATTTCATCGTTGTGATGATTTTTGTGTGGACGTATGTTGAGACAAAAGTCAATCATGTCGTGGTCACTGTTGGAAAAGGGTTCTTTAATTTGTATTTGGTAAATTGAATTCAAACTATTGCAGAAGATGAGATCAAGGCAGTTGTTAAGTCTAGTATTGTTGGTTACTAGTTGTTCTAGTCCCAGATTTGTTACTGCATTGTAGAAGGTTGCATGTATGGGTTCAGTTGTAACCCTTAACCCTTCGTTAAGGTCCAATTAATATGAGGTAGATTGAAATCACCAAGAAAGATAAAAGCGTGTGGGCAGGATGCTGCCCATGTTAGTAGTGTATTTAGCTTGTTTGCATGTTCAATGTCATAATCAGGGGCTGTGTAACATAGTAAGAACCGAAATGTGATATTTAAGGACTTCCTCTCAATCAGGAAAGCTCCTGGCTGAGGATAATGGGAGAGGCAGTTCAACACATTAGTATTCACATGTTTGGAGAAAGCTAGTGTTAACTCATTTCTCTCAGCTGCAGTTGAAGCATATTTTTAATGGGTGGTGTATATCAATTTTTAGCATGGCATTATTGCAGCCCCTATTCTCTGAAACTTTCCATTTAGAAGTAGCCCTTGACTTACAACCACAACTGAATCTAACATTTCCATTGTTAAGCAAGGCAGTTTTTACGTGGGGTTTTGCCTCATTTTATGACCTTTCTTGCCACCGTTGTTAAGCAAATCATTGCAGTTGTTAAGCTAGCAGCATGGTTGTTAAGTGAATCTGGCTTCCCCGTTGACTTAGCTTTCAGAAGGTCACAAAAGAGAACCATGTGACCCCTGGGGAATCTGCAACTGTCAAAAATATGAGTCAGTTACCAAGTGTCTAAATTTTAATCGTGTGACCAGGGGGATGCTGCAGCTATCATAAGGTTGAAAAATGGTCATAAGTCACTTTTTTCACTGCTGTTGTAACTTTGAACAGGCACTAAACAGATGGTTGTAAGTAGAGGACCATCTGTACATTGGGGTGAAAAAAGCATATTTTAATAATGGTTTGTCCCTGTCGCTTTATAATCCACTAGCAGCTAAATTATTTGCAGATCTAAGAATCAGCTAATTTTAAAAAGAGATAGATTTTTTGTGTCTTGAGTCAAATCTTCAGAGAAGGTTTTATATATATATCTGTACGCCTGCCTTCAAATCAAAGTTGATTCCTTGCTTGGACAAGTTCTGACAGTTTTCCTGGCAAGCTTTCAGAAGTGGTTTGTGTTTACCTCCTTCCTAGGGGTGGAAGAGACAGACTGGCCCAAGTTTACCTAACTGGCTTTGTGCCTAAGGCTGGACTAGAATTCACAGTCTCCTGGTTTTTAGTCTACTGCCTTCACCTCTCACCAAACTAGACTTTCTATATTTCAATCACTTTCTTCTTCTTCTTCTTCTTCTTCTTCTTCTTCTTCTTCTTCTTCTTCTTTTCTTTCTCTCTTCGCTTCTTCTTCTCTTCCTCCTTCTTCTTCTCTTTCTTCCTCTTCTCCTCTTCTTCTTCTCTTCTTCCTCTTCCTTCCTCCTCCTCCTCTTCTTCTTCCTCCTTCTCCTCCTCCTCCTTCTTCTTCTTCTTCCTCCTCCTCTCTCTTCTTCTCCTCTCCTCTCTTCTTCTTCCTTCCTACTTCCTCCTCTTCTCCTCTTCTATCTTCTTCTTCTTCTTCCTTTCTCTTCTTCTATTTCTTCTCTTCCTTCTTCTTCTTCCTGCTCTTCTTCCTCCTCCTCCTCTTCTTCTTCTTCTTCTTCTTCTCTTCCTCTTCTATTCTTCTTCTTCTTCCTTCAACTCTTTCTTCTTCGCCTCCTCCTCTCTTCTTCTTCTTCCTACCTCCTCTTCTTCCTCCTCTTCTTAATCTCTATTCTTCTTTTCTCCTTCTTTCTTCGTCCTCTTCTGTCTTCTTCCTCTTTTCTCTCTTCTTTTCTTCTTCTTCCATCTTCTCCTTCTCCTCTCCTTCTTCTTCCTTCCTCCTCCTCTTCTTCTTCTCTCTCCTCTTCCTCCTTTTCTTCTCCTTCCTTCTTCCTCCTCTTCTCTTCTTCCTCCTCCCTCTTCTTCTTCTTCTCTTCTTCTTCTCCTTCCCTCCTCTTCTTCTTCTTCTTCCTCCTTTCTTAATCTTCTTCTTCTTCTTCTTCCTTTCTTCTTCTTCTCTCTTCTTCTTCTTTCTTCTTTCTTTTCTTCCTCTCTCCTCCTCCTCCTCTTCTTCTCTCTCGTCTCTCTCTCTTCTTCTTCTCTTCTTCTCTTCCGTTCTTCTAATCATCTTCTTCTTCTTCTTCTTCTTCTTCCTCTTCTTCCTCCTCTCCCTCTCTTCTTCCTCTCTCCTCTCTAATCTCTTCTTCTTCTTCTCTTCCTTTTCTTCTTCTTCTCTTCTTCTTCTTCTCTTCTTATCTCTTCTGTCTTATTCTCTTTTCTTTTCTTCTCTTCCTCCTCCTCTTCTTCTTCCTCTTCCTCTTCCTCCTCCTCCTCTTCTTAATCTTCTCCTCCTCCTCCTCCTCCTTCCATATCTGTCATTGGACGTTGGCAATCATGCTGGCAATCCTATTTTTATCAACAGCCGCATGAAAAAGCACTGCAGAGTTTTGTCCAAACCGGTGCCTTAGATTTTGAAGCCATGATGTTCTTCTTCTGCCTGGACCTCTTTTGCTTTCCATCTTTCCTTGAAGTGAAGGATGCCGTATTTTTCCAGGTGTTGCATCACATGTCCAAATATTCTAACTTGTACTTTTTAATGGTTTTGAGGATTTCCCTTGGCTTTCCTAGGCGGCTTGTCACCTCCTCATTTCTGATTTTGTCAACCCAACTTATACTTAACATCCGTCTGTAAATCCACGTTTCTGTTTTAATTGGGATGTTAAATTGGTGTTCTCCAATGGCACAAGCATAGCAGTTTCCTGCCTAGCTATCCAGAAAAGAAAATCTTCTTTGAATGAACGGGAATCCTATCTTATAACAAAGTCATTCAGTTGTAAGATTAGGATGCTAGTCTGAACTTGACCTTTTTCTAACAACCAGTGTTCTCTTATCTCTAACTGGCTCCTCTGTTTTACAGTAAATTTGCCTCCAATTAAAAATGAGAACACAGAGCATAGAATTATAGGGTTGGAAGGGATCTTGGAGGTCCTCTAGTCCAACCACCCCACTCCACCCCCACCCCCGCTCAAACAGGAGACCCTCTACCATTCTGGAAAAGTAGCTATCCAATTTCTTTAAAAAAAAAAAAAAACCCAGTGCTGGAGGTTATACAAAGGGCATTGTTTTTCCACCTCTGGATTTTATGATGATCAGTCAGACTGGAAATAGCAGGAAACTTTCCAAACAGAATTTTAATTTAAGGGATCTCCAGGCTTACATCCCGCAAGAGTTGCTATTCTGGGTTTTCTAAAAGCCACAAGGCCAGTGATAAAGGAAATAATTTATGACTCTTGCCATCTGTTGCCAAGATGAGTTTTCCAAGAATACAACAAAGGCTAGGTTGGTGGGATGTGGACTGGATCTGTGGCGCTGGAGAAGAAAAGAAGTGGGGAGCCATGCAAGGGAGAAAGAAATGTTTTCTGGAATCCCAACTAAATGGGCTATTCTAAGAGTTGCCTCCAGCCCTCGTCATATTTGCTGTCATTCCAAAACTAGAAGGACTGTATTCCTAAGGGAAAAAAAGCAGAAAGATTTGTGGTTCCCTCTGTGGCATTTCCAGATATAGGTGGTTTTTGACATACAACCACGATGAGCCCAACATTTCTGTTGCTAAGTGAGACAGTTGTTAAGTGAGTTGTGCCCCACTTTGCAACCTTTTTTTTTGCCACTGTTGTTAAGTGAATAATGTGGTTATTAAGCGATTTTGGCTTCCCCCGTTGATTTTGCTTTCCAGAAGCCAGCTGAGAAGTTACAGATAGTGATCACATAACTCCGAGACAGAGCAATCGTCATAAAGGCATGCCAGTTGCCCTGCCATGATCATCCATGATTGTGAGGATACTGCAACAGTCATAAGTGCAAGGACCGGCTGTAAGACCCCTTTTTTTCAGTGCGGTTGTAACTTCCAACATTCATTACATGAATGGGCGTAAATTGGGACTGACTGGTACAGATCCCATCGCATCTGTACGTTTTCTGAAATCAGAACACAGGGCAAGGTTTGCACCAGTGTGGTATTCTACTGATTCGGCCTGGTTCTGCCGAGCCGGTAGCAGTGATGAGCAGCGGACACTGAACCGGTTCTCTCCGCTACTCTGCTCTTGGGCCCATCCACCCACCGGGGCTCCCATCAGCGGTGGTATTCAGCCAGTTTGCAATGGATCGGGCAAACCGGTAGTAAGAATTTGGTGTGGGTCACCGAACCGGTAGTAAGTTCTGGCTGGCCACGCCCCCCCAATGGGTCGTCCTTCTGCCCGATGCTCGCTCACCCTGCCCACCCGCCTGACATTCGCCTAAGGCAGTGGTAGGGAACCTTGGCTCTTTTATCATTTATGGACTTCAACTCCCAGAATTCCTGAATGAGCTATAAAAAGTTCCCCATCCCTGGCCTACTGGTTTTTCAGTTGTGAGGGAAATCAATTTTTGATTTGAATGGGATTGTTCAATATACAAATGTCCTAATTTTTGACTTGAATGATCAATATTCTTTATATGTCCTACATTTGTATATTAAACAGTCCCATTCAAGTCAAAAATTGATTTCCCTCACAACTGAAAAACCACTAGGCCAGGGATGGGGAAACGTTTATGGCTCACTCAGGAATTCTGGGAGTTGAAGTCCATCAGTGATAAAAGAGCCAAGGTTCCCTACCGCTGGCCTAAGGTATTTCTTTCTATTTTTTCCCCTCCCGACAATCAGCTGTAGATAAGATCAGCTGTGCCGGGATTCCCCCTTTGCTGAGGCCCAGGAAGGCAAAAAATGGAGGGAGGAGCTCAGCCCCCCCACCTCCATTTTTTGCCTTCCAGAGCCCCAGAGGAGCCTTAGGGGAGCAAAAACACCCCCCCTCAAAGGCTTATCTGAGGCTAGGAAGCTCCCAAAACAGAGCTTGGAGGAGTGCTGCATGCTCCTCCCATGTTCTGTTTTTTTTCTTCCTGAGCCCCAGAGGAGCCTTAGGGGAGCAAAAACGACCCCTCCCCCCAGAGGCTCCTCTGTGGCTAAGAAGCTCCCCAAAATGGGTGGGGACTGCAAAAAAGAAAAGCCACTCCCACCCAGTCACATGGCCACGCCCACCAAGCCACACCCACAGAACCAGTAGTAAAAGTTTTTGAATACCACCACTGGCTCCCATACTCACTTTTATCCTCTGCATTTGAAGCGCAGCTGCTTTGCGCGGCACAGAAGACTGCTCCGCGGCAGCTGCTGAAGTAACCGGGATCATGCAGGCTTGCAGGAGGTGAGTAAGAATTTCTCTGCCCCTGTGCAAACACCTCTGCACCTGCCCAAAATGTGCATTTGGTGCGTGCGCACGCAAAGTGTGTGTGCGCATGCCAAGCACACCCACCAAGCCATGCCCACCGAACCAGTGTAAAAATATTTGAATCCCACCACTGGTTTGCACTGTGTTATCACTGCCACGCCCGCCGAACAAGTGTAAAAATATTTGAATCCCACCACTGGTTTGCACTGTGTTATCACTGCCTCGTCAACATCATCTGACGTTGTGGTCACCTGGAGATGTTGATGCTTGATCCTGGCCAGACTCATTCACTTCTCTCCAGCAATCAATTGTGAAACTAATTCACTCCCTTGTTGCTTTGACCTGCTTTGATATAAAAATCTGTTCTGACTTCCTGACCATTTCTGATTCCATCTCAAGTCCTTAGTCTTCATCTCCTAAAATAAATATGACCCATCTCTTGTCATTATGAGAAATTCTGCCTATAATTATTGGATGTTTCCAACCATATTCAATTATTGCCTCAAACAACTTCACTTTTTTTCTTCTTCTTCCACTGCACAGAGTCCATATTTTCTTTGGGATTCCTAAGGATGCAATCAGCCTTTATCATTCTATTGTCCAGAACAGTTCTACGGACTTCAAAAAGACCCAATCAATCGCTCTAGACCAAATAAAAATTGATTGCTCCCAGAGGTGATGAACAGGAAGCAGATTTTCATATATTTTGGGTTTTCTATACGGAACAGTCAAGAAAAAAATGGGTTAAGCTTAGCAGCGGTGAGGAAAATAGAGGGTGAGGAAGATAGATGGATGAGGTGGATGGATGACTTCAAATAAATTCCTGGAAGAACTTGTTGTTGGAAAAACTTGAGTTATTAATACTAAATGTGGAATACCTGTCCATGCAGGTATCCACAATGCAAGCCCAGTTCAATGGCACTTTCCCCTATAAACTAATATATTCTCTCTCTCTCTCTGTCTCTCTCTCATCTATCTATCTATCTATCTATCTATCTATCTATCTATCTATCTATCTATCTATCTATCTATCTATCTCTATCTCTCTATAACTAACTAACTAATTAACTAACTAACTAACTAACTAACTAACTAATTAAGAAAAGCATATTCTCTGCCTATTTCCTAGTCCCTATTCTGTGCTTTTCCTCACTTTGATGCTTCGTCAAATTTAACCACATAAGATGTTCAATATCACATGCATAGGATTTTAGAAGAATAAGCATGAAGAATTATGGAAAATATCGGATATTGCATTTCTTCAATATTCAACTCACAAACGTTTGGTTTTTGGATTGTTTCGATTTGTTAGGAATCAACATAGAAATAAATCAAAAGTAATGATAGAAAGTATGACGTTCCAGAAAGAGTAGTGGAAGCTTGGAACCAACTTTCAGTGGAGGTCGTGTATAGCAGTGTTCCAATATTTGAGGGGCTGCCACAGAGAAGAGGGGGTCCACCTTTTCTCCAAAACTCAAAGGCAGGAGAAGAAGTAAAGGATGGAAAGTATTCGAGGACAGAAGCAACTTAGAACTAAGGAGAAACTTCCTGACAATTGGAACAATTAAACAGTGGAACAGGTTACCTCCAGAACTTATGGGTGCTCCAACACTAGAGGCTTTTAACAAGAGACTGGACAACAATTTATCAGGAATGGTGTAGGGTTTCCTGTTTGAGGAGGGGGTTGGACTAGATGACCTCCAAGGTCCCTTCCAACTCTGCTATTCTGTTAGTGGGTCAATCATCAGTAACTGGGTTTAAACATGCTTGGGATGAACCCAGGTCTATCATCTGACAAAAGTTAATAAATAAATACAAAAAAATAACAAATTAAAAAACAAAATTAATAAATAAATCAAAAAGAAAACAAAAAACAAACAAAAACTTAAAGGGCAGACTTGATAGACCACCAGATATTTTTGTATATTTCTATATAAATAACTAACTGTTGCAAAAAAAAAAAAAACCCACTCCCTCTAATTCGCTGTTTTCAGAGATGGCATATATTACTTTTGTCTGCTATTGGCAGACAGGAGAAACCGTTACCTGGCTTTAACTAAAGCCTTTAACATGGATTTCCCCCCACCCTGTATTTCCATTTAAATTACATTAAATTAAATGGACTTTTGTTTATATCCTAGGTATGCCTGTTTGTTAAATTTGCTGGCTCTTCTGTATGGTTTTAAAATAGAAGCCCCTGCCTGAACGCTCAAAGACCCTGATACGAAGTCGGTTCAAACTTCTTTGCATTAGTTCTCAACGCTGGGGGTAACCTGCAAATTTATCTGGTGGCATCTGGCCGGCCTTTTCTGGAAACAGAACACCAGATGGGCTGGAACTCTGGTCAGATCCATCAAGGCAAATGTCATGTTCTTGTCACGGAGTATCAGATCAGTTCGTTCCCAGATGTTGTAGATCGGGGTGGGTTTCCTTCGCCTTCATCCAACTTCTCCTTGCAGCTGCTGGTCTCCTTTTCCCCTGTCCTGCTCAGATGTTTTTAGGTTTGGCTCAGCTATCCTGCTTGTCTTTCACCTCCCCCCCCCTACACACACTACTCACCCCTCCCCATCCCACATCTCAATTTCTGATTCCTTCCAGATGTGCTTGGCCCGGGCCTGGCTGACACAGTTCCTGGAGCCTGTTCCTGCCAAGGGACGTCAGCCAAGAGTTAGCAACCCGGCATTACCGAGAACGCCAGCCAACACTGTTCTCCGGTCGGCCTACTCTTGGTAAAGGAGGGAGTAAAAGAGAGTTTGAGTTCCCAGATAAGGACTGGCCTCTTGGGGATGGCAGCTGGGCCAAGCATGTGGGGTGGGGACTGGGTGTTTTTCAGAGGGAAGGGAAAGTTAACTGAGGTCACGGAGAGGGTGGTTGAACACCAAGCTGGAAGGAGAAGAAGCTGCCTGTGCAAGGAGTCCAAGCCGAAGGAAGGAACAGGTAGTCAACTGTAATTGAAACCGCACAGGGGTGGGATTCAATTTTTTTTACTACCGGTTCTGTGGGCGTGGCAGGGGAAGGATGCTGCAAAATACCCATTCCCTCCCCACCCCACTAACCTGCTATCCAGCTCCGTTCTCCTGTGCAGAGCAACAAAAGAAGACCCAGCCAATCAGCTGGGACTCAATGGGAGGCAGAGAAGAGAAGGGGGCAGGGCCAGTCAGAAGTGGGATTTGCCGGTTCTCCGAACTACTCAAAATTTCTGCTACCAGTTCTCCAGAACTGGTCAGAACCAGGGGTGGGATTCTAGAGGTTCACATCTATTCGCTAGAACTGGTTGTTAACATTCTAAGCAATTCAGAGAACCAGTTGTTAAAAGAAATTACTGGCCTAATCCTGTAAGGAAGGCAGGAAGGAAACATTCTGGTGTTGCTTACAGAAACTGTCTCTCCGTTAACCCTTATTACATTCTTGGCAGGACTAGACTTCCTGTCTCAGGAACTTCTCTGGAGTTTTTTTTCCCCTCCTTTGCTGGTACTTTGCCTGTGTGGAGTGACCATTCAAAGTTACAATGGCACTGAAAAAAGTGACTTATGACCCATTTTTCACACTTACGACTGTTGCAGCATCCCCACAGTCACGAGAGGCCAGGCGAGGAGATACGTGTCTTGATGTGAGTGATACTGAGTTGGCCACACCCAGCCAATAACATGACCACCAAGCCACGTCCACCCAGCCACATGACCACCAAGCCACACCCACCACCTAAGCCACGTCCACAGAACCAGTTGTTAAAAAATTTGAATCTCAACCCTGGTCAGAACCTGCTGAAGGCCACCTCTGAACCCCCAATTACACATCGTGGTTAGAATGCAGTGCTGCAGGGTAATTCTGCTGACTGCCGGTTGACTGCAGTTCGATTCTCACCAGGCTCAAAATTGACTCAGCCTTCCATCCTTCCGAGGTGGGTAAAATGAAGGACCCAGATTGTTGGGAGGGGGGCAATAGGTTGGCTCTGTAAACTGCTTGAGAGGGCTGTGAAGCCCTGTGAAGCGGGATGTAAGTCTACGTGCTATTGCTATAGTCCTCGACTTACAGCCGTTCGTTTAGTGAACGACAACAGCACTGGAAAAAGGGACTGATGGCCATTTTTCATACTGAGGACCTTGCATTGTCCCACCAGTCATGTGATATAAACTCGGATGCTTCTGACAAGCGAAGTCAATGGGGGAAAGCCAGATGCTTACTCATTTAACGACTGCCGTGATCCACTTCAGAAATGCGGCAAGGAAAAAAAAAATCATTAAAAACTCACTTAACATAAAGTTTGGGCTCAGTTGTGGTCGTAAGTTGAGGACTACCTCTGCAGCCGTATTTAATTATTTAAATAAAAATAAATTAAATTAATAATACATTAGAGTTGTGATGCTTGGAAAATGGGCCACCGCATGGGACGCTGCAACAGTCATAAGTGTGAAAAACCGTCATAAGTCCTGTTTTCAGTAGCGTTGTAACTTTGGTCAGTAAACAAACTGCTGTAAGTTGAGGTCTACCTGTACTTCATTTTCCTCATTTCTAGCATCTGAGAAATGTGCCATTTTTGGAGGCCAGGGCTGGGGTCCCCTATACCTCTGTTCTAAATCTCTCCTCTGATTATGCTTTTAAAATATTTGTAAAGAGGCATTACTTGTTGATTTTACATTTTTGTGGCTTTGCTGTCTTGGTTTTATTTTATTTTTTTGGCTTGGCTACCAGATTGATGGCTTATGAAAAGCAATTGTTATGCAGACAGTAAAAATAAAAAAATAAAAATGTTGATCTCAAAAGAAAAAAAAAAACCCTTCCACCTGGAGATGCATCCGAGGGGTTGTAAATTTTAGAAGTCTCCTCCTCACCTCTGTTCTGTTCCCTACAACACCGACAAAGTGCAGGTTTTCTATGGTTTTCTTGAGAGGTGGGAATTGCTAGACAAGAAAGAAAGTGAGAGAGAGAGAGAGGGAGGAGGGAGGGAGAGAGAGAGAGAGAGAGAGAAAGAAAGAAAGAAAGAAAGAAAGAAAGAAAGAAAGAAAGGAAGGAAGGAAGGAAGGAAGGAAGGAAGGAAGGAAGGAAGGAAGGAAGGAAGGAAGGAAGGAAAAGAAGGAAGGAAGGAAGGAAGGAAGGGGAGGGAGAGAAGGAAGGAAGGAAGGAAGAAAGAAAGAAAGAAAGAAAGAAATGAGGAAGAGGAGGAAGGAAAGAAGGAAGAAGAAAGAAAGATAGAAAGAAAGAAAAGGAGGAGGAGGAAGGAAGGAAGAAGAAAGAAAGAAAGGAAGGAAGGAAGGAAGGAAGGAAGAAAAAGAAAGAAGGGAGGAGGAGGAAGAAGAAAGGAAGAAAAAAGAAGAAAGAAAGAAAGAAAGAAAGAAAGAAAGAAGGAAGGAAGGAAGGAAGGAAGGAAGGAAGGAAGGAAGGAAAGAAAGAAGGAAGGGAGGAGGAGGAAGAAGGAAGGAAGGAAGGAAGGAAGGAAGGAAGATTGACTCCTTTATATGCAGCAGATTACACAGCCTGGCAAACTGAGTCATTTTGAATATGGTTTTTGAAAAGAATTAAGGGACTAATTAAAAAATAACAGATGAAAGGATTTAAGTGGCTATCAGCAATAATCTTCGATGTCTGATGTTCACGCTTAGTGCAAATATTTAAATAGCAGTTAGCAGCGGTTTGGGAAGAATGGAAGAGGTGGGAAGGAGAGAACGTGTCTTTATCAAAGTTTCCCTTGCCAACATTTAACACGCTTCATTTCTTTATCTATGCTTTTTTTGTTTTCTTTATTCTTTTGTACCTTTATCCTTGTATGATATCTGGTTAAGCTTATGCAATAATCAAAATAAAAGAATAAAGAACTGCCATACTTAAAAACAGGAGGGGAAAAAAAATCAAACAAAATGGGAGGCTTTGGGCTTTGAAAAGCTGCAGACTAAACCTGGAAATGAATTCACTGCCATATCCCTCACTTTTGCGCTCTCTCTCTCTCTCTTAAAGAATGCTTTAACTCAAAACTTCACATTGGTTTCCTTACAAGCCATAGAATATAGAATGACAAGGTTGGAAAAGACATTGGAGGTCTTCTAGTCTGACCCTCTCCTCAAGCAGGAGACCCTTTTATACCATTTCAGCCAAATCTCCTGGACAATGGACTATCTGCAACTTCTGAAGGCAAACACTTCCACTGATTCATTGTTCTCATTGCTAGGAAATTTCTCTCTACTTCTAGGTTGGTCTTCTCTCCTTGATTAGTTTCCATCCATTCTTGTCTTGCTTTCTGGTGGTTTGGAAAATAAGTTGACCCCCCTCTTTTTGGGGTGTGTGGAGAGCAGCTCCTCCAATATTGGAAGATTGCTATAAGGTCACCCCTAGTTCTTTTCTCTAGACCAGGGGTATCAAACTCAAGGCCTGTGGGCCAGATACGACCTGCGGGGTGATTAGACTTGGCCCACGAGGCCGGCCTGGAAATATCAAAAGACCAGCTCGTGGTGCTTCTGCTGGCCAAAACAGAAAATCACTGGCCAGCAGAGTGCTGCAGGAGGCCATGGAGGCTGAAAATGGGTCGTAAGCCCTCCCAGAGGTAGTATTCAGCAGGCTCTGACCAGTTCTGGAGAACCGGTAGCGGAAATTTTGAGTAGTTCGGAGAACTGGCAAATCCCACCGCTGACTGGAGGTTTTACAGTCTCCTTCCCCCGCCACGCCCACCAAGCCACGCCCACAGTAGTAAAAGAAATTGAATTCTACCACTGAAGGGCTGCCTCTTCCCACCACTTTGCCTGGCCAACTGCTGCAGGAGGCTGTCTAGGCCAAAAATAGGGTGCAGGGGGATGGGGTCCACATAAGCTCCCCTATGCCCTGTTTTGGCTGGTAGGGTGCTGCAGGAGGCGTTCGTCCCATCTCCCTCCCCCTCTCCATCCCTCCCCCACCCACCCCAGCTGGCCTGCAGAAGAGAACTACAATGTTGATCCGGACCTTGAAAAAAAAAATTCAATGTGACACCTGTAGGAAGTTAGCACCCACCCCTCTCCTAGAAAAATGAAATATCCTAGGAAATATGAAAAAAGGCAGGATATTTCCCCTAAAAGAGAAGTAGAAACTCAGAAGCAGAAACTCACCTCAGAAGCAGAAGTTCACCCCTCCACACACACACCTTTGCTAATGGGCCACTGCTCTGGCCTAGGCCAGTCTATTTTACATAACAAATATCTACTCCAGGTAGAGCTACAATAGGAATTCCCCAAAGCCCTTTCATTACATCATCATCCAGCAAGGCTCAACCAAGCCTGGCACTCAGGACAGCCTACAGAGTTGCCCCTGCATGGCCTCATGGGAGTCTGACAACCAATCAGAACACAAGCTCAAATTCAAATCCCAACCCCAACAGAGGGTATATAACTAAGGGTCTCTCAGCATCTCGGCCCTTCTTTTCCTTCACCCAACATCTTGAAGCATCCCTTTTTGCTCAGGAGCTCCCAGGCATGTGATCCTGTCCACCATTAAACCATCTTTCCAAACAGCCTCCATGTTTCCAGTGTCTTTCTTCCCCACTTGGAACTGAACCCTGAAGGGTATTTCTTCCAACAGCCTCTAAACTACCAACGTAACCAACCAATCGATCAGGATAGATTGGAAGGGATCTAGGAGGTCTTCTAATCCAGCCTCCTGCTGAAGAAGGAGATCCTATACCCTTTCAGATAGATGGCTGTCCAGTCTCTTCTTAAAAACCTCCAGTAACGGAGCAACCTACAACAGCTTTGCCTCCAGAAAAGCAGGTCCACTGCTTTATCCTCACTGTTGGGAAGTTTCTCCTTAATTCCAGGTTGCTTCTCTCCTGGATTAGTTTCCACTCGTTGTTTCTTGCCTTGCCTTCTGGTGCTTTGGAGAATAAATTGACTCCTTCCTCTTTGGGGCAGCCCCACAAATTCTGGAATACTGCTCTCATGTCCTTCCTGCAACGATTCTTCCTATGTTTTAGCTTCCACCCCTCCTAAACTGTTCTGGTTCAAGACTTTGGTTCCGAGCCCTTACTTTTATTTATTTATTTATTAAATGTCTTTGCTGCCCAGCTTCCCACAAAACGGCTCTGTGGAAACGCCACCAGCCTTCCTCCCCTTGAAACAGTGCGCACTGGGGGCCATTTAAGCTCCAAATGTCCTCCTTTTGATCAACTACAAACCGCATTCTCCCCCCCCCCCGCCCCCAGTCTTCCTTTCCCATCAGGCAGTGGGAAGGGGGCTTAAGGAGGCCTCACGGTTGGCATTTATTTAGCATTTATTTAGAGAATCTTTGCCCCCCACCCCACCCCACCCCACCCGCTCCCCAACCAACTTTCCCCAGCTCGGCAGCCCTTTCCAAAAAAACGCAAACAATTCGTCTCTTTCTTTTCCTTGCTTAAGTCCTAAACAGGGGATTAGAAAGGAAAACATCAATGGGATGGATTGGATGGGCCAGTTTGCAGGAGATGGCAGATGGGTGGGTGGGTGGTGGTGGGGGTTTGAAAGAGAAAGGGGGGAGGAAGGGAGATTAAGGCTGTTTGCTGCAGACTCGGCCCATTCCCCTAGCCAGCCAGGGACTTTCCAGTTAGGGGGATCCAAGTAAACCAAGACCCCCTCCATTTTTTTTTGATGCTAGCAGCGTTCTTAGTCACTGTGCTTCCACAGTAATTTAAACTGGGGGGAGGGGGGTTAGGGGTAGAATAAATCCAGGGCTGCCCAGACATTTTATTTTATTTTAGTTTTGGCCAAAGAACCATCATTGTCTTCCCTCCCCCTCCCATCTTCATTTCCTAGGCAGAGAGGAGATTTACTAGCTGATTCTGGGCCCATTTCTGAAGATCTGGTGAAGTTATTTTCTCAGTCAGATCCCAGATCCTCGAGACTCTGACAGAGATTTTTCTTCAAAGCCAGAGAGAATCTGTTGTCCTTTTTTTTTTGCCTCTCCCGTTTGAAGGTAGACTGCCCTGAAACGTGGAGGTTCCATGCTTAATTCCGGGCCAGTTTGGTCTCGTCTAGTGGCTAAAGTGCTGGCCTAGGCAGGGGCGGGCTTCAAAAATGTTAGCAACGGGTTCTCTGCCCGGTTGCTGGGTGGGTGTGGCGATGGTGGGCGTGGCCTAATTGGTCTCCTGCACCATGGTGGTGGGGGTGGTTTTGCCCCCCCCCTGGCTCTGGAGGCTTTCCTTGAGCCTCTGGGAGGGTAAAAACAGCCTCCTCGGGCTCCAGAGACTCTCTGGAAGCTGGAAATGGGCCCATTTCCAGTTTTCCTGAACTTCCGGGTGGCCTGGTTTTCGCCCTCCTCAAGGCTCTGCGCGCATCCTGCACTCACCTGCATCCAAAACGGGCTGCCTGGGGACTCCTGGGAGGGGAGGAAGGGGGGGGATGGGGGCAGCCAGAAGTGAGATTTGGGGGTTCTCCAAACTGCACGGTGCCTTAGCTAGGGGCTCTCCCGAACCCCTGCGAACCCCCAGCAGCCCACTCCTGGGCCTAGGAATGAGGAGACTGTGAGTTCTAGTCCCGCCTTAGGCATGAAAGCCAGCGGGGTGATTATGTGTGTGTATGTATGTGTGTGTTTGTTTGTGTGTGTGTGTGTTTGTGTGTGTGTTTGTGTTTGTTTGTGTTGTGTGTGTCAAAAAAGATGGCTGGCACAATGTTGTGATTAAAGCCTGCATCTTGTCTGTTCCACAAATGAAGAAAAAAGTATTGCTCCCATTGTGACATGGCCTCAGCAGTTTTTGAAACCCCCTGCAGAAGCCATTTCTAAAAATCAGAAATTGGGGTGGGATGAATGGTGATCTAGGGCCTTTTTTTGCAAAGTGTCCCCTTGTTTCCTGTTGAGGAGTAGCCTAGATGGTCTTGAAGAAAACATGCAACAGCCATTGATGAAATTATAGGATGTGCCCCAGAGAACAGGAAGGGTGAGAAAGAAACTCTAGATTGGTCTGTCTTGACTCTCTTTAGTATAAGAGGGAGAGAAGGACTTCACTGAGCTTGGACCTGGATGAGTGGCCACACGGGAACAGAATCTATCTGTGCTGTTGCCCAGTCCATCCACCATGATCATCATCCTCATCATCCATCCATCATCCTATATCCATCCATATCTCATCATCATCTCATCTATATATCTATCTATCTATCTATCTATCTATCTATCTTTCTATCTATCATCTATCTATCTATATTTGATTCAATTTGACTTCTATAGCTGCCCATCTCAACAACTGTGAGCAGCTCACAACTCAACTCTATGTGATGGTTGGTTTCTATTTGTTCTGTTTTTATTTAATCTTATTGTGACACTCCTAGGATTATTGTGTGTGAGACATATGGCCATGTAGCTTTTAAATAAATATTTAAAAAGAAAGAAAGAAAAAGGAAGTAAGGAAAAGAAAGAAAGACAAACAGATAGACAGACTAACAAGCTTTCAAGTACCAGTTAATAGCCAATATCCATAAACCTAATATTTCTTGCGGTGCCTGTCTCAGGTCTGACCTACCTCAAAAGATGAATAACTGAGGAAGCAAAGGGACAGAGAAAAACAATGGCTGCTCTGAACATCTTGGAACAGGCAGGAGGCTGTGACAGAAAGTAGCCTTACTTCTTGCCTCTCTGGTCAGTGGGAATTTTTTCACTGGCCCAACCCACCATTTTGTGGATGCCTCCCCTCCCATAAGAGGAATGCATCAGAACAACCCACAACATACCTTCCACAAATTCCACAGGCACCCACTGGACTCCTAAATTAGCTCTCCATGCATTTTGCAGCTCTCCTTCATGATGGAGTGGTTTGGTAAGAAAGAGAAGAGATGGAAGCAGTGATAAAACATGTTATTAATGGCTGGAGAGCTGGTCTGGACAGTCAGAGAAATGCTAAAATGAAGGAAGCAATTGCACAATTGCACAGCCAGCATGGGTGGAGCAGCTCCCAGAATTTCCCATCCAGCATGGGTGGACTTCAACTCCCTGAATTCCCCAATCCAGCATGGGTGGACTTCAGTTCCCAGAATTCCCCAATCCAGCATGGGTGGACTTCAGCTTCCAGAATTCCCCAATCCAGCATGGGTGGATTTCATCTCCCAGAATTCCCTAATCAGAATGGGTGGATTTCAGCTCCCAGAAATCCCCAGCCAGCATGGGTGGACTTCAGCTCCCAGAATTCCCTACCCTGCATGGATGGACTTCAGCTCTCTCAGAATTCTGGGAGTTGAAGTCCACATGAAGTTGCCTTGAAAAATACCGCTTTAGTCCATGTGGGCCCAAGTATGCAAACACTCTCTTGTGTATCTATCCTTTATCTTCCAGCTACTAACAATATCTGGTCATTCTTTGCACTGGACACATTTGGTTTCCTCTCAGAATGAGGATCAGGTCCACAGGATCAGATCCAAAAAGCCATGATGATGATTATGACGATAGAATCAAAGATGCTTTTGAAGAAAACAATTGAAACTCGATAGCACTACCTCAGCCTCCATCTTGATTTTGCTGTTTGTACCTCATCCCCTGATGATCAAACCCCTGATGATCAATCAGCTGAAAAAACAACAACAACACACAGGCACCCCTGTCTCCCAAAACACCTTTCAGTTTCATCATGTGCTGTGTAAAAACCATTGGTGTCACAACATGGTTGTACTATGCTGGATGTGAAATTGATGGAGTGATTATTGGAGTGGCAAACTAGGCATCTTGAAGATGTGTGGACTTCAACTCCCAGAATTCCCCAGCCAGCAAGGAATTCTGGCTGGCCGGGGAATTCTGGGAGTTGAAGTCCACACATCTTCAAGCTGCCAAGGTTGAAAGCTGCTGGCTTAAAGCCAAATGACCAGACACTTTAACGAGGCACAGATACAACGAAGCACCCCCCCCCCCCAAGGGATCTACGAATGCTCACATTACTGCTATTCCTTCTTCTCTCTACTCCCCGACCATCATTAAACCCATACAGGCTCCAGAGCTTCATAAATTTCCGAAATAGTTTAATTGAAAACATGTTTCTTTTTTAAAAAGGTGGGGGCTACAAAGGCAGCTGCCCCTTGCCTTGGGTGGTTGTTGTTCTTTTAACACAAGCACACCCAGTCCAATTCAGTGCAGACCCACTCCATGCAAGCAAAGTGTGCAAGGGCTTTGGAAATCACACTTTTTACTGCAGAGTAAATTACAAAAGAGACTCTGGGAAGCATCACAAATACTTTGGGAGCATGACTGTCCATGCAAGGGGACGGAAAACTAAGCCAGGGTTCCCGTGTGCGAAATATTTCGACAGCGGGAGACAAGCCAGAATCGGACACAGCCTGTCTCTCCTGTTTTCGTTCTCAAATCCAAGACGTACAAGAGGTGCAAACTGGGATGTCTGCAGGATCTGGCCAAGGTTCAAATGTTCAATGGCACAGTTGTGGTTGCCATTTTGACTTTTTGGGGGACATCAGTATGGAGGCTACACTGCAGTGGTGGGATTCAAATTTTTACTACCGATTCTATGGGCATGGCTTGGGCGTGGTGTGGCTTGGTGGGCATGGCAGGGGAAGGTTACTGCAAAATCCCATTCCCTCCCTACCCCACTAACCTGCTTTTCAGCTCCGTTCTCCTATGTGTGGCAATCAAAGAGACCCAGCCAATCAGCTGGGACTCGGGAGGCAGAGAATACATGGGGCGGGGCCAGTCAGAGGCGGTATTTGCCGGTTCTCCAAACTACCCAAAATTTCCACTACCGGTTCTTCAGGACTGGTCAGAGCCTGCTGAATACCACCTCTGCCACACTGCCACCAGTACAGGAAGTCCTCGCCTTATGGTCGCAATTGGGACCATAATTTCCATTGCTAAGCGAGATGCTTGCGAAGTGAGTCATTGCCTCATTTTTGCCACGGTCGTTGAACGAATCGTTCAAGTTGTTCCACGACTCATGAGATCGTTAAGTCAATCCATCTTCTCCCATATACAGGTAGTCCTCGACATACGACCACACTCGAACCCACATTTCTGTTAAGCGAGACATTTGTAAAGTGAGTTTTGCCCCATTTTGCGACCTTTCTTGCCTCAGTGGTTCAGTGAATCACTGCCGTTGATAAGTCAGTAACACGGTTGTTAAGTGAATCTGGCTCCCGCATTGACTTTGCTTGTCAGAAAGTCACAAAGCGTGATCCTGGGACATTACAACCATCATAAGTACAAGTCAGTTTCCAAGCATCTGAATTTTGATCCTGTGATCATGGGGGACGCTGGAAAGTTTATATAACTGTGAAAAACGGTCATAAGTCCCTTTTTTTCAGTGCCGTTGTCACTTAGAACGGTCACTAAACGGACTGTTGCAAGTTGAGGACTACCTGCACTTTGCTTCTCAGCGATAAAGTCACAAATGGCAATCACATGACAGTGCAACCATTATAAAATATAAGCTGATTGCCAAATGTTCAAATTTTTATCTCATGATGATGAGGAGGAGGAGGACTGTTTATACGTCACTTTTTTCAGTGCTGAATTTTTTAGTACTGAACAGCAAATGGCGGTAAGTCAAGGACTATTTGTATTAAATATGGGTACTACTACATGGATACTCTATTAAGGAAATAAGGTAGAAGCTTGGAAGCCAAAAGGGACCGTAGGGAAAATGGAGACCAGCCAGGGGTGAGATGCTACCGGTTTGGCCTGGTTCTATAGAACCAGTAACTGTGAAGAGCAGCTGACATTGAACCAATTCGATGTTTGGCCCACCTGCCTGCCCAGGCTCTTGGCTGTCCTTTATTCCCTGTTGTTGAAAAACCAGGAAACAAGAGGATTTTCAAAAGCTGCGCACCTGCGTGCACGGCTTGTCAGCTGTCCAGGCAGCATGGCTGATTATTTCTTGCAAACGCTGCACACATGCATGTATGATTGTCCACAGTTTGGAGAACTGGCAAATCACTCCATTGGCTGGCCCCGCCCCTCCCCTCTCCGCCCACTCGCTCCTTTCCTGGCATGCGAGCCATCCAACTTGCCTGGTTTCGGTAAGTTGCTATTTTTCCTTTTTTCTTTCCGACCATCAGCTGTTCTGCTCTGCTGGGAGATTCTGCTGGGAGATTCTCTGCAGGAAACCATTGGATTTCTTGCTTTCTAGCTAATCTAAAAGCAAAGCCGAACCTTCCTTAGGACTGAAGCTTCCACTTTTCAGTGCAGACTCAGGTAGCCGATTGCAGATAGATAGATCTCTAAGTGAATCTGTGATTCTGTGAGCAACTCAATCTGCCTGCCTGCTTTGCCTGCTTTTGGGTAAAAGTTGCTTTTTTTAATAAAAAGAAATCAATATTTACATAAATATTTATAATATTTACATATAAGCCATGCCTACCCAGTCACATGACCACCAAGCCACACCCACAAATTAGGCCACACCCACAGAACCGGCTGTTAAGAAATTTGAATCCCACCCCTGAGAATAGCCCAGTAGCAGATTACTTATCAAGAGGGCACACAAACTTTGGTGGTACAATACAACCCCAAAATTGATGGTGGCCATGTGTGTCTCTGTCATTAGATCGAATCCTGACAATGATTGGAGTTTGACTGGAGGTTGGGTAGGAAACTGGAGGATACAGAAAAAAAAAAGATAAACTTTCATTATTGGACAAACTGAAGTAATGTGGGTTGTGAATCCTTTGGAAAACAAATTGCTATTTTAAGCCATCCTGATCCTACTGGTAGTCCTCAGTTTAGCGACCGATTAAAATGACAGTGGCGCTGAAAAAGTGACCTACAACTGTTTTTCACACTTAAAGACCACTGCAGCATCCCCCACGTAATCAAAATTCAGATGCTTGGCAACTGACTCGTACCTGAGACGGTTGCAATGTTCTGGGGTCCTAGGGTCACCTTTTGCAGCAAACCCAATGGGGAAGCCAACGTCACTAAACAAAACTGCAGTGATTCACTTAACAGCTGTAGCATGCAAGGTCGTCAAATGGGGGCAAGAAGACTCACTTAACAAGTGTCTTGCTTAGCAATGGAAATTTAGGGCCTCCATTCTGGTCGAAAACTACCTTATACAGAGTGGCACCTTTTAGCAAAAAAAGAAAGATAGTCACTTGCACGACATTGGCATTTGTGAGTGAGTCGGCAGCTATGTAAATTTTCTAAATAAATGAAGCCAATAAATATATTTATCTTTGGATTCAGGGAAAACTCTACTGCAAAAAAAAATCCTGGGATGAACTTCGTCTTTGAAAGAGTTGCCCAGAGAAATGACTGCCGTGCTTTACTCCTCTTTTTTCCTCCCAAACATGGCCAAGATTTTGGAAAGCCCCCCTGGCAGCTCCAAAGCCTTTGATGCCCCTTGAAAGGAAATGGACTTTAGCAAGAAGATTCCCCTTGGGATCCTAATGCAACCAGCTCCGGTTGGCCCGCTTGCCAAGACTGGGAGCAGCAGCTGAATCTCGGGGGAGACTCCCGAAAGGAGAGAAGGGAGGGCGGTGGGGAGAGAACGGCTGAGAGATGAAAGCAAAGAGGAGATCAATGGACGGAAGTCAGAGGCAGCCGGCTTAATCAGGGAGGAGAATTAGAGAGCTCGGGAGGCGGCAGAGGGAGGAGAGCAGATGGCAGGCTACGTCTAGAGGGGAGAAGAGAGAAAAGGAGTTTCTATTTAGAGCAGGCAACCTTGGCAACATTTTGTGGACTTCAAGTCCCAGAATTCCCCAGCCAGCAAGTCAGAGGTGGATTCAGCAGGCTCTGACCAGTTCTGGAGAACCGGTAGCGGAAATTTTGAGTCATTCGGAAAACCGGCAAATATCATCTCTGACTGGCCCCGCTCCCATCTATTCTGCACCTCCCGAGTCCCAGCTGATCGGCTGGGTCTCCTTTGGTTGCCCTGCACAGGAGAACGGAGCTGTAAAGCAGGTTAGTGGGGTGGAGAGGGAATGGAGATTTTACAGTATCCTTCCCCTGCCAGACTCACCAAGCACACCACGCTCACCAAGCAGAACCGGTAGTAAAAAAAATATGAATGCCACCACTGCGAGCAAGTCAGTCTGTCCATCTGTCTGTCCATCCCTCCATCCCTCCATCCCAGTGTTTCCCAACCTGTGGACCTCAGTTCCCAGATTTGGATGGCCAGTAAAACAACCCCGCCCCCTTATTGCATACAATAGGTCTAAGAACAGTGGCCTTTGCTTAACGGCCATGGTGTCTGCTTTTTGATTGCCACCCAAAAATATATGGTAATGTGGTAAATATGTGGTAAAACCGAGTCAGGGAAATGGATGCCTCAACTTATGACCATCATGACCAAGGATATAAATTCCAGACTCCATTACAGCCATAAGTCGATGGCTACCTGTACTTGTAATTTATCCACAGAGAATTTGCTTCCGTGTTAAGACTCAAGCTCTGTAAAGAAAGCAACATTTTTCAAAATCAGATCTAAGTTCAAAAAATGAATCAGGCCTTGACTGGATCATTTTATAGCTCCATTCCATATGTTTGCCTTGAAGGATGTTTGAAGGCAGGGGTGGGATTCAATTTTTTTAACAACCAGTTCTGTGGCCGTGGTTTAATTGGTGGGCGTGACTTGGTGGTCATTGACTGGGTGGACGTGGTTGGTGGTCATGTTATTGGCTCAATATCTCAATATCACTCACATCGAGGCACGCATCTCCTCACTTGGCCTCTCATGACTGTGGGGATGCTGCAACAGTCGTAAGTGTGAAAAATGGTCATAAGTCACTTTTTTCAGTGCCATTGTAATTTTGAATGGTCACTCCACACAAGCAAAGTACCAGCAAAGGAGGGGGAAAAAACTCCAGAGATATTCCTGAGACAGGAAGTCTAGTCCTGCCAAGAATGTAATAAGGGTTAACAGAGAGGCAGTTTCTGTAAGCAACACCAGAATGTTTCCTTCCTGCCTTCCTTACAGGATTAGGCCAGTAATTTCTTATAACAACCGGTTCTCCGAACTGCTTAGAATGTTAACAACCGGTTCTAGCAAATAGGTACGAACTGGTAGAATCCCATCCCTGTTTGAAGGATTGACATGTGTCCGTCCAATGGCACCCTTCCGGAAGGATTATCCAAACAGCCTCTCCATTCACGTTCGAATGTGTGGCAAACTTGGTGCATGCCGGTCCCAACAGTGTGATGAATCTTTGGGAACTCATCTAGCCACATTGACCAACATAGATAGATTTCTAAACCAAGATGTGAATTCACATAAACATGCTAAAGCTGTTTACTTGAGTTCAAACTTTGGGTTGCTTTCCTAACAGTGAGAACAATTAACCAGTGGAAAAGCTTGCCTTCAGACGTTTATGGGTACTCCATCACTGGAGGCTTTTAAGAATAGACTGGACAGCCACTTCTCTGAAACTTGAGCAGGGGGTTGGACTAGAAGACCTCCAAGGTCCCTTCCAATTCTGACATTCTGCTCTGTTCTGGTTCATTGAAAGACCTGGAACCACAAATGAACACTTCTGCATCATGCTAAAACCTAACCAGAGCCAATCCTGGCCAAACGTAGCATGGTTTATATAGGCTGGACATCTCCCTAACCTTTGCAAAGGACTTGAATTGATAAAAGGAGAATATTTGTAGCTCAGGGTTGAAATGAGGGGTCCTTGGTGCTCTCTGAGCTTGCTTGTTTTCCTGCAGATGTTTCATTACCCAAACTAGGTAACAGTGCTAGTAAGGAGTGGGGTTTGCTCTCAGTTTATATTCTATTGGATAGCCTTACAAGTTCTTTGGTTGGACTGTTTACTGCTGGCTTGTTTGGCAGTTCCTTGACTGGGGTATTGTTTACTTGACTGTTAAGTGTGATATTAATCTTGGAGTCAATCTATGCTCATCTGATTGCTGGCGGGGAGATAGTTTGGTCTTTTTATTCCCTTTTCGGCTTGTTGATTGTCTCTTCTGCATAGTATGTTTATATTGTTGATGCTTATGTGTCTATTAATTTGTCAGAGTGCCAGGCTTCTAGAAATTCCCTAGCATTTAGGCTGTTGGTTTGCGCTCTGAGCTTGGCAATTTGCTTGCAAAAGTTTCATCACCATTCGAGGAGACCTCGTCCGTGCGCTTTGAGTTGTGCTCGTCTGACAGAACCCAGGTCTTTAAATACCTTTTTATGAGATGCAAATTAGTCTGGATGTTGTTTGTTCGGATGACAAAATGTTTGCAACCAGATTGCCAAGCTTGGAGCTCAGACCAACAGCCTAACTATCAACCCGAGCTACTAATATTCTAATACGTTTCCTAGCATTTGGGGGATTTGCTTAGGTGGGTCATGTCACAGAAAGGCCCTGATGGATGGAATTGGAAGGGTATATCTGCACTGATGATGTTAACTAGCTTGCTAATGAAATGTCTACAAGAAAACCACCATGCTTGAAAAGTACCAAGCACCACCCAAGGGTATATATCTTACAAGCATATCTCTCTGGGCTAGCAATAGCACTTAGACTTATATACTGCTTTACATGCTTTACAGCCCTCGCTGAGCAGTTTACAGAGTCAGCTTCTTGCCCCCCAACAATCTGGGATCCTCATTTTACCCACCTCAGAAGGATGGAAGTCTGTGTCAACTTTGAACCTGGTGAGATTCGAACTGCCAAATTGCAGGCAGCCGGCAGTCAGCAAAAGTAGCCTGCAGTACTACACTCTAACCACTGCGCCACCGCGGATCCAGGACCTTCCCTAGGGGTCAATTTTCATCAGCCCCTTCCAGCCAGCATGGTCTTGGCTATTGCAAGCTCTCATGAGTCTCTTCAGCTCCGAGACCTGACATTTCTCCAGAAGCTTCTCAGGCCTCCAACCCCATCATTAAGCCCTTGGCGGGGTGGTGGTGGTTTCTGGCCACTATTTAAGCCCCATCCCTGGGCTTACAACAAAAGGAAGCAGCTGGACGTGGAGAACCTGTGATCAAAGAGACAGTTCTGGAAGAGCCGTTTATGTGCTGGCCACACGTGTTTTTGGGAAGAGCCGCCCATTTCCAAGGGCCTTGGAAGAGAAGGACAAGAACAGACAAGCAGACGGAAATGGTTTGGATTTGTCTCCATGCAGGAGGCAATGCAGGAATGTGTAGCCGGCCGCCCAGAGGCATATTTCATCCTTGATCGGAAGGAAAGGATTCCTCTCCTATAGATCCCTACCTGCAAGGAAGCCAGCTGCTCCCCAACCCTCTCCAGGGACATACCAACTGCAAGACTAGGCACTGGCTTTTTCTCAGACAGTCTGGGCCCCGAATGAAGGTCAGGAAGGAATCGGGACACGGGGAGATAAAGTTTCAAAGCTGGATGAGGCCCAGAGAAAGACGAAATGGAAGGAATCCTCCGCGAGACTCCAGCAAAGAGACAAGATTATGCGCAGCCTTAATTGGCTAATTAGTGGAAAATTAAAAACAGGACTGCATCTGGATGCCACACAGCAAACACAAACTCCATCCTTTTTGGGGGGGGGTTGTTTTGTTTTTGAAGTCTGCAAATAGGCACGGCCGAGAGGTCTGATGCTCCAAAGTTTTCATTTTTTTGCCATTGAGTAGCCAGTCCTCATGATTGCAGAAGTGGGGTTAAACAGAAAACAGAAGGGGAGGAGGAGAGAGGAAGTGTCTTTCCTGATGGCTTGTAGGACAGCAGGAAGGTTTATGGTGAAGAAACGGGACTCGAACAAGCCACTCTCCAAATAATTGAGACTCTATGGTTGCAACTCGCCCTCCCAATTTACTTTCCGCCATTCTACGCTAAGTATCTTTTCAGATTTAGCAGCTTGCCGGTATCAGCAGAGAAAAGCACTCCGCAAACCCTGTATTCTGACTTTAGCTGGAGCTTGGCCAAGTCTGAAAGAGAAATTGCCCGTTGGGGGAACAGCCACAAATTTATTTCAAGGATCAGCTCCTTCAGCATTCCAGAAACTTGACGGGCAGTTCTTGGTGCAAATCAATTAAAGTGCCCAAATCTCAGCTTCACATTGTTTATCAAAGAGGTGACAAGATGGAAATGGTGTATTTGTATGTGTGTCCATGTGTGTCCCATAGTTTTCTCTTGCATTAAAGAGTAGGACATTTGCCTGCTGGGTTACCTACCTACAGCACTACGGTGGGGAAGAAAGAAAATACATGTTTGGTAACGGTTTTATGTAGTGGAAGCCAGAATAATTCAGTTTAATTTGAACAGTTTTCCCCTAAAGATCGATGTAGTTGAATAGTGACAGATTCAAGATAGGAAGAAGGCAATTCTTTACACAGCTACCTAGTTAAATACGGGTGTTGACAGCTGCCAATCTGGACAGCTTGAAAAGAAGATTAGATCAACCTCTGGAGGATTAGGTTATCACTAGGTACTAATCCAGATAGCTGTATTTTGTCTTCAGCCATCAGGCAACAGAACCCTGGACCTGAATTGCTAGAGAAGACAAAAAGGAAGACTTTACAGTAGTTTTCTCTCCTTCCTGCTTCTGACCTATGGAGAATTATCTCAGATCCTCCTTATATTTTTCATATAGATTTGTCTGTGGGGATTCTCTGGCTGTCCCACAGGTGCTTTTCTCAGGGGGCAACTGGGCTTTCTTGCTTATTCTTTCTTTGAAAATGCTTCACTTTTCATTCAAGGAGCTTCTTCAGTTCTGAGCTAAAGAAACTTCTTGAATGAGAAGCAAAATGTTTTCAAAGAAAAAAAAAACCACACAAGAAAGTCCAGTTGCCTTTGGGATATTCATGTAAATTTCTTTTTTCTTTTCTTTTTTAATGAAATATTTGGAAATCTAGACAATTGAAGATACTGTGTCAATTTTGAAGTACATTTCATGGCACCAGACTTCTGGGCAAGAATTTTTTTTGGCACAGATCTGACCTACTTCTTCTCTCGGCCAACATTCCATGAAATCTCTTTACAGATTTGAGAGATTTAAACTCCTAGTTATCCTGCTGGCAAATACTAAATAGCTCTTCTATCTATGAAGTCAGACATATCAAACCAGCCCATCTGTCTTTAGATGGCTTCTCCAGATGGTTAACTGATGAAGGAGTTGGTCAGGCTGGACAATATGGCCAAGATCTTCAAGGTGAATGGTTCAAGGAGAGGGATCAAGGAAAAGTAGGATGCCAAAGAGCATTAATATTGCTGCAATGGACGCCCATCCTTTTGTACAGGTATGGATAGTCCTCGACTTACAACCATAATGGAGCCAGCCCATTGCAGTCGTAAATTGTGACAGTTGTAAACCAAGTCATCCACATGACCAATCCAATTTTAAGATCATTTTTGTAGCGGTGGTTAATAGTACTATAGAACTTAGACTTATATACCGCTTCACAGGGCTTTACAGCCCCTTCTAAGCAGTTTGCAGAGATAGCATATTGTCCCCCAAGAATCTGGGTCCTCATTTTTCCAAATTCGGAAGGATAGAAGACTGAGTCAGCCTTGAACCAGTCAGGATCGAACGGCTGGCAGGCGGCAGTTAGCCTGCAATACTGCATTCTAACCACTGCACTACCACCCCATTAGTTAAGCAACCACTGCAGTCATTAAGCGCTTTTAATGTTCGCTATGGGGCATCTTTTTTTAAAAAAATGCAAAATTTCAAGAGAAAACACTGTACTTTGCAGTCATATGACCAGAGGATGCTGTAAATGGCTGTAAACCTAGACTTGCTCCTGAGTGCCACAAATAGTCACATTACTCTTTAAGCGGTTTACAAAGTCAGCCTATTGCCTCCCAACAAATACGGTCCTCATTTTACTGATCTCGGAAGAGTGGAAGGCTGAGTTAATATTGCGCCAATCAGGATCGAACTGCTGGCAGTTGGCAGAATTAGCCTGCAATACTGCATTCTAACCACTGTGTCACCACACCAGTCCTGGAGGGAGACCTCTAACTGTTAGACCTTCAGAAGTGGCTGGTAAGTACCTTTTCGGAGTGGATTTTCAAATGTTTGCTAAGTGACCAGTTGTAACTTGAGGACTAACTGCAGCAATAGCAATAGCACTTAAGACCTATATACTGCTTCACAGTTCTTTACAGCCTTCTCTAAGCGATTTACAGAGCCGTCATATTTGCCCCTAACAATCTGGGTCCTCATTTTATCCACCTTGGAAGGATGGAAGGCTGAATCAACCTTGAGCCTGCAGAGATTCGAACTGCCAAATTGCAGGCAGCTGACAGTCGGCAGAAGTAGCCTGCAGTACGACACTCTAACCACTGCGCCACCGCAGCTGTATCATTTGACGAATGAATTAGGAATTTTAGCATGATGCTCCTTTTGTCATCTGTTCAAATCTAGCAAACCCCTGGTCTGATATATCCCTCTGCCATTTCATGCACCTAAGTTAGCTGTGTAGGATCTTCTCTGGTTAGAGCAGAGCTGAGGAACTACTGTAGCCCTTTCATGACTTGTGGACTTCAATTCCTAGAAGTCCACAAGTCATCAAAGGGCTACAGTTCCCTCAACCTGGGTTAGAGGAAGCCAGCCTCTTTTCTGCCAGGAAGAAAAAAAAAAAACATCTGCAGAGCATCAGGTGAATGAAACACATGATGATGGATGATAGCAGTGACAGATCTGCTTTGTTCCATGAGAGCATGCACCAATTGCTTTGCAAGGCTGCTAATCTTCCTCTCTATTAAGCTAGAAGGTAGAAGAAACCAGGGAAAGTCAAGGCAGAAAACAGGGAAAATGGCAGAAGGGCTTAAAAATGCTACTTTTTTTTAAAGTTAGGGACTGGGCCAGCTTCAAGGAATGGCTCCCCCAACTTCAAGGAAGTTGTGAAATGTTGGGAAAAAGGGGGGAGAGGGGAGATTGTCCTTACACAAAGAATGGAAAACGAGGAGCAGGAGGTTCAGTTCCTTTTCATTTTTTGCCATTCTTACTCTCTGGAAGGCATGGACATTCACATATACAAAAAAGAAGAATCTGCATCCTCGTTCCCACTTTCTCTGAATGCAGAAACCCTCAAGTGGAAGGATAGGATGAATTCCCAAAACTGGGAATGTAAAAGGAAGAGAATCGAGCTAGATTGAATGCCTACTGGGTATTTTCCCCCCCACACACCTTGATCCCATCTGTAGGAATGTGGCATGAATCTGGTCTCATGCTTTCATAATTCGGGTCAAAAGAATCCCAAATTAAGACTTTCTGGCTACAGTCTCTCCTGTTCTTCAGCACAAATCCCACCCTCTAATTTTGCTTGTTGTAATCCAGAGTAAACGAGCCCATCCATCCATCCAAATCTGTCACGCAAGGGATATGCAAAACATCTAGATTCAAATCGTTTAGACTTGGAAACATCCGCTTTTGTTCGAGAAACTACACTTCTACATTCTACCATGTTTCCCTGAAAATAAGACCCTGTCTTATATTTTTTGCCACCAAAAAAGGCACTATTTTCAGGGGATGTCATCCACTGACTAACCTCACTTGCACGTGTCACCCTCCGGCCTCCTTTTTGCTGTCAGAGGCCTTCAGGAACTTTTTCTGTGGCTTCTGCAGCCAATAATAGAGATCTGGATCAATCCAGGAGCTTTGTTATCAGCTACAAAGGTCTTCAGGAAAGCGTTGCCAGCTGCAGAAGAAATGGGCCGGCGAGGCAGGGTTAGGGTATATGAGTCCTGGCTACAACTGTTCAAAGGAAGGCAGCTCGATCCCCATCCCCATCCTAGCTTAATTTTTATCCGGGCACTCTGGAGTGGCTGGGATCTTAATTAGAGCTTATTTTTTGGGGTAGGGCATATATATATGTGTAAAAAATCAAACGAGGACTTAATTTCAGGGTAGGTCATATTTTCAGGAAAACTGTCTACTTTCAAAATGAGTAGTCTAGACTCAAAATGGAACATTTCAAAGTCTAAATGGCCCCTATTTAAGATTTTTGTACATCCCTGGGCCCCAACACCCAGTGTAAGGTCATAGATCAGGGGGTGGGGAATAATGGACCTTTTATGACTTGTGGACTTCTATGCTGGCTCAGAAATTCTGGGAGTTGAAGTCCACAAATCATAAAGAGTCTATCATTCCCCACCTTTGCCATAGAGGAATGAGGAGCAAACTCAAAAGTTCTGGGGACAAGCGGACAAGATTAAAACACACTGACACAGAGAATACGTAAAATATCTTCCTGGTGCCTGGTTATTTATAACTTGGGAGAAGGAAAGAAAAGATTACACTCCACTCTTCTGAAAGATAATAATAATAATAAGAAAAGAAAAAAAAAAGGACAACTGTACAAAGGCAAAAGAGAAGGACAGGATTTGACAAGGTACTTGCAGAGCAGAGGGAAAGCGAAAGACAACATAGTCCAAAGAAACTTCATTAAAATTATTATTGCCTTTATTCTGCCATGGCGCACAGTCCAGATGGCCAGTATACGCACTCTTACACATGCAAGCTTGCCAGCTTCACAAGGCAGCCTCGTTACCCTACGGCTCAGGCCTGCAGAGGCTTTTGGAAAAGCAAAAGCAAAACAACAGTAACAACAACAACAACAAAAATCAAAAAGAACAACAAAAAAAAAGAACCCACCAAAAACCAAAAAAAAAAAAAGAAAGAAAGAAAGAAAGAAAGAAAGAAAAAAAAAGAGAGCAAGTGTTCCAGTCTTTTTTTGGCAGCAATCACAGCGTGTGTCAAGAAAATGTGATGGGGAGGCAGGCCTGGGATGTACTTTCCCTCCCACCCCTTCTTCTCCACGCAGCCTTTTCTCCTTTCAATCCCGCTGGGCCGGCAAGCTGGCTGTCCATCTGTGTGATCTTTGTGCAAACTCGTGCTGGCAAGCCCTGGGACGGGAAGGCCCGGAACGCCAAAGGGAGAGAGCAATAATTGTTCCACGTCCTGTCCTGAAGCCACCGCCGACTTCACCGTTCCGGTGTGCCGGGGCCCAAAGAAGCAGCCGGTTCTTTAACCCCCGGCAGAAAAGGCGTCTTGTCATCGGCACCGAGTGACCCCGGGATGGCGCACGATTGTCAAGGCCATGGAAAGGGGGAAAAAAAAAAAATATGTCCAGCCAGTTAGTTCCATTGGTTCCTAATGTGGTACGACTCTCAAGAGACGACTTCGGCTTCGTTCGGCTCGGGGCAACGGTTCCTCTTGGCCAGGACAGAGGAAAAAAGGCCACATTTCTGGTGGGTTGAGGAGGATGCCGCGGAAGGCCGCGTGAGATCTCTAGAACCGGGAAAGCCCACGGAAGCTGAAAGTCCTCCATGGCACCGCTGGAGGCAGATTGTTCCACGGGGAACGGGCGGTTTTGTGTGAACAAAAGGGACGATGTGCAGAGAGGCCGTTGATGGTTCCTTCCCCGGTAACCTGTCTTCAATATGAAGACACTGAATTGTTGGCGCACCACTTCAAGAACGCCGCAGCAAAAATGAAGAAGGCGACTTCTTGCAGATCCGGGAGTGTCTTTTAATCTAGCTAGGGTCATCATCCTAGTCCATTCTGCCATAGGTCTGTTGACAAACCGAGAAGCTCCCCGCCCCGATAACGGAGTGGGTGGGGGAGGATGGAGAAGAACCCCCCCCCCTTTCCTCAAACTCAAGAAGTTGGGCAGCACCGCAAACTAGAATCCTAGGGAAGTGACCCTCAGGGGAGGGGGATCCGTTCCAAAGGCAGAGGTCCTCCGTGGTCAAACCTGGACTGGCAGAGTCTGGTTCATTTGTAACCTCATGTCCTGTATGCTGCTCAAGATCTTCTTTTGATGTCCTGCCAGCGTCACCCCTATCCTGAGCAGGTCCCTAAAAAGACAACAAGGGGGAAATGAGTTAGAAGGGCAGAAGACAAAATATTTCCAGTGATGGAACTCTTTGACCACCGGAGATACCAAGTGGACATTTGGTTTCTCCACTAGAAGGAAGTTCTTGAGATGTTTGGTGTTCCAAGCACTTAAGCCCTTAGCTGGATTCGTATAATGATACTCAACCAGAGATAAAACTGAAGGGGTTGAATCTGCACTGCCAAGCAACCCAGATTACATAATCAAGATTGAATATTTGAGGAAATGCACTCTTTATATAAGCAAATTAAACTAGTACAGCCACTATATGATCTTCAGCCCTTTGCCTTCTATCTGAAAGCAATACAGGTAATCCTCAACTTATGACTGACTTACTTTTACTAGCTTTTTAAAATTGTGGTTGCTTTGTGAACATGGCCATTGGCAAGCGAACCTGTTCTTTCCTATGGACTGGGTTCTGAGGGAAACTGGAAGCATACATCAGTTTCTGGTAAAAATGGGGGTCGAGTTTGGTGCAGGTTGGTTGAGGAGTACCCAAAACATAGTCCCAGGTGTGTTTATGTGTGCACGGCCACTGGAACTTTGGAACTGAACTGTGAGTCATTTTTGAGGGATCTGTCATAACTTCAAATGGTCACTAAGCAATGGTTGAAAGTTGAAGGCTGACTGTATATAATGGTATGCTTATAACAATTGAGCCCAAAACTTATGTTGCTTAGGTGACAGTTATTAAATGAGTTTTGCCCCATTTTACGGCCTTTCTTATCACAGTTGTTAAATGAATCACTACAGTAGTGAAATTAGTAACACGGCTGTTAAGTGAATCTAGCTTCCCCATTGAATTTTCTTGTCAGGTGGTCAAAGGGGATCATATGACCCCGGACACGGCGTTTGTCATAAGTATGAGTCAGTTGCCAAGCGGCTGAGTTTTGATCACATGACCAGGGGGATGCTGCAATTGTCATTAAGTGTGAAAAATGGTCGTAAGTTGCTTTTTTCAGTGCTGTTGTAACTTTGAACGGCCACTAAATGAAAGATTGTAAGTTAAGGACTATCTATATAGAGAGAATCTATTCTTTCACCGATCTGGCAAAAACTATTTAAAGATTGCTAACCTGCAAAGCATTCTGACTTTTTGAAATAGTCCACCAGTGAAAAAAGAACAATATAACAACAACAACAACAACAATAACAACAACAGTCCACCAAAGGGCTATCTGAGATTACAAGGGATGTACCAAACTTTTCATGTCATAAATGGCTGACTGGACTTACATTCTATGCCTGCTAATTTCTACTTTCCTTTCTTCCTTTCTTTCTTTTTTTCCCTCCCTCTCCCTCTCTCTCACACACAAAGACACTCAACAACTGCACAGCAAAAGTGATATCCACTGCACAGATGCAAGCCGCCATTTTGTTGCATGGATTCCATTTCTACCTTTCCTGCAGGAGAAAAGGGGAGTATACTAAGCACCGTGTCTTTCAATTTTCCCTAGTGACAACAACCCTATGAAATAAGTAGAACTGGGGGAAAGTGGTTTTACTCCCCTTTTTTCCCCCCATTGGGTGGGGTTTTGCCTTTTTTTAAAAAATGAAAAAACAACAGCAGCCAGTCTTAACACACCTACCGCTTATATAGTTGCCTATAAGCCCATCCAATTGAGGGATAAGACAACCCTAATTTTTTTAAAATCGAAATTCCATGAAAAACGTTCCACAGGCGGATATGCATTTTTTTAAATGATAATTTTGGTTAAAAATTGGGGGGTCTGCTTATCTGCAGAGCGGCGTATACTACTGGAAATAAGGATACTTTGAAAAGCATTATTGTATATATATTTAGGGATAAGCCCTTCAGCAGATAAGCTGAAAACAGTCCTTCGGCTACTTTGTGGGCCTCAAATGCTATATAATGTCACATTAAGTGTTTTAAATTCCTTCTGTGTTTTAATCTTTATATTTGTCATGTAGTTTTCCTTGTTTAGATTGTTGCACTAGTTTTAAATGTTATACTTCTCTTTTTAAGGTAAAATGTTCTGGACTCGAAAAATAAATGAACTGACAAACTAAATGTGCTTTTTTGGCCTCTACATTTTTTGGCTTTTCCATGAGTAAATTACATGACTACTTTGTTTTTCCAAAACGCAAAGAAAAACACACCAAGATCATATTCCCCAACTTTGCTTCTGAGTTTGTTTATATATTAGATTTATAAACAGCCTCAGATAACATTCGCTTATTTGTTTCAGTCAAAAGTTGAAGACAGTTTACCTAGCGTTTCCCTTTCCATTTTTTTAAATAACAAAAATCCTATGGGGTGGGTTTTGCTGGGGGAGAATAAATGATCTGGGGGTGGGGGGCGGAAACTAGGAACTGAGGAATCCTGGGAGTTGAAGTCCACAAGTCTTAAAGCTGCCAAGTTTGGAAATCCATGAGTTAATGTGAAGAAAATTCTTAAATCTTTGGCCTAACAAAAGGCTAAGGCCATTTTTTTCAGCATTGAACTATGCCAAAAAGAAAAATCTAGATTGGGTGGTTCAAAAAAGCATATTTCATTTTGCATTCCTGGAAGAAAAATTGATAGAACGAAACTAAACCAAAAGATGCCAAAATGTTCTATTTTTTTTCAACCAAGGCTTTAGTTAGCCTTAACTTCTGGTTTAGCAAGGCGAGTATTTGTAGGCATATGTGTTTGTGTGTTTGTGTTTGTGTATGTACAGGTAGTCTTTGACTTCCAACCATCCATTGAGTGACTGCTTGAAAACATAGCTTTGAAAAAAGTTACTTATGGCTGGTCCTCAAACTTATGACTGCTGCAGCATTCCTACAGTCACATGATCAAAAGTCAGGTGCTTGGCGACTGGCATGTATTTATTATGAGGGCTGCAATATCCTGGGGTCATGTGATTGCCAATTGTGACAAGCAATTTCCATTTGGGGAAAAATGAATTTGCTTAATGACTACATGATCCATTTCATAGCTGCCATGATTCTCTTAACCACCATGGCAAAAAAAGAAAAGAAAAGATCATAACACTGTAACTTAACAACCAAGTTGCTTAACAATGGAAAATTCTGGTCCCAAAGGTGGTTGTAAAGTGAGGACAATGAAAAATCAAGATGGTGGCCCTAACCACACAACCAATGCCAGTCTCTTTTGACAGAGACACGAAAGGGGAAATCCCACAGCTGCGGATGCTCTCTTTATTATAGTTTTTCTTTTGGATACTCTCTGAAGATAATCCTAGTTGGAAGCCTGAGTTCAGAGTTATTTGATGATTTATTTAAAAGCCATTATTTTGAGTTTCAAAATAAGATAAATATCCAAAACTGAAATTTGTTTGCACAAAGAGGTTTCAGTTATCCATCATCATTGCTGCTGCTGTTGTTCCTGATATTGTTATTATTATTATTGTTCTATTTACACAGTTTACCAGATGGTTCTGACTCGGTTTTTGGTAGTTGTAACCAGGGGTCTCCAACCTTGGCAACTTTTTAAGACTTGTGGACTTCAACTCCCGGAATTCCCCAGCCAGCTGGCTGAGGAACTCTGGGAGTTGAAATCTACAAGTCTTAAAGTTGCTAAGGTTGGAGACCCCTGGTTGTTAACTATTACCTCCTTCCCAGAGAACTACAATAGCTAAAGATACTTTCCAAAAAGCGTTGAGTCTGTTAGAACGTTTTGTGATTGTAATTAAAAGGCAGAAACTCCTGTTTTTTTTTTCTTTCTCACTGTACACCCGGGGTGGGCAATTAATTTTCGCAAGGGCCCACATGAGAAACTGGTTCTGTTATGGAGGACTGAATTAAAAGAATTGTGAAGATACAAAGGTGCCATATCAACGCACATACGTAAATTGAAAACAAAAATAGCAGTTACCTTCAAAATAAAAGCAATCCCTGAAGGCAGGGTAGTGTCATAAAGGGTCATAAAATGCCCAAGTCTGCCATAGACTTTCTCCTCTTACAATGCTACAACAGATACTGTTGTAGTATCTGCATTTTTCCAAACAATGCGATTTTTGGGATGGATGAGTTGAGATCCTATCCATTCCTATTGCATTCAAACACATTTCCAGATTTTTGGTATGGTGACAAAGGAAAAAAAAAACAGCAGGAGCTTCTGCCTTTTAATAACATTTGTTAATCAGAAAAACACTACCAAATTGTCATCTTCATCATCATCTTTCTTAATTTGTTGTCAAATAGGCATCTGCGATTAGGGATCATGTAAGTGTGTCTTCTCCAGACTGATTGGCTCACGGTGGGTAGATTCATGCAACATTCTTAGCAGATCAAGAAAGACCTACTAGATCTCTGTTTTTGATGATGTTTTTGTTGTTTTATTACCTGCTGTTCACTACCCTGAATCAAGAATCAATGGGAGGACATATAACTTGAATACAATAACTCAACAAACAACTTAGAGCAGTTTTTGAGCTGTCTCTCTCTCTCTTTCCTCTGTGTGTCTATGTGTGTGTGTGTGTGAGAGAGAGAGAGAGAGGGAGGGAGGGAGGGAGGGAGACACAGAGAGAGAGAGAGAGATTTAACATGTTGGGCAAACGAAACCTGGGAGAATAGTTCATGGCAAATGGTACAGGTAACCCTTACTACTGTTATGGATCCTGCCCTTTATGGTTGTAAGTCGTGGCAGTCCTTAAGTGAAGCGCCCATGTGATTACTTCGTTTAACAACCACAATCCCTGTTTTCCCCATTGCAGTTGTTAAGTAACTGTGTGGGTCATTAAATGCAGCCCAGAGTGCCCGGAGGTGAGGCAGAGACCTGAACTGCAGCATCCATCCAGCTCACATCTGGTCTTCCCAGGGCCTCCCCCAACCCAAGACATGCTGATTTACGCTTCCTGCTCTGCTGGTTGCCCCATAGGTCTTGGGCCTGTTTTCCACCTTGCTGGGACCCATCCCTTTCCCCCATTACGGCTTAGTCCACTCACCAGCTGACCCACCATGTGGCCTTCCTATACGCTCTGTAGGAAGAGGCAGGCGCCATTTTGGGAGACTCTGTCCCAGAGGCGGGCACCATTTTGGGAGTGACCTTGATTCATTGCCAAGGATTGCCAAGCACCCGAATTTTATTCATGAGACCATTGGGCACTGCAGCAGCCATAACTTTGGGCAGGGGTTATATAAAACTCCCTTCATTCAGCACCGTTGTAATTTTGAATGGCCGCTGAATAAATGGTCCTAAGTCAAAAACTACCGGTATTGTGTGGATTGATTAATTTGATTGAATGTATTATATCAAGGCAATAATTGATATATTGGCCATGTATCACATTCAGTATGCTGTGTTGCTGCTGTTATTGGCTCCATTATAGCTTGTTAATGTCAGTATGGCTGTCAAAGCAGGAGCATATATATATATATATATATACTCCCAAACTCACAGTTAACAGAATAACGGAGTTAGAAGGACCTTGAAAGTCTTCTAGTTCAACCTCCTCAGCAGGAGATTCTATACTATGTCAGAAAAACAACTGTCCAATCTCTTCTTAAAAACTTCCAGTGATGGATCGCCCACAACTTCAGTTGGAGCACAACCGATCAGTTTAGGGGTCCCTGGATACTTCAGGACATCAAAACGCCTCATGGATCAAATCAATATCCTCTTAGGCCTCAGCCACATTATACTGAGAGACCTCCTGAGGATCGAACTTATTCTTGAAGATACGATAGGTCTTCACAAAGAAGCCTCCACCTCAGTACCAATCTGGTAGCAGGCTAGGCTGAAGACCAATCAGCTTGACCTGATAGGAAAGTGGTCTTCCCATGGGGAAAATGGAAGATCTTCATGCATAGATGCTACATCAGGTGGGAAAAGAGACTTTGAAAAAACTGCTGGACTGTCTGCTCCGGGGTTGCCCTTCCCATGCAGCCACCGGCTTCCATCCTCTATGGCAGGGATGTCCAACCTCGGTAACTTGAGGGCTTCAACTCCCAGAATTCCTCAGCCAACATGACTGGCTGGGGAATTCTGGAAGTTGAGGTCCACAGGTCTTAAAGCGGCCCAGGTTGGACTTCCCTGCTCTATGGCCATTTCTGCTTTGCGCTCTAGACAGAACTCTGCCCAGCAATTATTTTCCTATCTTTGGGAGCATTTGGTTAGTTTGGTTAGGGCACCGTTTCTCAATCTGGGCAACCTGAAGATGTGCAGACTTCGACTCCCAGAATTCCCCAGCCAACCATGCCGGCTGAGGAATTCTGGGATTCGAAGTCCACACATCTTCACATTGTTCAAGTTGAGAAATATTGGGTTAGGGTACTCCCAATGCCCTGAAGCTTGAATGTTAGTCTTCCTTGAGCATGACGTAACTTAAGAGTCTTTTTTTTTTTTTTTTTTTACAAAAATGGTCCAATAGATAATTCCCCTTTGCTTTCTGAACAAGAACACGGATTGATTGGATGAACTGCCTTCCCTGTTTCTTTTGTTAAAAACAGCATTTTTTTCCTAGCTTGCTTATTTTTGCTTCGGTTGTCATTTTCTTCAATTGTGGGTCTGGCGCACAAAGAGCATCGCTTGCATCCTGACAGCCTGTCTATGTTGCGAAGGAAGTTTTCCCATACTGCAAAAGGTGGAGAAGGGTCAGAGGAGAAAAAAAGACAAGGAGGGGGACTGGCAGAGAACGAGCAGAAATCGACAGCAGGCAACAATCCTTCCTCTGACAAGCCCTGGATTTAAAGGGAGAGCAAAAGGCAGGAATGGGGAAGGTTGTTAGACATGTAGTACGAAGGACGTTGCCTGCTGCTTTCTTCCCAGCCTGGAACCAATCCTGTTACCCAGAGATTAATCCCTTTTACTCTCTTCAGTTCAATGTAGAGAAAAGTAAGATTTTGCATTTAGGCAAAAAATATCAAATGTGCAGGTGTAGAATAGGTGGTATCTAGCTCAACAGTAGTAACTGTGAGAGGGATCTTGGAGTCCTAATGGACAATAGCAATAGCATTTAGACTTATATACCACTTTATAGTGCTTTACAGCCCTCTCTAAGTGGTTTTACAGAGTCAGCATATTGCCTCCAACAATCCTCATTTTACCCACCTCGGAAGGTTGGAAGGCTGAGTCAACCTTGAGCCTGGGGAGATTCGAACTGCTAAATTGCAGGCAGTTGGCTGCAGCAGAAGCAGTCTGCAGTACTGCACTCTGACCACTGCACCATCAAGGCTCTGTGTAAGTCACAATGACTCACATATTAGCCAGCGGTGCCAAAAAAGCCAGTGTAGTCCTAGGCTACAGCAACAGAGTGACAGAATCAAAATCAGGTGAAGTATTAGTATCGCTTTACAAAGCTTTAGCAAGACCACACCTAGAGTACTGCATCCAGTTTTGGTCACCACACTATAAAAAGGATGTTGAGACTCTGGAAAGAGTGCAGAGAAGAGCAACGAAGATGATTAGGGGACTGGAGGCTAAAACATAGGAAGAACGGTTACAGGAATTGGATATGCCTCGTTTAATGAAAAGAAGGGCTAGGAGTGACATGTCTTCCAATATTTGAGGGGCTGCTAAAAAGAAGAGGGGGGGGGGGGGCAACCTATTCTTCAAAGCACTTGAAGGCTGAACCAAAAGCAATGGATAGAAACTGATCAAGGACAGAAGCAACCTAGAACTAAGGAGAAATTTCCTGATAGTTGTTAGAATAATTAATCAGTGGAACAACTTGCCCCCAGAAGTTGTAAATGCTCCAACACTGAAAGTTTTTAAGAAGAGATTGGACAACTATTTGTGTGAAATGCTGTAGGGTATCCTGCTTGAGCAGCAGGTTGGACTAGAAGACCTCCAAGTTCCCTTCCAACTCTGTTATTTTTGTTAGTTGCCATGTGTCCAGCAAAACAGGTAGTCCTTGACTTACAACCATTTGTTCAGCAACTATTCAAATGTTCAACGGTGCTGAAAATAGTGACTTATGACTAATCCTTACCCTTACAACTATTGCAGAACCCCCAAGATCATGTGATCAAAATTTGGGCGCTTGGCAACCAATATATATATATTTGTAAGAGCTATAGAATTATATAGGAATTATTGAGTCTATCATCTGCACCTCTATAACTATCTGGTTTGGTTCTGCAACCCAACAGGACAGACACAGACTTCAGAGGATAATTAGGATTGCAGAAAGAACAATTACTACCCACCTGCCTCCAATCGAGGACCTGTATACTGCATGAGTCAAAGAGGGCTGTGAAAATATTCACAGACCCCTCACATCTCAGACATAAACTGTTTCAACTCCTACCCTCAAAACGACGCTATAGAGCACTGCACACCAGAACAACTAGACACAAGGACATTGTGTATACCGATCAGTCCATGACAAACTACCTTTTCTTTATCATGGCCTGAAAACCCAACAGGACTCCAGAAAGTAGTGACGTACCCATATTTTGTCTCCCTGTATCGACAAGATATCCTGGTCTCTTTTCATCCGGTTAATGGAGCAGTTAAAAAACTAAAAAGTAAAGGAGTCCCTGAGGATTTTAGTCCACTAGCTGCTGCCGACTCTAAGGGATGTTGGCCATCTTTGTTTCAAGAGCCTTTGAGCCAGCGCTGTCCAAAGACATTTCCGTGGTCATGTGGCGAGCATGACATCGCGAATCACTGTTGTACCTATTTATCTACTCGCATTTGCATGCTTTCGAACTGGCCAGGAACTGAGGCAAGAACGGGAGCTCGCCCGGTTATGTGGCACTCGGGTCTCGAATCTCGCCTGTTAACTTTCCAGCCCAGCATCTTAACCACTGAGCCATCGCGCCGCCCCCTTGAAAAAGACCCTGCGTTTATTTTAAAAGACCCAGCATTGATTCCAATGAGAATCTTCCTGTTCAGCACTTTAAACCCCGTTTCCCTATAGGGAGCCCTAGAGACAGAAGTGAAGGGGTGCAAGTCCAGTGTCTACTATGGCACTCACCTGGAGACTCAAGTCAACCCACAGCAAACACCCAACCTGCACTGAACTGTCTATCATTCCTTCCCCACCAACAGCACGAGAGTTTTCCTACGAATGGTGGAAGGAGCCAGATTTGATTCATTCCCCCAGCAGGGCAGCAGATGGCTGCTTCTCCCGCCGCCATCCTAGTCTGCTCTCGCTCCCTACTTACTCAGCGGTCATTTGGGCCACCAGGTCAAACGAGGCAAAGCCGGCGTTGCCAAAGTTCTCCTTGTACCGTCCCATTTTGATGGCGTCCAGCCAGTCGCCCACAGTAGTGAAGGTAGTATAATCGGGCACCGTGCGATCCAGGAGCGGCTGTGACACGCTGCGAAGGACGAGAGAGCCCAGAGGTCAGAGGCGGCTCAAAGGGGGGGTGGTGGGTGGCCGAGCCACGGGGACAGGCCTGACGGTCCTGCGGCACGCAGAAGGTTTAGGGGGGGCCATCTGGTTCCCAGTCCACCCGTTGGGGCTCTTCGCTCAGGCCCCGGCTGCTGCCTGCCTCCACCTCCCAAGGTTATATCCAGTTGGCTGCCATAAACCATGAGAACTAGAGACTTGACGCTACTAATCCAGACATAGCAGGTTGCCTGTGCTTGGAGAGGGTGAAGGGGCAAACGACACTGACCCAGACTGGACATTGGCGATGACCTTCAAGCTGGCTGCGTTCCGGATTAGCTTGTCCAACGTATTCACTATCTGTGCAAACTTGGGGCGGAGATTGCGATCCCGTACCCAGCAGTCCAACATGAGCTGGTGCAGCGCCGTGGGGCAATCCATAGGGGGAGGAAGGCGGTAGTCTTGCTCCACTGCGTTGATTACCTGGAAGAGCAGCAGAGTACAAGGACTCAATCCCTAGGGGTTTGCTCCAGTGTTTCTCTCCTCCCCTCCCCTTTTTTCCCCCCCTTGCAAATTCTTCCAGTTGGGCTCAGCCTACTTACGTCTTGGTTAGACATGTCCCAGTACGGCCTCTCACCATAAGACATCACTTCCCACATGACGATGCCATAGCTCCAGACGTCGCTGGCGGAAGTGAACTTGCGATAGGCGATGGCTTCTGGGGCCGTCCACCGGATTGGGATCTTACCACCCTGCAAGACGATAAAAGTTTCAATGGGAAGGTTAAATGTCCACCTGACTTTAGCAACAGCAACAGCGCTTAAGACTTATATACCGCTTCATAGTGCTTTATAGCCCTCTCTAAGCCGTTTACAGAATCAGCATATTGCCTTCTACAATCTGGACCCTTATTTTACCGACTTCGGAAGGATGGAAGGCTGAGTCAACCTTGAGCCAGTCAGGATCAAACTCCTGCCTGTGGGCAGAGTTAGCCTGCAATACTGCATTCTAAACACTGCGCCACCGTGGCTCTTATCTTTAATTACATACAAAAGCTGAGCCCTTTTTCTGTGCAAATTTCTTTCCTTTATTTATTTATTTATTTATTAATTTATTTTTTATATACCGCCCCCTGTCCCAACGGGACTCGGGGCGGTGTACAGCCGAGTAAAAACAACACACTTATAAATGCAATTTTAAAATGAAATTAAAATGGATTAAATTAGTGGCTGAATACAATAGGACTAAAACTAAACAAGGGAAAATTTAAAAATTACAAACCGTTAAAAACCAATTTAAAAAACCCTATCAGTAACTCTAGGCCAGGCCGGCTTGGTGGAAAGGGTGGGTCTTCAGCGTGCGACGGAAGGTTCGTAGGTCAGGGATAGTTCTCATCTCTGGGTGTAATTCATTCCAGAGGGAGGGTGCTCCTACAGAGAAGGCCCGCACCCTCGGGATCGCCAGCCGGCATCGTCCAGCTGACGGCACTCCGAGGAGGCCCACCCTGTGAGAGCGCACAGGCCGACGGGAGGCCGATGATGGCAGCAGGCGGTCCCGTAAGTACTCCTTTAACACAGGAGTCTCCAAACTTGGCAACTTTAAGACTTAAAGGACTTTAACTCCCAGAATTCCCCAGCCAGTCATGGGGGAAGACCCAAATTGCTAATTCTAGCAGCTGGATCAGACCAACTCTTTCCAAGCCAAGTCCTTATTTCGAAAAGTCATTGGAAGATAATATTGTCTTCCACTTTTCTCCTCCTAAGAAAATGGCACCAAGGCCTTCTGACAGATCTTCTCTTTTATGATTTGCTTACATTCTTTTTAAAGCCATTTGGCCCAGTGGCAGGATGTCCCATAAATCCATCATTCATTACATTAATGTGTATTTTTTTTCTAACAAAATCTATGAATCAAGTTCAAATCCTAGTGATGTCATAAACAGATACCAAACCACTCCCATGCCACAGTCAAGGAAACAAGATGGACATGTCCATAAAGTTGCCATTCACTGTTTAATTTAGTGTTTTGTAACCTAACCACTATTCTGGGAGTTGAAGTCCACAGATTTTAAAGTTGCTAAAATTGAGAAAAGATGGTCTAAACTAAAGGAGGAGTCTCCAAACCTGGCAACTTTTAAGACTTGTGGACTTCAACTCCCTGAATTCTCCCTGAATTCCCCTAGCTAGGCAATTGAGAGTTGAAATCCACGCATGCTGGCTGAGGAATTCTGGGAATTGAAATCTACAAGTCTTAAAAGTTGCCGAGGTTGGAGACCCTTGATCTAGAGCAAGGGTCGCCAACCTTTTGGACCTCAGGGACCACCAAACTCATAATTTTAAATCCCGCGGACCACTAATATGAATTTTGATTGAAGGTGGCTTGCTGACGTTGGTGGGAAAGTCGGTCCCATATTCCAGAGCTGGACAGAAGTCACAGGACTGGCCCTTTGGTCCTCCCGGAGCAGCTGCTCCTCCAGAGTCCATGGCAGGCTGGTACACCTGGGTGGAGAGCAACTGCTCCGGGATGAGTCCTGTGACTACAGTTCCAGCTCTGGAATATGGGACCGACTTTCCCACCAATGTCAGCAAGTCACCCCGGGTGGATTTTCCTCCCCTGCCATTGGTCTTACCTTCCAGTTCCAGCTTGCATGGCTCTAATTAAGGTAAGCTTTGTGCTTGGCTGAAGGGTGGGGGCCAGCGGGTGGGCGGGCCAGCCTTGTGTTCCCATGCAGCCTGGATTAATTGGCTTTGGGGGGGGGGGGGTGTGCTTTGGCGGGGACATTTCTCTGAGGACCACCAAAATTTTCTCGCGGACCAACAGTGGACTCCAGCCCATTGGTTGGCAACCACTGATCTAGAGTACTAGACTTTCTTGGCTGTCTTCCATACACTGGTCTTCTCAGATAACCAAGGTCTGTTCATCCATTTCAGATTTATTCCCACACAATGACATAGGGTGGTATCCCAACGGTGCTTTTTCAAAAGGCAAGTGGACTTTGTTTTTCCTTGAAGACGTTTTGCTACTCACCCAAGAAGCTTCTTCAGAACTGAAGAAGCTTCTTGGGTGAGAAGCAAAACGTCTTCAAGGAAAAACAAAGAACGTCCGGTTGTCTCTTGAAAAAGCTCTTTGGGGACAACCCTGACCTGAATGACTGAGAATCGCCCTTAGATATGTATCCAGCTAGTCTCCTTTTAGTTTTGCGTTGGCAAGATCCCTCTGTTCCTTGAAAATGTGATTGTGGAGTCTCTAGCAAATGGGAACAACTGAATGAATTAACAGGCCTTTCAGCAAAATTTAGCCCAGGTAGAATCCCCAGGTAGAATGGAGATTCTGCACCCTTCTTTGCAAAATCTTCGTGATGGAAGAGAAGGGAGAGACGTCAACAAAGGTTTCACCTACCAGTGAACTAGTATACGTGGGGTCAGATGGATCGTCTTCTAAAAACCGTGAGAGTCCGAAATCTGACACTTTGCACACCAGGTTGCTGTTGACCAGAATGTTGCGGGCAGCCAAGTCTCGGTGGACATAGTTCATCTCTGAGAGGTACTTCATACCCGCTGCAATGCCACGCAGCATGCCAACTAGCTGGATCACAGTGAACTGCCCATCATTCAGCTGTTGGGATAAGAAGGGCGGGATTTCAGACAAATTTGGGAAAAATAAAATCCCCTGCTCGAAATTCATACAAAGCCCTCCCGTTAATTGTTCTAAAAGAGTTCAGTGAGAGTGTGATCTCAAAAAAGACCTTTACGCATATTCCTTGATTTATGACCATAACTGAACCCAACGTTTCTGTTGCTAAGCGAGACAGTTGTTAAGTGAGTTTTGCCACAGTTGTTAAGTGAAATCAGCGCAGTTGTTGAGTTAGTAATATGGTTGTTAGCTGAATTTGGCTTCCCTATTGACTTTGCTTCTCAGAAGGTTGCAAAAGATGATCACAGGATTCCAGGACATGGCAACCGTCATGAGTCGGTTGCCAAGTGTATGAATAGCAATAGCACTTAAACTTATATACCACTTTACGTTGCTTTATAGTCCTCTCTACTCAGTTTACAGAGTCAGCCTATTGCCCCCAACAATCTGGGTCCTTGTTTGACCGAACTTGGAAGGATGGAAGGATGAGTCCATCTTGAGCCTGGTGAGATTCAAACTGCCAAACTGCAGGTAGCCAGCAGTCAGCAAAAGTAGCCTGCAGTACTGCATCTAACCACTGCGCCACTGAGGCTCATTAATGTTAATCATGTGACCATGGGGATGCCACAACGGTTGTCTGAAAAACGATCATAACTCATTTTTTTCCAGTGCCCTTGTGACTTCGGTCACTAAATGAACTTTTGCAAGTTTGAAGATTGTTGTACATCGCAACGGCTGTACGGGTGAAAAACGATTGTAACTCATTTTTTTTCAGTGCCGTTGTGACTTTGAATGCTCACTAAGTGAACTTTTGCACTCTCCCCAAGGCCAAAAGGAATTAAATGGTATTTTAAAAGTTTAGGCACTCATGACGAAGAGAAACTTCACCCTGCTAAGTATCTGCATCCTATTTCTAGCCAGCATCTTGAGATATTTTCTATCTCCTAGCGTGAGCTGTTTCGAAGACAGGCCTGGTTGTAATGAGTTCCATCCATAGTTCTGAAATGAGAGAACTCGCAGATTCCCAATGCAACCACCTGTCTCATGTCTTCTCATCACGCAAATGGGATTACAAACATATTTGGGAAACACCTGGAAAAACAGAGAGCCGGCTGCAGGCTGGACTCAGCCTCTGGGGCTAGGAAGAAGTGTGGAAGTGAACCTCGTTGCTTGGAAAGAATCCTGCGCGATGTACAACAGATCCACCCACTTTCCGACTTATCTTCCTGTACTCTTATTATGCACAATCGCTTTGTGCGGTGCGGTTGTGACATAGTAGGAGCTGTAGCTTTATTTCATTTCAAAAGAAAGTCATTTTAACACAATAAATAGAGTTGGGAGGGACCTTGGAGGTCTTCTACTCCAGCTGCTGTCGAACTCCCAGCCCACGGGCCAGATGCGTCATGCACTGGCCACGCCCACACCCAGTTTAACGAAAGGGGGAAAAGTCACGATAGGTCACGTGACGCTGCCATGACGGTGTGAGTTTGAGACCCGTTCTAATCCAATTCCCGCACAAGCAGGATACCCTATACCAGTGGTAGGGAACCTTGGCTCTTTTATCACTTATGGACTTCAACTCCCAGAATTCCTGAATGAGCTATAAAAAGTTCCCCATCCCTGGCCTACTGGTTTTTCAGTTGTGAGGGAAATCAATTTTTGATTTGAATGGGATTGTTCAATATACAAATGTCCTAATTTTTGACTTGAATGATCAATATTCTTTATATGTCCTACATTTGTATATTAAACAGTCCCATTCAAGTCAAAAATTGATTTCCCTCACAACTGAAAAACCACTAGGCCAGGGATGGGGAAACTTTTATGGCTCACTCAGGAATTCTGGGAGTTGAAGTCCATCAGTGATAAAAGAGCCAAGGTTCCCTACCGCTGCCCTATACCATTGCAGCCTATATATTGGAACACTGCTATCATGTCACCCCTGGTCCTTCTTTTCATTAAAGTAGCCATACCTGTCAGAGTATACTCATGAACTGGAATAGAGCTTGGTAGCCAGGTCAGACAATGAATAGGCATAGCAACTAAGTCAGTCAATGAGGACTGTTTTGGAAACTGAAACTAGAAGTAGCCTAGGCTGGAAACTGAAACTAGAAGTAGCTTAGGCGTAGCTCTATATTAAGCTCTGCAACTCTGAAGCTATGTTGAAGCTCTGAGTCTGTCTATTGAAGATGAAACTAACTTGCTTGCTTGCTTGCTGAAGACTGGAGCTCTGCTCTGAACTTGCAACATATTTCTGTTTGAGTTTGCTCCATGTTGGAGAAATCTACAACTGGTTTGTAAAATCTACTTACGTTTATAAAGATGTTCAATGTAGCATCAGACATCGGTTGTGTTTATTTTTCTCTCGCTGAATTATTGCTGCAAAGCTCTCAAGAATACCCAATTCCTGCAACTGTTCTTCATACGTTTTAGTCTCCAGTCCCCTAATCATTTTGGTTGCCCTTCTCTGCAATCCTTTTAGAGACTCAACGAAGTATTTCTCAAGGGGTAAACTAATGCATGCATGCGAATGAAGAGGCAATTCCTGGAAAACGTCTGAGCTTTCCCAGGAAAAGCAGGCAGCAGATGCTTTCAATTGCTCTTGCGATGTGTCAAGAGACAGATCCATCATTCCAAAACCAGCCAGTGCTACACCAGTCTCTGCCAAGTTCCTAAGTCCGCCTAATGTGTACATTAATTTACTCTTCTCCTTATATTTACATTCGAAAACACAGATAACTCTCCTTGAGTTTTTAGTTTGGAGGCCAGGACAATAGAGGCCTAAGTGAAGAAGTAAACCAAGTGGGTCTGGAAGCCTTGCAGAAAAAATGGGATGGACTCTCTTTTTTTGGGGAGGGGGGGATAACTTTGTAACCCAGGTTTCCCAACCTTGGCAACTTTAAGGTGTGTGGACTCCCAGAATTCCTCAGCCAGAATTCTGGGGGTTGAAGTCCACATATCTTAAAGTTGCCAAGGTTGGGAAATACTACTCTAAGCTTTAAGGGAGAGTAGAGTTTGCTCCTCACCCGGAGGAAGGAATCAAGGGCGCAATTTTCCATGAACTCCGTAACTATCATGACCGGCCGACTCTTGGTGACCACGCCTTCCAGATGGATGATGTTGGGATGGTCGAACTGCCCCATGATGCTGGCTTCGCTCAGGAAATCTCGCCTCTGCCGCTCCGTGTAGCCCACCTTCAGCGTTTTGATGGCCACAAAGATTTCCCGCCTGCCCGGCAGTTTGAGGCGGCCCCGGCAAACTTCCCCAAATTCACCTGAGGAGGAATGGAGAGGCAAGAATAGCAAAGAATACCCCAATATCCCCTGCCCTCCTTGCAGATGCTCCGAGGACAGCCAGTTGGGCTGCAGGTGGGCGACTTGCCTGCTCCAATCACTTCCTCGATTTTTACACAGGAAATGTCGATTTCTTTGGCAAATTCCCGGACAGCTTCGTTTGGGTCTTCGTAAGTGAAAGGGTCAACATAAACCTTCATTCCTGGAGTAACTGCAAAGGCAGAGATAAGAAGATTTGGGTAGATGAGAGAAAAAGACTGTCTGTTAGCTCTGAGGAGGCCGTATTTAAGGTTCGTATCTGTTAAAGACCTCCATATCCATATCCAAGATAGATAGACACACAGATAAATAGGGACAGACAGATAGGAATAGATAGTTAGGGAGGAAGGGAGGGAGAGATAGATAAGAGACGAGGTAGAGTTAGAGACAGAGGTGGGCTGCTGCTGGTTCGCACCGGTTTTGGCGTACCGATGGTTAAGATTAGGCGCAGTTCGGTGAATCGGCCAATTCCACCACTGGCTGGCCCCACCCATTTTTCGGGCTGTTTTCAGGTCGTTTTCCGGGCCAAAAACAGCCTGGAAAACTGCCCAAAATCCAGCCTGAAAACGCCCCAAAAGCAGGCCAAAAAATGAGCAGGGCGTGGCCAGCCAGTGGTGGGATTAGCCCCAACTGGCTAAATCTTACCTCTTCTTTTGGGGCGAATGGCCAGGAGGCAGGGCTGGGTGTGATGAGTGACATCACCCAACCAGTCACATGAAGTAAATCAAGTGGGTTTGGAAGCCTTGCAGTAAAAATGGGATGGACTCTCTTTTTGGGGGGGTGGGGGGTGGGGATAACTTTGTAACCCAGAATTCTGGGGGTTGAATTTCACATATCTTAAAGTTGCCAAGGTTGGGAAATACTACTATAAGCTTTAAGGGTGAGTAGAGTTTGCTTCTCACCCGGAGGAAGGAATCAAGGGCGCAATTTTCCATGAACTCATTATAACTTATAGGCCATGCCTACCCAGCCAGAAAACTAGTTGTTAAAAAATGTGCAGCCCACCACTGGATAGAGAGAAATAGAGTTAGATAACTAGAGACAGAGATAGATAAAACACAGTAAATATACTATATAAATATATTCTTCCTGATTATCTTAGTGATTGGAAGCCTAGTAGCAAATTACACAACTGGGAAAAAAAACCCCACAATTAACCTGAATAGTAAACCGATTTTCACAAGAACTCACAACATTTAATTTACAAAAAATAACAAAAACCTTTGCTTGGAAGCACATGACAACATGTGTATGAAAGTATTTTGACAATTCCTAGACATGGCAATAAAGTGATGCTAAATTACCCAATTTGCTGATTGTTCTTCTGATCAGACTAATATTTTGAAAATAATAATAATGCAGCAACAACAACCATAACTGAAATAAAGCAATATAAAAGAACATAACTATGTAAAAAGACAGACTATAAATTATTATTTTATAATTATAATTACAAATAATTTATAGCATGCACAGTATGCACAACAAACTAATTAAATCACATTTAAAGGACCAGAATGTGAAGACAACCAGTCATTACTAATCTTTACATAATAACTTTGCAAAAACGCAAGCCAATAAAGATGTTTCATTTATGACAAATAAATAAGGAAAACCAGTTCAAGATACATATAATCATAGCAAAATCATCAATAAATCAATTTATAAGCAATAAAACAAGCCATATTGTATTGGCTTTCTGGAAAGTTTGTTAAGAGCTGGCTTTTTCCCAGGTGCTGGGGCCAGTATATTAATGTAGCTCTGGCATAGGCTTAACTATATACAATATGTTAGCAATGAGGTTTAAGGGCCTGGAGTTAGTTTTCCCTTAACTGATTGCACATTTGAATTATGCTGTTATCTATGTTTACCCTACAGAGTTCCTTTGTAGATGGAAGATAAAGTTACCTAATAAATAAATAGTTCAAATCAGTAAAAATCCATAAAACTAAAAACTAGCTGTGTTTGTCATCTTTGGCAACTTCAAGAAGCGTAGACATCAATTCCCAGAATCCTCCAGCCAGCATGCATGGACTTCAACTCTTAAAATTCCCTAGACAGTAGGCTGGCTGTAGAATTCTGGGAGATGAAATCCATACATCTTAAAATTGCTAAGGTTGAGGTTTATGGGATACGAATCTAGCTAAGTCCCAAAGTTGTTTTTTTTTCCCCCCAAAAAGCAACTGGACTTTGCTTTTCCTTGAAGATGTCTCGCTTCTCATCCAAGAGAAAGTTTCTTGGACGAGAAACGAAATGTCTTCAAGAAAAAAGACAAAGTCTAGTTGCCTTTTGAAAAAAATCATCTTTGGGACAACCATGACCTGGATGATTTGAGAATCTCCATAGACAATTTAGCTTATGAGCCGTGGTGGCGCAGTGGTCAGAGTACAGTACTGCAGGCTACTTCTGCTGACTGACTGCAATTTGGCAATTCAAATCTCACCAGGCTCAGGTTGACTCATCCTTCCATCCTTACTGAGGAGAGTAAAACGAGGACCCAGATTGTTGGGGGCAATATCCTGACTCTGTAAATCCGCTTAGAAAGGGCTGTGAAGCACTGTAAAGCGGTATATACGTTTAAGTGCTATTGCTAATGATCAGAGTTTACAAAACTGCCTTGTTTGCGGGTAGCTTCTTTTTATATATTAACTATATAGAAGCCAAGGTAGGAAGAAACCTATCATCATGGCAGTAGGAACATGAAAGGTGATGTGAATTGTGCACTTGCATCACACTGACCTCCATGCAAAGTGCAAGAACCTGATCCTTACACTGCAGTAATGGAAGGGTAAGAAAATATCTAGAGAGGTTACAAAGCCAATTTTTCACATGCACCATGGTGTAGAGAGAAGAGGGAATGGCCTTGAGGGATAGGAGGAAGAATTGCCACCAAGGCAAACCTTCAGGTAAGAGGGGCTTGAGCCCAGCCCAGGAAAATAACACGAGAACTTGTTTCATGCCAACTCCACCTTGGTTCACATGTAAATAAAGACAGCAAAGAGAAAACGGATTCGGACTTGCAAGATTCTTTTCCATAGCTTTTACAAAGGGGTGGGATTCTACCGGTTTGGCCCGGTTCAGCGTGAACCGGTAGGTCCGGAGATCAGCTAAGAGAGAATCGGATCATTCGGAAGATCAAGGTATTTTCCTCCCCCCCGCCCACCGATCAGCTGTTTTCTGAAGATCAGCTGTGCCATATCATTTAGATTAGCTAGAAAGCAGGAAATTTCAGATTTAGATTTCTTGCTTTCTAGCTAATCTAAATCGCGCGGCACAGCTGATCTCCCCCCTCACTGTTGTACTGCTTTGCCCAGGAGGTCTCCCTGAGGCCCAGGTGGCAAAAAACGGGGAGCGGTGGGGTGTGTTGCGCCCCCCCCCCCGCACCCTATTTTTGCTCCCAGGAAGTTTCCCTGAGGTCCAGTAGGCAAAAAACCCCAAAACCACACCCACCCAGTGGCATGACCACCTGGCCACATCCACCTAGCCACACCCACAGAACCAGTAGTTAAAAAATTTTCAACCCCCTTTTACAATAAAAATAGTATATATTATTGGTTATTTAGTCTGGTCTACTTTATTGAGCTGACACATGTGGGGTGTATGTCACAATCAGATGATACTCACTATATTGCTGCAGTTTCTCAGTGTACTCCTGATTCGGTGTTGTTTTGTTGCTTCCTGGCCAAGAAAGAGAGGAAGAATCACCCAAAATGCAAGTTGTCCACAAAATCTGACTTATATTGAATTGCAGCAGCTTTCACCATTTTCTCCAAAATTTAAACTCTGATTTTCAAATTTTATTAATTTTTTCAAAATATAAGATACGAAGGAAAATAAAAAATAATGGAAAACTAGGGGAAGGAAAAAGAGTGGGTTGGGAAGGAAAAAGAAACAAATGACATTGACTTCCAACTTTCTTTATAGAAGATAATATTATTACAACCTCAACTTTTTACTTTTATACAACAGTATATATACACTAGCCATTTCTATAACAATAAACTTGTCTAACCAACAAAAACAAAGTCAAAATTTCACCCCCATCTCCCAATCACAAGCACACAGTCCGGAAGCAATTTCCAAACAAAAACAAAATTAAATATATTCTCTTCTTTGGATAAAAGAATCGATTTAACAATCTCTGCTTTTCCTTGCTGTGTGGAACAATATATATTTATATCTGCTCATTAATATTTATAGACAATCATAACTCCTATTAATAACACTCAGTATGCTCTTTCAAATTTTTTAACCCTGAAAGAAAAAAAAAACTTTTTTCTCTCTAAATTTTAAAATGTTAAACTTTTCTTTAAAAACAGCGATAAAATCGAGAAGTCCTAACACATCTTTTTTAAAAAAACTTTACTCTTTTTTTAAACTTCCTCTTAACATTCAAATTCACTTTCAATAATACTTTACGAACTTTAAGGATTACTCAAGCTTTATATACAAAGGAGAGAGAGAGAGAGAAAAAAAAAACTTTTCATTTTCAAACCCACTTTAAATAAACCCTGATTTTCCAATCACAGATCATGTACCAACACAGCTGGATTTCCACAGCTTTGCTTTGGTAAGGTTCCTTGTCTCCAAAGCTTCTAACAACTACAATCACCCAACCCTGCTTATTATCTATTACGCCTGTATGGAGCAATTGAGAGTCGCCTTGATGAAGGCGATGGAATTCTGTTGATGGAAGAGGCACCCACCCAAAATAACCAGTGTTGCCTCAAATGGAAATGGGCCAGTGTGGCAACAGAAGGTATCTCAAGGGCTTCTCTTCAGTGTCCATCAAAGCTTCCAAGCGTGGACGTGGCCCAATGTATCAGGGTAGTTATGACAGTTGCAGTGTCCCAGGGACAGAAATTTTTGGGTTCAATGGTGGCCCGTAAGTCGAGGACTATTAGTAAAGCTGCCCCGCTTTCTCTCACTGCCCTTGCCAAACAAGACTGAAAGGGGCTGTAAAACAGAGCAAGATGAAGCAACGCGGTTACTCCACTTCGCTTTTAGAAGCAGGAGAACTACGCCACGCTTCTGAGAGGGATTCAAACTTTCCGAGGAGTTTTGACCACACTCGTATGCAGAGAATTCCCAGAGAACCCCATGAGATTGAAGATTTGGGCCCATATTCTTGGAGCAGCTGCTATCTAACTTGTTTCCTCCCGTTCCTTGAGCTCCAGGTGCCCAGGTAGCCCCGAGACCTTCAAGAGATGGTACCTGAAGCAGACGATGGCGATGACCACCACCGCGATCACAAAGACAAGTCCTGCCGTGGCTGAGCCAACAATCAGAGGCAGTTCCTGGAAACTCTTGCTGCTGGAGCCTATCACAAGTGGGATGACACAAAGGACAAGGGTTTAGCAAACGAGAGCAGGAGAGTAGAGTGGAATAGAGGTGGGGGCAGAGGAGGACAAATTGCATACCATCGTCAACCAGTGTCCGAAACTCCATGGGAAAGCTGTATTGGCCGTACCCTGCCACTGTGCGAGCCCGGACCTGCACTACGAAGGCAGTGTTAGGCTTCAGTCCTTCCAGGCGCACCGCATTCTTCTGGCTAGTGACGGTGTTGGCAATGCCATCAGTCTGGCCTTGCTGTGGAAAAGAGGAAAGATGCATCTCAGAACCGAATCCAGCCCTTCCCTACTATTGGGTAATGTGCCTGGATTATCTCTAGTCTAGTCCAGTGTCAGCTGCCACCTTGGGCTTGTTTTTGCTTCACTAACATGCGGGTGACAAGTTTGCCATGAATGGGAGAGGGAAAGCGAAAGTAACTTCTGTATCTCCCTGAGACCCTGCCTCAAGATCACCCGGCTGGGAGAAAAAAGCAGCTCCATACCAACCCACGCTTGAAGTGGCTCTTCTGAAAACAACTTGCCTGTATATGATTAGTTATGGGGTGTGCGTGTCAGTGATGGGAGGCCGTTGGGGGAGTTGAACTTAGGGATTTTGGTGCGTGATTCTCTGTTCTGGCCATGCATTACTGCAATACACTTGACTTCTAATAAAACTATACATTTCTCAACAAGTGGAGCCAAGGATCATTTCTACTTAGAGGTTTGCGTGGTGGCAGGTCTGGCAACCAGCTTTGTACAATCTGGACATTTAGCCTTTTGATCAGGGACTTCTTGCATCCACACCATGTATTTTTTCACTGAGCTATAGCCTCCTTTTAAAGACATGGCTTTAATCAGAACGGGCAAGTTTTCTGTTAAAAGACTGGGTGGGTGTATTTGACCAGCACATTATTTTTTTTTTCTTAAGGTCAGGGTTAGGATTGGGGTTTAACTTCGTTGATATGGCTTTGGGGACCTCCTCTATTATACAAACCCAGGCTGGTTTGCATGATATTTGCTTTCGTGTGTGAGCCCAGAAAGCGAAGGGGATTCAGTAAGCAGGCTAAGTATCTCTCTGAATGCAGTAAAGAGCAAAACTATTCAAGATTATCCATAAATCTCCTCTCTACAGATTTCTTCTATTTGGAGAGTAAATACACCCAAAGAGCTGAGATTTGGTAATAGACATTTCTCCTTTAGATGGGAAAACTTCCTATTTTGATCATCCTTATCAACTACATCATCATCCCTATCATCATGAACATCATCTTGTAAATAATGCTGCCAACTGTTCTGAGAACAACCCCCATGTAGCATGCTTGTCTCATAACTTTCTTTTTTTATATATTAAATTTTATTAAGTTTCCAAATTTAAAAACATAAAACAAAACTTTACACATTGTTATCAACATCAAGACATCTTTTGCATTTCTTCACATTTTTCAGTATATGTATTTACTTATTCCTTTACCATTGCATCTTACTCTTACTATAAATTAATATCTTTTATCCTTACATCTCAATCTTTTCCATAGTATATTTACATATTTACATATTCCCTCATTCTTTTCCTAATTGCCATTTTATTTTATTTTTATTTCTAAACCACTCATACCAGGCATCCCAGATTCATAACTTTCATATTACAAACAAAAATCTGGAGTTAAAAAATGATACATCCATGCTAGGAGCAGGCAACTGGCAGCTACAGCCCTTATAAAGCCACTGATTGGAGGCCTTGGTAAAGATTTCTTTCTTTCCTACGAGAGAGATGGAGGGAGGGAGGGAGAGGTGGAGATAGATGGGGGGGGAGAGATATAGAAATAGAACAGGAGAGAGAGAGAGCGATGGAGGGAGGGACGGATGAAGGGAGAGATGGAGAGAGATGGAAAGAGAGACATTGAGGGAGAGATGGAGAGAGAGAAAGCAATGGATGGAGGATGGGATTAAGGAAGAGATGGAGAGAGAGAGAGAGAGAGACAGACAGACATGGAGAGATAGAAATAGAACAAGAGAGAGAGAGAGCAATGGAGGGAGAAAGGGATGGAGGGAGAGATGGAGATGGAGAGAGATAGATGGAGAGAGAAACAGACAGACATGGAGAGATAGAAATAGAACAAGAGAGAGAGAGAGCAATGGAGGGAGAAAGGGATGGAGGGAGAGATGGAGATGGAGATAGATGGGAGAGAGAAATAGATAGACATGGAGAGATAGAAATAGAACAAGAGAGAGAGAGCAATGGAGGGAGGGAGGGATGGAGGGAGAGATGGAGATGGAGAGAGACAGATGGAGAGAGAGAGAGAGAGACAGACAGACATGGAGAGAGAAATAGAACAAGAGAGAGAGAACAATGGAGGGAGGGGGAGATGGAGAGAGAGAGAGACAGACATGGAGAGATAGAAATAAAACAAGAGAGAGAGAGAGCAATGGAGGGAGGAAGGGATGGAGGGAGAGATGGAGATGGAGAGAGTTAGATGGAGAGAGAGAGACAGACAGACATTGAGAGATAGAAATAGAACAAGAGAGAAAGAGAGAGAGCAATGGAGGGAGGGAGGGATGGAGGGAGAGATGGAGATGGAGAAAAATAGATGGAGAGAGAAAGAGACATGGAGAGATAGAAATAGAACAAGAGAGAGCAATGGAGGGAGGGAGGGATGGAGATGGAGAGAGATAGATGGAGAGAGAAACAGACAGACATGGAGAGATAGAAATAGAACAAGAGAGAGCAATGGAGGGAGGGAGTGATGGAGAGAGAGAGAGACAGACAGACAGACATGGAGAGATAAAAATAGAACAAGAGAGAGAGAGCAAAGGAGGAAAGGAGAGATGGAGGGAGAGATGGAGATGGAGAGAGGGAGGGGGAAACTCAGAAAGTGGAAAAATCAAAGTTCAAGAAAAGGATTGTCCCACTGTCTTCGAGGTCTGGCCCCACCCTTGAAAGGAAGTGGCCCATGAAGATAGAAAAAAAGACCGATTATCATAATCAAAGGCAGGGGTCTCCCAATCTGGCAGCTTTAAGACTTGTGAACTTCAACTCCCTGAATTCCCCTAGCTAGGCAATTCTGAGAGTTGAAGTCCATGCATGCTGGCTGGGGAATTCTGCGAGTTGAAGTCCACAAGTCTTAAAGCTGCCAGGTTGGGAGACCCTTGATCTAAGGGACCGAGCGATAGATGTGAAGGGGTCTTTCTGGTTCCTAGTTCCCGTGCATCGGCTACAACACATTTGCACCATTGTTTCCCCTCTGATGGAGAAAAGAAGCCCACTAAAAGTCTCTATGAAGTTGAGATGTATCTGTCCCAGTGAAAATACCCCCTTATTCCAAACCCTTGCTGGGACTCAGCTCCTACCAGGAAAAAAAATTTACCTTCTCGAAGTACTTTATCTCGTAGTCCAAGATGATTCCGTTCGGCTGCTTTGGGGGCTCCCAGGAAAGGGTCATGCTGCTTCCGGAGCTCCCGTGCAGATGCATTGTGGGAACTGCCGAGGGAGCTGCAAAAGGGCAGGTGGGAACTGTTAGCATTTCTCTCCATCTCGGTTAAAACAAGTCCCTGCTCTTAATAACACCACGGTTCTCCTGGCAACAGAAGATTCCATGCGTGAGTGTTGAATTGGTCATCTAGAATCGTTTCTTGGTGGCTATCATGTTGTGTTTATTATGAGTTGAATAATAATAATTCTGAAGGTCAAAAGGCTCTACAGTAGCCACCCTGCCATTTCATACAGCTTAATGGCTGTATGAATGCCAATTTTCAAATGGCATTCGCTGTGCACAAAAGAGCAGTGTGAAACCATTTGTTGAGGGTGAACAGTTAGTTAACTTTTGCTAGGAGAGTCATTCTGTAGAAAGACCTATTATGTCCTACAGAAATAAGGCTACTGATAGAAGAGAGTATTTGTAGCTCAGGGTTGACTTGTGGAGTCCTTGGTGCTCTCTGAGCTTGGTGGTTTTCTTGCAGACGTCTCCTCACCCAACTGGACAACATCATCAGTGCTAGAAGGGAGTGGAGTTTGATCTCTGTTTAGATACTAGTAGCTTGCTTTATCAGCGAATCAACTCAAACAAACAAGCTAACAGTAAACAACAGCCTAATCAAGGAACACTCCCACCAACACCAACAGGGCAGCCACTAGTATATAAACAAAGATCAAACCCCACACCCCTTTAGCACTAATGATGTTACTTAGTTGGGTAATGAAATGTCTGCAAGAAAACAACCAAGGACCCCACAGAAATAAAACTCTTCTTATTCTTCTAAAACTCTTCTTATTCTTCTAAAACTCTTCTTATTCTTCTCCTTCTGCATAGATCCTAACATTCTTCCCAAATGTAGGCAGTCCATATCAAGGATACTACTGGTTGTTTTCTATCAGTTGCCAGAGAATTGCAATTTCAAATTTGGGGAGTCTCAGAAAATAAAATAAAATCAAAGCCATTGTGACTTTATGAAACAAGAACTACACACATGTAACAGGTTTGGTCTCTGTTATATTCTTGCCCCTTTCACTCCAGCTGTTATCTACTTGCTCGTTTCACTACAGGTCTAGGTATCCAAATTCTTTTTATTTTTTTTTAAATCAACCTTGGAGCCGGACTGCTATGCTAAGTGTTTAAACGTTGGGAAAAGAACGATCGTTTGCAATATCGCTCGCATTACCTCACTTGTAAATACTTCAAACAAAATTAACAACGCATTTGATTTCTTTGCAACAAAAATCCTTTTGTTAGGTCAGAGTTCTAATGCTATCTCCTGGGACATTATTTTTTTTTGGGGGGGGCCGGCAGGAACAAGATTCCTAACTTAACCGAGCAGGATCCTCACTGGTGCAACAGAGAAGGTTCCAGGGAGAGAAGGAATTATAGTATCCTTTACGGAAGTACTCACCTGCCTGGTTGGTCGTGATGTTGACCGAGGCAAACTGTGGGTTTTGGAGACTTTTGCTGGACACGCCGTTCACCGCTTGGATTTCAAAGGTGTACTGCGTGTGGGCCATCAGGTTGCTGATGTAGATGTGCCTCTCGGTCAGGCCGAGTTGGCGAGGGACGAACTCCACGTTGTCATCGCAACGCATGCACAGCCGGCGCTCCACGCTACACTTCTTGCAGATGACGTTGTAGAGCAAGTCGTCCCGCCCGCCCGCATCGCGCGGTTCGCTCCACTCCAGCACTAACGACGTCTCGTTCACGTTGGAAATGACGTTGCGGGGGGCGGTTGGCACGCCTGCAAGGAAAATCAAAGGACTTCATGGCATCTCAAAAGTGGCTTTCCCCCAAATCTGTGTGTGTGTGTGAGCACATCACGTGTACTTCTGAGTTGGTGGGGCTCAGCAGCAAAATGTTGGCTTTGCAAGGAGGATGCTAGGATTAGAGATACTGGTTTGCTTCGAATAGCATGAGTGCGCTTGGGATAAATCTGGACTTTGGATGTGATGGAAGCAACAATGGTTTACAATGACAGACACATAAAGATACAATAGAAACAATTTAATAATCCAATCAATCATAATGGAGCAGGAAGGGACCATTGAGATCTTCTAATTCAACCTCTGGCTCAAGCAGGAAACCTTATACCAGTTCAGATAAGTGACTGTCCAGTTAAAAACCTCCAATTGATGAAGGATCCACAACTAAAGGGAAGCCATTCCACTGGTTAATTGTTCTCACCGTTAGGAAGGATCTTCTTAATTCCAGGTTGCTTCTCTCCTTGATTAGTTTCCATCCATTGCTTCTTATCCTGCCCTCTGGTGCTTTGCAAAATATTTTTTTTTCTTTGTGGCAGCCCCTCAAATACTGGCTTATTGTCACCCCATAGTTCTTCCTTTTTCTAGACTAGCCAAACCCAATTCTTGGAACTGTTCTTCATATGTTTTTGTCTCCCAGGTCTTTAATTGTCTTAGTTGCTCTTCTTTGCCCCCTTTTTTTTTCAAAGTCTCAAAATCTTTTTTGTAAAGTGGCCAAAATTGGATGCAGAATTCCAGGTGTGGCCTTACTAAGGTTTTATAAAGGGGTACTAATACTTCACGTGATTTTCATTCTATGCCTCTGTTTATACAACCCAGGATTGTGTTAGCTTTTTTGGCTGCCGCTGCACACACATGAATGGGGCTGGTATTAATTTAGATTTAACTTTATTTAACTTTATTTCCTTCTACTTTTTTTAAAATCTCCTGTCTTGCTCTTTCTTCCTTCTTTGTTGTTCTTTGTGTAACATTGTTTACCTAGAAAGGCTTACTGATTACCTGCGTGCCCAGAGATGGACAGATTTATAATTCTGGATGGCAACTCTTCATTGTGAAAATTATTGTTTTGACCATCAAAACCATAATTGTAGGAATAAAAATTGCTAGTCTTTTCTTTTCCTTTTTTTCTGGGAGGTGGGGTTGTTGCATTTTTATACCAAATACTGATGTTTTTAGAAATTTGCTAACTCGCCGCCAGATTTCATCCACGGGAACAGGGACAGGGCGGGGAGGGTGAAACTTGATAAGAGAGCTTTTAAAAAAATTCGAAGCATCTTGTTTTTGTTCTGGGGTGTGCAAAAATAGCCTTTCCACGCTATTCACAGACTGAGGACATGGATGGAAATAAGAAGTACTCCATTCCACTGCTATTTGGATTAAGACAACATTCAATAATAATTCGGTTAGGGTAGGGTTCCCTTCTGAGGAACTTGCTCCCCATAACACTGAATAAATAGAAGTTATAGCTTAGATTGCTGGATAGAAAGAAACAATGGGCCACGTGATCTGGAAGGAATAAGGACCAAAAGTTGACTGTTTCAGTTATAAAAAGAAAAAGATCCACTTGGAAGCCAAGTCTTCATTTCTTCTTGTGGAGAACATTGTGCTAATATTTTCCAGGGAAACTTTTTCAAACGGCGCAGGAGATGATTAAAAAAAAAAAAGTAACTATGTTAGATTATATTGAGTTTAATAATCCACATGACCTCTGTAAAAAAGGGAGAAGCAGGAAATTTACAAATTCATCCCTTTTGTCTTCCAAACTGAACTCTAAGGTCTTTCCAAATTTATTGTGTATTCTTATTTGAATCATGGAAGAACTGGCCATAAAGATGCATTTTTGGCTAGCATTTGTGAGATGATTTATGTGCCCTTCTCCTCTCTGAGCAAGTTCTTGAAGCTGCTTTGCAAAAAAACATTCTGAAAATCTTGGCACTGGATGAACCTTTACGTTAATATCTATATGCCTTGCTTTCAAAAATGAAAGTTGAAGTCTCTTTTGAACTGAACTCAACCTGTTGGCTTCACGGACAGGTTTCTGTACTGATTATTCCCCGCTTTTAGGATTTATTTTTTAAAATTTTTATTTTCCAGTCTAGACTGATATACTCGGTAGTCACACACTCATATTTTAATAGACTTGTCTGTTTAATTTCCCAGGCCAGATAAAGTCATCCAGTCGAACTATGTCTAACAAACTACTTTCCAATTTTCCCATCTTAAATGGACGTACAGGAAATCCTTGACTTATAACCATTCATTTAGTGACTGTTCGAAGTTACACCAGCACTGAAAAAAGGGACTTATGACCGTTTTTCAAACTTACGACCATTACAGCATCCCCTTGGTCACATGATCAAAATTTGGATGCTTTCTGACAAGGAAAGACAATGGGGAAGCCAGATTCACTTAATAACCATGTTATTATCTTAACAACTGCGGTGATTCACTTAACAACGGAGGCAAGAATTGCTGGTAATTCAGAGCAGCCCAAATTCTAATTCTATTTATTAGTTATTGTATTTTGTTTGCTATATTTCAGCCAATGTACTAAAAACCCTTTTAACTCTTTGGCATGGATTTGGATTTATCTCATTTTTTTTACAGAAACTCTAAGGGATGAGACAACCCATAATCTTAGAAGAACTGGTTTTGAGTGCCAGGACAGATGAGAGACGTTTCAAGTATTTCAGTTGTGTAATTTAGGGCAATGGTGGTAATTCTTTTTGTTTGGCTTCGACAATCGGCAATCTCAAAGGATCCACTCATCTGGAGATCTAAGGATACAACCCAATCCAGCTTTCAATCACTTGTGATCTAGAGTCTGTGGCATAGTCTCAGCCAATCAACCAAGAGTACTGCATCCAGTTTTGGTCACCACACTATAAAAAAGCTGTTGAGATTCTGGAAAAAGTACAGAGAAGAGCAACCAGGATGATGAGGGGACTGGAGGCTAAAACATACAATGAACGGTTGCAGGAACTGGGCTTGGCTAGTGTAGTAAAGAGAAGGACGAGGGGAGACATGATAGCGGTCTTCCAATATTTGAGGGGCTGCCACAGAGAGGAGGAAGGGGTCAAGCTATTTTCTAAAGCGCCTGTAGGCCAGACAAGGAGTAATGGATGGAAACTGAACAAGCTGAGATTTAACCTGGAAATAAGGAAAAACTTTCTGACAGTGAGGACAATCAACCAATGGAACAGCTTTTTGCCCTCAGAAGCTGTGGGAGCGCCATCACTTGAGACCTTCAAGAAGAGATTGGCCTGCCATTTGTCAGAAATGGTGTGGGGGGGGTTGGACTAGATGACCTACAAGGTCCCTTCCAACTCTGATTGTCATCTGATTTTCAAGAATTGGTAGCATCTAGTCTCCAATCTGTACGACCCAACTGTAATTAAGTTGGTAGTCCTCAACTTATAACCATTCGTTTAATGATTGTTAAACAGCACTGAAAAAAGTGCCTTATGATAGAAATGGTGTAGGGTCTCTCGCTTGGGCAGGGGGTTGGACTAGATGACCTATAGGATCCCTCCCAACTCTGATTATCTGTTATCTGTTATGGCCGTTTTTCATACTTTATGACCATTGCAACATCCCCATGGTCACGTGGTCATAATTCAGATGTTTGACAACCGACTCATATTTATGACGGTTGCAGTGTCCTGGGCATGTCATCCCCTTTTGTGACCTTCTGATAAGCAAACTCAATGGGGAAGCCAGATTCGCTTAATAACCATGTGACTGAACAAACTGCAGTGATTTGCTTAACAACCGTGGCAGGAAAGATTGTAAAATGGGGCAAAAATTCACTGAGCGTCTCACTTAGCAACGTAAATGTGATCAACGCCTCAATTGTGATCGTAAGCCGAGGACTAGCTATAGGGCATTGGTTTCTTAGGCATGTCTATGTAGAAGGGCTGACAAATATCGGAATGGGTGCCAAAGCCTTTGGCTTTTTGGTGAATCTGCACCTAGTGACAATTACAGGATGGATTCTACCCAGCATTGCATTCACAAACACATTTAATCTAGTTAGGGAATCAGAAACAAATAGACTGGGTTAGCACAGCCATGACCCAAACCAACCATGTTTATCCCAGCATCCTAGCATGTTGTGCAAATGCAATCTCGATGGTTTTTATCTCGATTTAGCTTGCCAAGCAAACACAGCTAGCGTGTGAAATAGCCTTTTCTGGAAAATAATCAATCCTCTCCCAGGCTGGCTATCTGCCTGGACAGATGTGGCCAGCTGAGAAATATCCCATCTTGCTTGCATTTAGCAGCGTTCTTAATTTAATTCCTCTTGCGGGTTTGGCTTTTTTTTTTGGTTGATCTCAGAGATATGCTAATTCCTCCTGGATACCTGAGACTGTGCGAGTAAACATTTATTAAAACCGAAAGAAAACCTTGGAACGAGGCTTACTAGTGCAGGCACTGTCGGGGAGATCGGTATCCGCTCTGAAATAATTATTCCGGCACGTACAAAGTATGGCAGCTCCAGAGCTCGTCCGGCTGTTGGGAGGACACGGAGAGCAGAGGCCTTCTCCCTGTTTCGACTTGAATGTCCCAGGACCGCAAGCTGGAAGGGAAACACACAGATACACAAAACTGAGCTTTAGGGAACGGCGTGCGAGAAATGATGAGCAGCAGCCTTGGGCACGACGAACTCTCAATTCTCCATCTTGAATTTCACAACCAGCAACTAAGGAGGACCAAAGTGGAAAGGCCGCTGCAGGCCAACCTTCGATTGTATATATAGATCAACTTCAGCAGCCTTGGGTTCAGAGGTTCATCCCCCAGAATTCTCGGCCATTGCCAGGTTAGCTAGGAATTGTGGGAATTGAAGTCCACGCAGCCAAGACATTGGGAAAGTTGGCTTATGTAATGAACAGAAAGAAGTAACAGAAGAGGCCACTTCATTCAAATTCTCCTTTATCTCTGACAGAGATGAACAGTTTATTTCTTATTTATCTCTGAGGGAGTTCATAACTAAATAAGTAAGTAAACAAATAAGTAAAAATTATAAACTCTTTGCCAATAGGAAGAAGACCCAGAATGCCATCAGATATGTCGGTTTCCTTAAACCTACACCCTCCGGCTTCAGTTTGGCAGCTTGAAGATGTTGTGGACTTCAATTCCCAGAATTCCCCAGCCAGTCTGCTAGCTAAGGGATTCTGGGAGTTGAAGTCCACCTAGCTAGGGTTGAGAAACATTGCTCCTGTTGAGCAGAGGGACTAAAACGTTCATCATTCCAGATCAACGTTTCTAGACTTAAGGAATAAAAGGATCTGGTTGTTCTTTCAACTGAATATAACATGGGTTCTAATCCTCTTTCTCTTGTGGGGAGGACATTTCAGAGAGAATGACCTCATTTCCCCACCAGGGCCTGAACACAATATTTTCTCCAATGTGAGCATCTTAAATCTCAATAGACATGTTCGTTTATTGATTTCTTTCAACAGTTTGCGAGTCTGGTGCCATAGGCTCTGGATAGGATATAAGAAAATATAGTTCTGATTCTGGAGTATTCATAGCGAAGGGAGAGATAGATATCATGGCAAACCTCCCCTCAAGGGATGTCGCTGTGGAAACCCCTTCTTTACATGCTTGTGTAATGATGCTACGGGGGAGCCTAGACTCTGAGAGTCAGCTTGGCTTAGTTGTTAAGGCACCAGACTAGAAAGTGGGAGACCATGAGTTCTAGTCCTGCCTTAGGCATGAAAGCTGGCTGGGTGATTTTGGACAGATCACCAGGACACTATGGGTTCTAGTCCTGCCTTAATCATGACAGCCATCAGGATGACTTTAGACCAATCACCAGGACGCTATGAGTTCTCGAGTCCTGCCTTAATCATGACAGCCGTCAGGATGACTTTAGACCAATCACCAGGACGCTATGAGTTCTCGAGTCCTGCCTTAATCATGACAGCCGTCAGGATGACTTTAGACCAATCACCAGGACGCTATGAGTTCTCGAGTCCTGCCTTAATCATGACAGCCGTCAGGATGACTTTAGACCAATCATCCGGACATTGTAAGTTGTAGGTCCCGCCTTAGGCATCAGAACCAGCTGAGTGACTTTGGGCCAGCCATACTCTGTCAGCCCAACCCACCTCACAGGGTTGTTGTGAGGAAAAGAAGAAAGTATATTGGATATCTTTGCCGTCTTAAGTTATTTATAAAAATAATAAAAAGGAGTGATATGAATAGATAAATAGACAGATAGACTCACACAGTGGCTTCACTACCTATACACAGACCACTATAAAAGCATATTTTATTTTTTTCCTTCCCAACCGGCCAGTTTAACTGGATTATTTTCTACCAATAATTGCTGGCTGAAAACATCTACAGCTGACCTGTTGTTCTTTTTTTGCTGGCAAGGAATAATTAAGACACCATTTTTCATTTTGCCGCCCTCTGCTTGGATTGTTTTTAAGGCTCTTTTACATCAGTCCATCTTTGTGCTATAATATGGAGGTGACCACGGCCAATCCTTGCTCAAACGCCTCTTGCCTGCCCCATTCCAACGGTCAGTCCCAGATGCAATTTTTCTCTGTTGTGTCCAACAGCCCAGAGTCCTGAAACACGAGATACTCTGCTCCCAGCAGAAATATCCTCTTCCTTGCCAGGCAATCGAGACATCTCCAATGCTTTCTCAGTTGCACTTCCTAATCGTATTCTACCCCTTTGTGGAGCGCAAGTGAGAGCAAAAGAGGTGTAGCTTTTGACTGACAACTGGGCTAGCTTCATGATGCACCCCAGTCTCAGGCTCAGGTTCTCCAAATGTTAAAGGCAGACAAAAAAGAGTTTGCACCCGAGTTTTGGGTCAAGAGCAAACTAGACCAGCCTGGCAAGTCTCTCTGCAGATCAGATGACTGATATCCCCAAGAAATGATCTCAGACAAACGTCCCCCATGGTTTTTTATTTCTCCTACCACACTGATTTAAAAGGAAACACTTTTAAGCAAGGCTAAGAATATGGATAGAAGAAATTATCGAATGCGGACTGGAGTGGAAATGTTGCTCCTGGGAATGATTGAAGGGGAACACCCTCCCAAAGTGAGATATCTGATAATCCACTTATTAACAGCGGCACGAATCTCTTTAGTGCAATATTGGAAAAGGCCCGATACACATTATTATTCAAAAAAACTACGAATGCGCCAAAATGGAGAGGCTCATGCTCAAATTAAATGGGAAGGAAGAGTCAGAGTATTATTTGGTCTGGGATAAGTGGTAAGCTGGGTAGAATGCAAGAAAAAAGGTATACAGGATAAATGAACCCAGGACACATACTATATATAGTTGTATATATTGAATGTATAATAATAATGATTTCAAGCTTCTTATCTATTATATAATTCGATTAACCAATACAGTTATAATCCAATAGTAATAGCAGAATAATATACTATTTATTAATTAATAGGTAATTGATAAAGGATAAGGAATACTTGCCAATGATTACTTACTACTGTTTACTATGAGCTATCAATCTTAATATCAAATGTAACAGAAAGAAATCTGTTTATTGTTCTATTTATATTCTTTTTTATCTTTACATATTTGTATGTTTGTTCGTGTTTTAATCTTTTGTAAGTAAAGTCTATTTTAAAACTTTTTTTAAAAAAATAAATAAATAAATAATAGGAAACACTTCCCTGCATTCCACTACTGGTTTCTCTACCCCCAAGATTTATCTCTTGGCCAAGTTCCTCCTTGGCAAGAACTTCACAGAGGATTCGGCAGTAATTCAATAGTTTGAAGACTTCCAATGCTCCTGAACATCTTGCAAGAACATTTTGACTTTGTCGAGAGGATGCCTGCATGCACGCATAGATCCACACGAATGTCTGTGGGCCTGGCTTGTGCCTGCTTGAATTTCTGTGATTTTTTTTTTTGTTCTTTGTTTTTAACCACTCCGGAATTCCCAGCAGAATTCATAAGCTGCTTGCCTGGAATTGTTGCTGTTACTGGTGGTGCCTTGTCTTGCCCTCTTGAGTCTGCTGAGGCTGGGCAGGAACAATTCTATTTTCAGCAGTCCGCTGTATTCATTGTTTCTGCTTCAAAATAAATCAAGGGTCTTCAAACTTGGCAAGTTTAAGACTTGTGGAGTTCAACTCCCAGAAGTTCTGAGCTAACATGACTGGAGGAGGAATTCTGGGAGTTGAAATCCACAAGTCTTAAAGCTGTCAAGTTTGAAGACTCCTGAAATAAACAGAGGATGTGTTGAAGAAGTTAAGGGAAGAAGGAAAGCAAAGAAAGAAAGAAAGAAAAAGATAGAAAGGAACAGAGGAAGGAAGGAAGGAAGGAAGGAAGGAAGAAAGAAAGAAAGAAAGAAAGAAAGAAAGAAAGAAAGAAAGAAAGAAAGAAAGAAAGAAAGAAAGAAAGAAAGAAAGAAAGAAAGAAAGAAAGAAAGAAAGGGGAGAGAGTGTGGGAGGGAGGAAGGAAGGCTATACTATAGATCAGGGGTGTCAAACTCCCCCCGGTTTAGGGGGAGAAAGTTGTGAGGCGTCATGTGGCGAGTTTGACACCCCTGCTGTAGATAAATGATGATGATAAATTCTGTAGATAGAGAAATGATAGATGATAGAGAGGGAGAGAAAAGAGAAATGGAAATGAAAGGAGAGAGGAAGGAAGAGGGGAGAAGTAGAAGGGAAGGGAGAGAAAAAAGAGAAGGAGGGGATAGACAGAGTAGGCTGCCCAGTACGCTCTCACAGGGTTGCCCTGCTTGGGGTGCCGCCGCCTGATCGTTGTCGGCTGGCGGCCCCAAGGGTGCGGGCTTTCTCTGTGGGAGCCCCCTCCCTGTGGAATGATCTCCCCCCGGAGATACGGGCCATGACGGACATCTTGACCTTCCGGCGCGCAGTTAAGACCCTATTTTTTAAGCAGGTCGGCCTGGCCCAGTAAATGGTCTATGGGTTTTAAATTTAATTTGGGTTTTAATTGTTAAATTTTATACTTTTTAAATTTTAATTAATCCCGGATTTTAAATGTCTGAATTTGTAGTTGGATGGGATTCAGCCGGATTTGCTTATTTAATCTAGTTTTAAATTGTATTTAAATTGTATTTATTTTGTGTGTTTTTAGTAGGCTGTACACCGCCCCGAGTTCCTTTTTGGGAGAGGGAGCGGTATAGAAATCTGATTAATAAATAATAAATAAAATAATAAAGAATAAGAAAGGGCTTAAAGACATCTGCTAGAATAATTTCACCTTGCCAGCTTTGATCATTTCAGAATGGATAGTTCACCCACCAAAACGTTAAATGCAGAATAACACGATGCTCACATGCAATGAGCCTGAAATGGGAAGCCGAGTGGTTAATATAATGTCTAATTCTCCAAAGCTGTATAGGCTTCTAATAACCAGCCACTCAAGATAAATAGCATTCAGATTGTGTTGGATACTCTTCTCTCAACTTTAGTAACCAAAAATGCAAAAGAGCCTGTTGGCTGAAGCTGTTTTGCTTCTTCCTTATGTGAATAACAATCCAAGAACTCATCTATCAATCAGAAAGACAGGCAGAAACAGGTGACATCACAGTATCTTCTGCTGGGATTTTTTTTTTTTTCAATTTTTCAGCATCGTCACATTCTGTTAACCTGGGATGGATTTCCTGGAGTAAGCTTCGGAGGTTAATCAGGGTTTGAAGGCACTGTCACCAGAGTTTGGCCTATTCATTATGATTTCCCAGTTTTATGCAAGACAACAAACTATAATTAGCATTAGCTTTGTAATAAGCCAGGACATAATGGCACAATAGAAAGCCTGTTTAATGTTCTAGTTGAGTGCATTATTGAATAGATCTACTATCCCTAGATTCCCACGTTGGGTAAAATATGAAATTAGTTATTGGAAAACATCTAGGTGTGCTTTCGTTTCAAGGAGTCAAAGAAACACCTTCATATCTCAGTTGGCTAATCACAGATGCAAGTTGCTGAATACTGCCAGTCTATGCACCCACAAACATTATGTACATATTATGGTTGAGAAGAACACCATTAAAACTAAAACACTGGAGATCTCTGAATAAATCTGAAAGCAAAGTCGATTTATCCTGTCTTCTGTCCCTCCCTAAACAATTATGCGCTTTATAGGAAGGTAGGAATGAGAGAGCCATAAAAGATAGATTTCTGATTAAGAAATGTTGTATAAGTATTGATTTTAAATGGGACTGTCCCCTTTCTAGCACGCTGTTAGATTCTCTGAAGTTGAGAAACTTTTGCTGTGGTTTTTTGCTCACAATACAGTATACCTTCCAATTCCATCAAGTTCCTAAAAGTTAAGTTCAGCTTTCACAACCCACAGTGATTTAACTACAGAATCATGTAGATTTTCTAGAAATGCATCTTGGGAGAAACATACAGTTGCCCCAACCCAGGTGGGGAATGTCTGGATAGTGATTAGTAGGAGGGGCTTAAAGCCCCCCGCCTCTTACCCATCCAGCTCAGGGGCTGAGGACAGGCTATCAGTTGACCAATGGTAAAAGCAGACCAGTGAGATAGGCCAAGGAAATTCTTTGGATTGTATCAAAATCAGGATGAAAAAGTGTTCTTCTTGCCCTCTCACCCAACACAAAAGCATTTCTGAATTCTCCTTCCCACTTCCAACTTTACTGGATCCCCAGCCAACATTAGGACCCAAGCAGGTTGGGGAAGGTGCAACCATCAAATTCCTTGATTTTCTTTGACGTTGAGAAACAATAGACGGAAACTAACCAAGGAGAAAAGCAACCTAAAACTAAGGAGAAATTTCCTAACCGTGAGAACAATCAACCAATGGAACGACTTGCCTCCAGAAGTTGTGGGTGCTCTATCACAAAGAGACTGGACAACCATTTGTCTGAAATGGTATAGGGCAGTGGTGGCTAATCTTTTGGGGCTCCTATGCCCAAAATTGTGTGCATGCTTGCGTGCCAGCACCCAGAAGGCAATGCGCATGCCCCTCCGCCTCTTGCACATGCGTGTGCAATCCCCCCTGCCACCCGCTTACCTGCACTGTGTCTCACAGCTGATTTTTCGGTTGGTTTGAGGCCTTTTTTGGCTTCCCAGAGGCTTGAAAATAGCCTCTGCAGGCTTGCAGGATGAATAATAGGCCTGTTTTGTCACTTCCGGTATTACAGGAAGTGACAAAACGGGCCTATTATTCGGCCTGCAAAGGCTTTTTTCAAGCCTCTGGGAGGCTGAAAAATCAGCTGTGAGGCACGCGCATGCACAGTGAGGTAAGTTTGCCTGCAGGTTGTGTGCCAGCACAAATGGCTTTGCGTGCCATCTGTGGCATGTGTGCCATAGGTTCGCCATCACGGATATAGGATCTCTTGCTCAAACAGGGGGTTGGATTAAAAGACCTTCAAGGTCCCTTCCAATTATATTATTTCTATGATTTATGATAGACAGTGCTCTGTCATGTATGATAATTTTAGACTCATGGCATCATCTCAAAGATTGCAATATCTTTTGAACCTGAAACATCCCAAACTCTAACCCAGTTTCCAGTGCAAAAACAAAGTTGTTTCATTTCCAGATTAAAACATTTGCAGCATTCTCAAAACAGCTTCTTTGGCTCAAAACCACCTGTCTCACATGTAAGGGACTTCAAACTCTTAATGGGGTGTGGCAGGGGGGAGGCAGTTCACAATCAAACATTTCTGGCTATCTCTGGCGTCAGCTAATCAAAAGGACACACAATCATAGTATTGTCTTAGTCCAGATCTACAGGCTCATTACAAGGTTATTGCAAATCTTCTTCAATCAGGTTGATCAGAACAACACTATAAATATCAAAGGAAGGTACTGTCATAAAAACTGGAAACTTTTATCTTTATAGACTGATATCCCAAGAGGATACAGATACAGGCAGCAGTTAAAAACTATAATGACATCATATGCATTGTGGTGTCATCTAAATCAGTTTTGTTGTAATTGAAGAACCAACGGATGGAAACGAATCAAAGAGAGAAGCAACCTAGAACTAAGGAGAAATTTCCTGACAGTGGGAACAATTAATCAGTGGAACAACTTGCCTCCAGGAGTTATGGATGCTCCAAAACTGGAAGTTTTTAAGAAGTGATTGGACAACCATTTGTCTGAAATGATACAGGGCTTCCTGTCTGAGATTGGACTAGAAAACCTCCAAGGTCCCTTCCAACTCTGTTATTCTCCTTTGCATGCTAGCATCACAACACATATATTGCCACTTGCTTTCCTGCTGCTTCTGTTAAAAACCCAGCTGCTGGATCAAACTTCTGCTTATGTAGCCTTCCTTCTTGGTTTTTAAGTATATTCAGACATTATTTGGTTCTGACTTTGAAAAGAGAAGCTTCTACATCAGGGCTGGATCTGACTTGGGCAAGAAGTCTAGTTTACTTTGTGACTTCTGCTCACATAACAGGTTCTTTTGCCAAAGAATACTGCTTCCTGCTCCATGTTTTGATGGTTTCCTAGATTGCTTACAGTCTAAAATTACAGCACTAATTAACTTTTGAGATTCACTGCCAACATGATGTAATTATGAACACTTGTCTCCCCTGGTTTTTTTTTTTTTTCTTCAAATGTTACACACATTCATGGTAACAAGCCCTTATTAACCATATGAGGGACAGAGGTTCCATATTCTGGCTTTCTGAGCCTTAGTAAGACCACACCTAGAGTACTGCATCCAGTTTTGGTCACCACACTATAAAAAAATGTTGAGACTCTAGAAAAAGTACAGAGAAGAACAACCAGGATGATTAGGGGACTGGAGACTAAAACATATGAAGAACAGTTACAGGAACTGGGCTTGGCTAGTCTAGTAAAGAGAAGGATCAGGGGAGACATGATAGCAGAGTTTCAATATTTGAGGGGCTGCCACAGAGAGGAAGGGATCAAGCTATTCTTCAAAACACCCGAAGGTCAGACAAGGAATAATGAATGGAAACTGAACGAGAGATTTAACCTGGGAATAAGGAGAAACTTTTTAACAGTGAGAACAATCAACCCATGGAACAGATGTTGCCCTCAGACGTTGTGGGAGCATCATCACTTGACACTTTCAAGAAGAGACTGGACTGCCAATTGTCAGAAATGGTGTAAGGTCTCCTGCTTGGTCAGGGGATTGGACTAGATGACCTACAAGGTCCCTTTCAACTCTGATTATCTGCTATTGTTACATCCAAAATGGAAATGAATCCCTCCAAAGTGTTCAAACTTTCTTAGCAACATCTGGTTTATTCCCACTAACAGATGCAAACGTGGTCTGATGGACTTGATCTGATTCAAGAAGCTAACAGTTTTCTTTGATGACCAGACATTTGAGTGACTCAGCATAAATGGTGGTGTAGTGATAAATATGTGATACGTGGCATGATACGTGATAGCAGTGTTCCAATATCTAAGGGGCTGCCACAAACAAGAGAGGGTCAACCTCTTATCCAAAGCACCTGAAAGAAGACCAAGAAGCAAAGCAATGTATGGAAACTAACCAAAGAGAGAACCAACCTAGAATTAAGGAAAAACTTCCTGACAATGAGAACAACTCAATCAGTGGGATGACCCCCAGAAGTTGTGGGTGCTTCACCACTGGAACTTTATAAGAAGAGATTGGATAGCCGTTTGTCTGGAATGGTATAGAGCAGGGGTCTTCAAACTTGATAGCTCTAAGACTTGTGGACTTCAACTCCCAGAATTCCTCTTCCGGTCATGTTAGCTGAGGAATTCTGGGAGTTGAAGTCCACAAGTCTTAAACTTGCCAAGCTTGAAGACCCTTGGTGTGGAGTCTCCTGCTTGAAGCAGAGGGTTGGGACTCCAAGGTCCCTTCCAACTCTGTTATTCTAAAGTTACTGGACTACAAGTGAGAAGGACAAAGCTCAGGTTCCTCCTAAGCCAGGGGTAGGGAACCTTGGCTCTTTTATCACTTATGGACTTCAACTCCCAGAATTCCTGAGTGAGCCATAAAAGGTTCCCCATCCCTGGCCTACTGGTTTTTCAGTTGTGGGGGAAATCAATTTTTGACTGGAATGGGATTGTTTGATATACAAATGTAGGACATATAAAGAATATATAAAGAATATGTCCTACATTTGTATATTAAACAGTCCCATTCCAGTCAAAAATTGATTTCCCCCACAACTGAAAAACCAGTAGGCCAGGGATGGGGAACCTTTTATGGCTCACTCAGGGATTCTGGCAGTTGAAGTCCATAAGTGATAAAAGAGCCAAAGTTCCCTACTACCCCTGTCCTAAGCCATGGAAGTTCACTAGTTGTGATGGGGAAGATGATGGACTAGGATTGGAAAGATGGTGGTTCTAGTCTGCCCTTAGCCATGGTAGTTGGCTGGATCAATCTGAGCCCATCAACTCTCTCTCACCACACAAGCAGTGTTGTACATGCTTGGAGGTAACGTGGAGTCTTCAAGACGAATGATCCCCAACCGACGTTGTCCTCTATTCATAGATCCAATTCTACTACTAGCACCAATGATGTTACCTAGTTTGGATAATAAGCAACTTGGGGATTTATGAACCCTGAATATAGTCCCCATTTGGGGATTGGTACTCAGTACACTATTTCTGACCTTACACAATCAATCAGAATAGAGCCAGTCAACTCTCTCTCATCACAAGAGCAGTGTTATAGAGCTTACGGTGTAGGACTGAAATCAAGATTTGAGGCCACCTTCAGTCATAGAAGCTCACTGGGTAACTCTGGGTCAGTTCCCGTCCCATGATCCATCTTACTTCACAGGATTGCAACTACCCTGGATTGCTGGAGGCAAAGCAGAATACATATCTAATGACTAACCTATCTCTAAAACAGGCGCTGATATGTTCCTAAAGACATTGGCGGAGACTTGGGTGTTGCAATCCAATTTATCGGAGGGCACCAGATTGGGGGAGAGACATACAAACCCACAGTTGTCCCAATCTTGTTCTATCATAAACTCATTATAATGATGACATTGCACAAATTACTAACCACACCCTCCCTCGAGCTCCTTCATTAGCCTAATAGCTTTGGCCCAGTTTACAAGGTGCGTTTTGGCTTTATCATTCAGGCCCAGAAACTCCAAAACTATTCAATTCCCACCCCTCTTGGTTCCTAAACTGGCTATTCCCCCTTATCCTCTGAATTTGCCTGGTCTAAAAGACTCTGGAACCTTTTTTTTTGTTATTATTTTGGAACTATCATTTGATAAGAGGAAGCTGAGAACGACTGCAAGGAAGAATGTCAAGGTAGCAATCTCGGAAGAAGGAATAAAGTTGCTCCACCCCTCCGACAGAAACTGGTTTTGATATATCTGGCAACGCCCATAAGATACTTAGCACAGACTGTCTCCTTCTCTTTTCTTTTCTTCTTTCTTCCTTCCTTCCTTCTTTCCCCCTTCTCTGTCTCAGTTTCCCTCCCTTCTCTCTTTTCCTTCCTTCCTTTCGTCCCCCTTTCTCTCTCTTCCTCCCTTCTCTCTATCTTTTCCTTCCTTTCTTCCCTCTTTCTCCCTTCTCTCTCTCTTTTCCCTCCTTCCTTCCTTCTCTCTTTTCTTTCCTTCCCTCTTTGTCTTCCTCCCTTCTCTCTTTTCCTTCCTTCCTTCCTTCCTTCCTTCCTTCCTTCCTTCCTTCCTTCCTTCCTCCCTCCCTCCCTTCCCTCTTTCTCTCCCTCCCTCCCTTCTCTCTCTTTTCCTTCCTTCCTTCTTTTTCCTACCAACCTACTTACAGTACCTACCTGGAAAGGGTGAGGTGTTCAACAATTGTGCTAATTGCATTTTTAACAGGGAATATTTCTGCATTCCTACCATACAGAAGGAGCTGCCCAATACAGAAGCAGCCTCTCTAAATGGGCAGTATAAATTTCATGGTACGTTTGCCGCTCAGGGAAAAGCTGAGGAGCTTTAAGCGCATAAATCATGCAACTCATATCTGGGTTCTTCATAGTGATGTTTGCAGGGGTGGGATTCCACTGGTATAAACAACCGGTTTGGTAGAGTTCACACTGCCTTGTGATTTGGGCCAACGTCATTCCTACTGATGAAGGATTTTGTTCAGGTGGGTATTTTCTAGAGATGTTATCTAAGAAGAGCATCTCCAGATCAGGTGCTCAGGACTCAACCGCAGCTACAACTCAGAAGCACACAATCTGCAGCTCACGAGACCAGTGTTTCCTACTCCTTGACAACTTTTAAGATGTAAGGACTTCAACTCCCAGAATTCTCTAACCAAGCCTACTTGCATCTCTTACAGAAGTTGAGAAACCTCAAGTTCTAGAGAAGGGTTTCCCAACCACGGCAACTTTAAGATGCATGGACTTCAACTCCAAGAATCCCCCCCGGCAACCAGGTTTTCATGAAAGTCTGTGTGTCTAAAAGCATGGTTGGCTGGGGAATTCAGGGAGTTGAAGCAATGGTGGTTATGCTACCGGTTTGGCCCGGTTCTGCCAAGCCGGTAGTGGCGATGACCAGCGGAGATCAAACTGGTGCTCTCTGCCGCTCTGCAGTTGGGCCACCGCCGGGTTCCCATTCTCACCTTTATCTTCTGTTTTTGAAGTGCAGCTGCTTTGCGCGGCCCAGAAGAGTGCCACACGGCAGCTGCTGAAGCAACCGGGAGAGGGCAGGCTTGCAAGAGGCGAGTTGGAACACTTCTGCGCCTGAGCAAACACCTCTGCACCTGCTCAAAGTGCGCGTTTGGCGCGCGCGCGCATGCAAAGTATGAGCACACAGGCAAAGCGCGCCCACCAAACCATGTTCACTGAACTGGTGGTAAAAGTTTCTTCAACTACTGAGTTGAAGTCCATGTGTCTGAAAGCATGGGTGGCTGGAGAATGCTTTACCCATGCTTTAACTTCAAGACACATGGACTTCAACTCCCAGAATCTTCCAGTCAACCATGCTTTCAGATACATGGATTTTCATGAAAACATGGTTGTCTGCGGGATTCTGGGAGTCGAAGTTCATATGTCTTAAAGTTGCCAAGGTTGGGAAAGCCTTCTCTCAACCCTTATTGTGGACCCCGTAAATCTCTAATGAAAAGACCAGACTGTACATTTTCTTGTGATGAAAGGTGCTATGGAAATGCACCATGGGACATGCTCCTTCCCCATGCTTCCCTGCTCCCTCCCTAGTGAGCACCCACTGTCTCTGCTTCCCCCTGTGAGACCTTTTTTCCCCAAGGTATATAATAAATACACGGCAGAGGCCACGGCTGTGGCTGAAGTGTTCCAAACCTTCAAAGAGACAATTTATGCATGTCATTCATCGGTTGCTTTGATGAACTGCTGCAAGGAGGGAGAGAGAAAAACGAAGAGAAGGAGGCCCTTGAAAAAGTTTCAAAGGAAATGAAATTAAATAAAGTGGAGGGAAAGCTTGATCTAATCCTTCCATTTTGCTTCAGGCAAAACATCATTTCGAAACTTGAGAGCAGAGGTCTCCAAACTTGGCAACTTTAAGACTTGTGGACTTCAGCTATGCTGGCTGAGGAATTCTGGGAGTTGAAGTCCACAAGTCTTAAAGTTGCCAAGTTTGGAGACCCCTGATTGAGAGGAACCGTCTGGGCTAGACGGTTCATGGGTGAGGACATCATCGCATACAGGGAGTGAAAGAGGTCATCTGCATAGGTTCTGTGATATCATGAGAGGTGCATGACCTCATTGTGGCTTTTAACAAATGCTTGTGTCTCCAAAGCACTGAAAGGCTGCAGTTCCTTTCCATCAACACCACCATTATTGGGGGCCTCCAAAGATGGCTTCATCTTGGTTTAGACCCTAACCCTAAAGCATACAGATATTATTAAAAATGTCTTGATAGAAGTCACATTTTTTGAAAACCAGCTGTTATACAAGTGCAATAAAACCTTTTATTGCTTTTGCATAGCAAGGTATCCAAAATTTAACCTTTTCAATATACAGTTTTGAAGCTTTTTAATTTCTCCAGGTTTTGTAATAGTATTATTTTTTAAAATTAAAATGAAACTGCAAATATGGAATTAAAGGGTTACGGTTAGAACATATCGGGACTTTTTCCCCCTTTGCTAAACTGGGCGGGGCCAGCACGTGACACTTCCAGCCCGCGGTCCACAAGTTTGACACCCCTGGCTTAGACCCAAGATGAAAAGCAGGCATGTCGCACAATCCCTTTATCTGGCAACCATGTTTTATAACCACAGCACGGCAGCTTAATGCCTGTGAACACACTCGATGCAAGCAACGCGCATCTCAGTGAGCATTATGGTCCCAAAAGTGGTTTTTTGAGAGGCAACTGGACGTTCTTGGTTTTTCTTTGAAGACGTTTCGCTTCTCATCCAAGAAGCTTCTCCGTCTCTTAAGCATTACAAGGTTTGTGTTCAGGGCTGTCTGAGGGAGCAGGTGTTTAAAAAAAAAAAAGTCCAAATAGCTGCTGCAATGCATATAAAAAATGGGTAGGAATTGAATTGCATGGTTGCAATCCCAATTGTGAGTTTTGTGGTTCCCTTGAGATGTCCCTCACATACTATCACATCTTTATTTTACCTGAGCTTTTATTTAAGCAGGGTAGATGTGTGTGTTTATGTGTATGTATATACACATCTACACATACACATCTACAGACACACATCTATTGTACTCAGGTATTATCTATATCAATCAATCAAGCAAGCACCCATCCATCCATCCATGCATCCACCCATCCATCCAGCTACCTACATATCATCTATATATCTACCTACCTACCATCTACCTACCTGCCTACCTATCATCTACCTATCTACCTATCTCCATATCTACCTACCTACCTATCTCCATATCTACTTACCTACCTACCTCCATATCTATCTATCTATCTATCTATCTATCTATCTATCTATCTATCTATCTATCTATCTATCTATCTATCTATCTATCTATCTATCTATCTATCTATCTATCTATCTATCTATCTATCTATCTACCTACCTATCTCCATATCTATCTACCTATCCTATCTATCTATCTATCTATCTATCTATCTATCTATCTATCTATCTATCTATCTATCTATCTATCTATCTATCTATCTATCTATCTATCTACCTACCTACCTACCTACCTACCTATCTCCATATCTATCTATCTATCTATCTATCTATCTATCTATCTATCTATCTATCTATCTATCTATCTATCTATCTATCTATCTATCTATCTATCTATCTATCTATCTACCTACCTAACTACCTATCCACCCATCTACCTACCTACCTACCATCTATCTATCATCTTCCTAGCATTTTTATTCCTAGGATTTTCCCACAAATGCAAGGTCTGCTTTTTTCAAACCATTGTTTGAGACACGAATTGACCGACTGAAAAAAACCTCCACACCTACGCGCGCTCGCATTTGTGTGTATGTGTGCAAGAGGAAAGCTGGAAGACAAAAGAAAAAGGAAAACTGGACTGTTTTTATGTTAAAAGAGGGGGAGGGTACTTTTCAGTGCTTTGTACCATTTGCAAAAGAGGAGGAGGAAATCAATAAGAACTGGGTCGATAAGAGAATTAAAGGACCGGCCAACGGGGCTTCTGTACCCATCCTAAACACCACTGAAAAAGAGAAGTTAAGTGGCGATATTAAACGAACAATGGTGCCTCATTCATTCACTAAATGGAAGCAACACAGAGAAACCCAGCAGGCGGCTGAAGGGATGCTCACGTAACTGCCTTGGTTAAATTGGTCCAAAGAAATTTTCTCCCAAAAGACAGAGTCAGTTTAACTTAAAATGCTTCAGAAACGTGGCCATTCTCAGACCACGTGTGCTGGAAAAATCCCATTGGACGACCTGCTGCAAATATGCGTAACTGGTCTGGACTCCCAGCCTCTTTGTCTTCCCAAAGGCCCTGACTCCTGGACCACCAAGGAGCCAAGCGCAGTATCTGCACCCAAGCCCCAACTGACCAGGTGCACCAGCCTTTGCAGAGGCCTAGCTGGCAGATGTGACAAATGGAGATGGCTGCCTGGGTGATTCAATGTGTTGTGACAATCTGCTTACAGCAATGCTTTAAGCCTCCATCTCTTGGAAGGTTCCCGCGCGCAAGCAGTTTCTTCTTCTTTCTCCTTCTGTCCTTTTTAGAGGCATGATTGAGAGCGTTTTAACAAACTGCACCCCTGTTTGGTTTGGTGGCAGCAGCGCCTCAGATAGAAAGTCCCTACAGAGAGCAGTGAGGGCAGCCGAGAAGATGACAGGAAGCTTGTTTCCTGTCATTCAGGATACTGCTCATAAGCGCTATGTCCTTAGAGCCCAAAGCATTGTTAGAGACCCCGCATACCCACTTCACGGTCTGTTTCTGTTGCTCTCCTCTGGGAGGGGGTTTCGAAGTATCTCTACCAAGACTACCAGATTCTGTAACAGCCTATGCCATCAATCTGGTAAACTTGCAAGATTCATTTTTCTCGACATGTACATGTATACATCTGAACTAGACTGTGTCATTTCTCTGTGTCATATAATAATATATGTGGGTATATGCATAATTTTGTATTTATTCATTTATTTTGTCATGTTTATGTAGTGTATATTGGAGGGGGTGACCCTTCGAGAGCTGCGTGCAACAAAATTTCATTTTAATGTATTGCCGATTAGTGTACATTCAAAGTGACAAATAAAGTTATTCTTAAGTCAAAAGTCTAGAATTTCAAAACCAGAACAACAAATTTGGAGCCAAGTTCAGATGAAGGTTCTCAAGATTGTGAAGGATCTGGAAAAAGCCAGTGGTATGAGGAACAGTGAAAAGATTTGGGTGTGTTTTAGTTTTCAGAAGAGAATCTCTCGCTTCAAATATATGAAGGATGATACCAGCAAAGGGAGTGGAGTTTTTTTTTTCCCCCAGTTGTCCAAGAGAAGTGAACCAGAACAAGGGAGTTAAATTTGCAGGTAGTCCTTGACTTATGACCACAGTTGAGCCCAAATTTCTCTTGCTAAGCGAGATACTTGTTAAGTGAGTTTTGTGTCATTTTACAATCTTTCTTGCTGCAATTGGTAAACAAATCATAGCAATAGATAGATTAGTAACATGGTTGTTAAGTGAATTTGGCTTCCGCATTGACTTCGCTTGTCAGATGTCTTGCAAAAGGGGATCACGTGACCCCAGGACACTGCAACCATCATAAATAAATGCCAGTTGCCAAGCCTTCAAATTTTGATCACATATCCATGGGGAGGCTGCAGCGGTCATAAGTATGAAAACTGGTTGTAAAGTCATTTTTTTTCAGTGCCTTTCTAACTTCAAGTGGTCACTAAACAAATATAAACAAAAAAACAAAAAACCCCGAATAACGGGAAGCGAGGTTCCTATAATCTTCTCGGCTGTCCTTACCACTCTCTGTAGGGACTTTCTATCTGAGCCGCTGCTGCCACCAAACTTAACAGGGATGCAGTTTTAACAAACGCTCTCGATTGTGCCTCTGTAAAAAGTGGCCAGGCCAGAAGGAGAAAGATGTGCTCTTCTCATCTGATGCAGGAAAGGCAGATGCTGGTTTACACGCTTCATTAAGGATGATGTGTGGCGAGACCAATTCAGATTGTTGGTTATATTCTGCTACCCAGAACTGGAGTGAACCAAACTCACTTGCTAAGAGACCCTGCTCTGGTCAGGTTTGCTGACTTCTCAATGATTCCATCTTTCTAAGTAAGCCTAGATTCAGAAGAGACAGGCTTTTTTCTCCACCCCGGTGCTAATAGGACTCCTGAACCTGTCTGCTGCCTCTTCTCAGAGATTCAGGAAGTCCTCGTCTTATGACCACAACTGAGTCCAACATTTCTTTTACGATGTCCCAGTTGCCAGTTATGTTAAGTTAAAAGTTTCCCAGCAGAGATGAAGATGACTAGGTTTCCTAGAGCAGGGGGTTTGACTAGAAGACCTCCAATGTTCACTTCTCTTCTGTTCTGTTCTATTCTTTCCAATTCTGTTATTCTTTTCCTTCCAATTCTATTATTCTCTTCTCTTCCTTCCAATTCTGTTATTCTCTTCTCTTCTCTTCTCTTCTCTTCCATTCTATTCTTTATATAGCAATTGAAACACCCCATTTAATAAATTAACCAAGAGTGTGTGTTGTTGTTAAGATGCTTCCAGAAGACATGCTCTTAAAAAAAAAGCCTTATTTTTTGCTTCAGGGTTATGGGTTTTATTTGTATACAAATTTAATGGACAGTTTGAGGCCTTTGAAATGCACCTTGTCTGCATTCCTACAATGTACTTAACCTAGTTACTAAATTAATCTGGGTTTGCACAATATGCTTATTACATTTATCTCCGACTGCAATAAAAAGTGACTCACGCTAACTCCTCCGCCAATAAAAACCAGGATGAATGTTAACCAAGCTTGGCCTGTTTGTGTGGCTACATCTGTATGCTTTTTACCTCATGGCTCCGCAACCGTGGTTAATTGACTATGGCATCTTTTCCACTGTGAGAGTCCTAAACCCAGCAGGGATCTCTTCTTAGCCAGGCCTGAAGTAAAGAGGAAGCCGAACTATCACCACTCATTTCTCAAAATGTGCATGTTGAACTAGGGAAAGAGCTTTCAATCAAAGAGCTAATTAAAACTGTACAACAATCAAAAGTTCTGGCTCCTAATCACAGCTGGGAGAGTGTACCATGAAGCTAATTTAGCTGGCTTGGAAGCTTTCCTGAGCTTGGTCAAGCAAGACTGCAGGAAATGTTGCCCTTGCAATATTCTTTCAAAATGCACCTGGGGCTACTAAGATCAGGCCCACCGCAGCTTCCCTAAGCTCATGGTTTTGAAGGCTTCGGGCAACTTCCATCTGCTGTCCCACACCTCAAATGTGAAATAAGTCAAGCTGCAGAACCGAGAGGAAAAGAACAACGTGATAATGTTTTGGGCAATTAAACCCACTGCGGACAATATATCAAATTAAACCCACTGCAGCTTCATGTTAATGATACAAAACCACTAGGTCTCACCAGCATCTGGACAAACTTCTCTACGTAGGACTTCGTGCAAAGCTACAAGGACACGGCTGCTCACAGGAAAAAAGGGAGGTCAAAATCTACAAAATTTACAGATGTTTTATTGGTTTATTTATTAATCAAATTTACAAAGCTGCCCGCCTCACAAATTCTGGGAAAGAAGATGACCTTGATGGAGCTATAGGTAGGAAAAAGGGGATAAGGCATTTTTTTAAAGTCCAGAACATGAAATGGGACAACACCAAGGAAATAACAGGGCTCTAGACTGCTTTGGAAAATTAAAATATTCTGCAGGGAAAAGGCAATGGCAAAAAAAAACAAAAAACAAACCCATATTGTTGCCATGAAAACTCAAGACCTTGTTAAGCCTGGCTAAAGAGAAAGTTTAGTGTAGTGGTTAAGGCACCAGGTTAAAAACCGGGAGACTGAGTTCTAGTCTTGTGTTAGGCATGAAAGGTGATTGGTGATTTTGGGCCAATTATTAGAAGATTGTGAGTTCTAGTTCTACCTTAGGGTTACGGTTAGGGATGAAAGCCAGCTGGGTGACTTTGGACCAATTACCAGGAGACTGTGAGTTCTAGACCTATTTTAAGCATCAAAGGCAACTTGGTGACTTTGGCCCAGTCCCTCTCTTTCCCTCAGTCCAACCTACCTTTACAGGATTGTTGTTGTGAAGAAATGGAATAGTAGATATGAATGGAATAGTAGATATGTTCACCACTTTAAACTGTTTATAAAAATGATAAAAGGTGGGATATATAAAATAAATAAAAATAAAAAGATTTTACTTTTAATAAAGTACCGCTTTATTACCACGGATATATTTCCCGGTCATGATTAGGGCAGGAGTGGGGTTCTGCAGCCCATTTCTATCTCTGATCTCTTTAAAAGTTTAAAATAGAGCTAGACAAAAGTAAAGATTACAGAGGTGGGGAAGATGCTTAAGGAACCTTTAGAGAACAAAGTGTTCTCTTCGTTTTGATCTTTCTTTGTGATTCATTGAATCCACAATAAAAGCCAGAAAAAAATTGTTCTTCTCTCTGTGTCTTACAAGGGTTTGGTAACTGTCAGCATGCAGGTAGAAACCTGCAGGCCATGTTCACACAACATACTTTAACCCAGGCGACTAAGCTGCTAATCTCAGTAGGTGTATTGTGGCTTACCCAATCTGTTTAGTTTACGCATTAATGGATCAAGAGAGAAAATGGCTTAACTTAAGTCACTGGATAAAACCTGTTGTCTGTAAAAAAAACAAGCCTAGAAGCATTATTAGGGACCCCATGCACCCACTTCAGGGTCTGTTGTTGTTGCTCCCCTCTAGGAGGAGGTTTTGAAGTATTTCTAGCAGGGCTACCTGATTCTAAAACAGCCTTGTTCCATTGCTGTTCCATTGCTTGATTGTTCTCACTGTCAGAAAATTTCTCCTTATTTCCAGGTTAAATCTCTCCTTGTTCAGTTTCCATCCATTGTTCCTTGTCTGGCCTTCGGGTGCTTTAGAAAATAGATTGACCCCTTCCTCTCTGTGGCAGCCTTTCAAATATTGGAACACTGTCTCTCCTAATCCTTCTTTTCCCTAGACTAGCCATGCCCAGTTCCTGTAACCGTCCTTCATATGTTTTACCCTCCAATTCCCTAATTATCTTGACTGCTCTTCTCTGCACTTATTTCTAAAGTCTCAACATCCTTTTTATAATGTGGTGACCAAAACTGGATGCAGTACTCTAGGTGTGGTCTTACTAAGGCTTTATAGAGAGGTATTAGTACCTCCCTTGATCTTGATTATATCCCTCTGTTAATGCAGTTTAGGATTGCATTGGCTATTTTGGCTGCTGTCACACACTGCTGGCTCATATTTAGCTGGTTGTCCACTAAGACTCCAAGATCCCTCTCACAGTTACTGCTATTGAGCCTGGTTTCACCCAGTCTATATGTGTACTTTTGGTTTTTCTTGCCTAAGTGAAGGACTTTACTTTTCTCTACATTGAATTTCATTTTGTTAGATACGGCCCAGTGTTTGAGTCTCTCAAGATCCATCTTGGCCATCCTAGGCCATCTGTCTGGTAAACTCACAAGATTCGTTTCTCTTGCCATGTGCATGTCTACATCTGAACTAGACTGTGTTGTTTTTCCGTGTCACAGAATAATATATGTGGGTATATGCATGGGTTTTCTTCTCATGTTTATGTAGTGTATATTGGAGGTGGTGGCCTTTTGAGAGCTGTATGCAATGAAATTTCATTTTAATATATGCCGATTAGTGTACATTCAAAGTGACAATAAAGTTATTCTAAGTCTAAGCCTGTCAAAGGTAGAGAGAGCTAAAGGGAACTATTATAAAATCTGAGAGGAACAATATTCTGAGAGCCAGTTTCATGTTGTGGTGAAGGTGCTGGATAAAACCAGGAGATTTTAGTCCTTCCTTAAGCATGAAAGCTGGCTGGGTGACTTTGGACCAATCACCAGGTGGCTGTGAATTCTAGTTCTACCTTAGGCATGCAAATCATCTGTGTGACTTTGGCCCAATCACCAGATGACTGTGAATTCTAGTCCCACCTTAGACATCTCTGTAAATCATCTGTGCGACTTTGGGCCAATCACCAGGTGCCTGTGAATTCTAGTCCCACCTTAGACATCTGTGTAAATCATTTGTGTGACTTTGGGCCAATCACCAGGTGACTGTGAATTCCAGTCCCACCTTAGACATCTGTGTGACTTTGGGCCACTCACTGTGAGACTTATGAATTCTAGACCTGCCTTAGGCATGAAAGTGAACTAGGTGTGAGTTCTAATCCTGCCTTAGACATGAAATCTGGCTAGATGACTTTGGGCCCATCCCTCCCTCCAGCCAAATCCACCCCAGAGGGTTGTTGTTGTTGTGAGGAAAAAAAGTGGCAGGAACATTAGGGTGCACTATTTCATATGTACAATATAAAGACGGGATATAAATTGTATTTTTTTAAATAAGTTAAAAATCAAATAAGCCAACCGGGGATCAGCAGAAAGAGTTAAGCCGAATAATGATTAATAGTGAGCACATCTGTAAAATGGGCATTTTATTCCCACAGTGTAAGTTTATTAAAAAATAAATAAGCAATTGGTAAACGCTTCCCTGAGCTCTAAGCTCTGATCCACAGTGCTGGCAGTCAGCCGGATCTCTCTAGGATTTACTTTCCTGGATGTGACTCCTTCCGATCAATTCTGCCGCATCCCTAATTTGGGGGTCGTTTAATCCCTCCACCCACACCTCAGCCACGTGGCAGCAATTTGCACAGAAAAGATGGATGGTTGGCTCTCTCACTCACGCCAGGAGAACAAAGGGGACGCATCAGCTGCCCGGGAAGGGTCAGGAAGGGAAATCAAGCCCCTTTTGAGAGGTCCCAACGGAGGCAGGCGAGGGGTTTCAGCTGAACCCTTCGCAACACACACACACACACACACACACAAACACACACACGGCACCGAGGTTGTGCAGAAGCCAAGCATCTGGACGAGAAACGCTTCGGACAATGAATAAATGAAAGCAGGGATAAGTAGGAGAGCCACGCCACATCTTTTGGTGGTTGAACTGCATGGCATAAAGCCAGCCTCAGCGCCAGGGCTTGGCCCAGCCTAGCTTTGCTGAAGCTAAGAAATCCAGTCAGGAACTCCAGCACACGGTGGTCGCAGAGAAAGCCTCGCTTTTGCTGAATCAAAACCTCACCCAGATGAATAAGAAGCGTCTCTCTCTCTCTGTGTGTGTGTCTCTGTCTCTCTCTCTCTCTCTCTCACACACACACACAGAGACATAGAGAAAGACAGAGAAAGACACAGAGAGAGAGACACAGAGAGAAAGAGGAAGACACAGAGAGAGAGACAGAGAGAGAGAAGGATTGAGAGAAAAGACACAGAGAGACAGAGAGAGAAAGATACAGAGAGAGGGAGAGAAAGACAGACAAATAGAGAGAGACAGAGATTCATATCCATATGGGGAGGGAGGGAGGGAGGGAGGGAGAGAGAGAGAGAGAGAGAGAGAGAGAGAGAGAGAGAGAGAGAGAGAGAGAGAGAGAGAGAGAGAGAGAGAGAGAAACTATCTATCCTGAATTAATTCAATCCTCAAAACATATACAGAATTAACTTATGCATTTTGTTCCTGCAAAGGAAGATCCAAAGAATTTTGCCAACTGTCCTGGAGTGCAAGCTGAGTTAAATATTGGGGTCTCCCCCTCTCCCCCGGCAAAGAGAGCCAGACCGATGAAGAACCCCTCCCCCCGTTGGTTCTATCCCAGCCTTGGGACAGAGATTCTCACACTAGTCAGTTTTAAATTGATTGTTTTTCCCCATTAGACAAGATTAATAACTGGGAAGGCTTCCCATCTAAAGTCAGTGCCAGGTTTCCATCTAAGAAGAACTTTCCATTTTTCTGAATCCTTCATGTTCACCCAATGTAGGAGGAAAAAAAGAAAGAAAGAAAAAAAGAAAGAAAGAAAAAAAGAAAGAAAGAAAGAAAGAGGGAGGGAGAGAGAAAGGAAGAAAGAAGTAAGGAAAAAAGAAGGAAAGAGAAATAGAGAAGGTGAGAGAATGAAAAAAGGAAAATAGAAAAAAAAGAAGGAAGGAAGGAAGAGAGGGAGGGAGGGGAGCAAGGAGGGAGGGATGGAAAGAATGATGGAACAAGAAAGAAAGAAGACAGAAGGAAGGAAGGAAGGAAGGAAGGAAGGAAAGAAAGAAAGAAAGAAAGAAAGAAAGAAAGAAAGAAAGAAAGAAAGAAAGAAAGAAAGAAAGAAAGAAAGAAAGAAAGAAAGAAAGAAAGAAAGAAAGAAAAGAAAAGAAAGTCAGTCCAGGAAAGTAAATTAAACCCATCACTTCCTTTTGTCCATCAACCCTGCAATTTTCTCCAGTACAAGGCAACAATCAGGTTTGGCTGGCAAAGGCTGTTTTTTTCCTAACTTAAAGTCCTGGATCTCATCCCCCTTTCATAAGCGCTTGCAGATGGTGCCGAGCAACACCAGAGCCTTCACAATGGGTGGGGTCGGGTGGAAGACTGGAGCTCCAGTAGCCTCTGTCTTCTTCCTCTCCCCCATTTCATCCCTTTGGCTGATAAGTCTTAATTCAGGTCCCTAAACCTGGCCCCCGGATCCAAGCGGATCTTTAAAGTAAGTAGTAAGAAAAGATAGATAAAGAAGAGCTGGAGAGACAGTAGGGAAGAAGGAAGAGTCTGGAGAACTGAATTAAGTTTGGGAAATTGGTGACCCCAGGAGTCAACTGTGGTCCTTCCTTTGATAACATTCAGGACAAATAAACTATACTGGAGACTAAATCAAATCGAAATATACTATTTGGAGCAACATGTTTGTGGAGATTCTCAGTCACCCAGGTCATCCCAAAGGTGATTTTTCAAGAGGCAACTGGTCTTTCTGGTTTTTCTTTGAAGAAGTTTCGCTTCTCATCCAAGAAGCTTCTTCAGTTCTCTCTCTTCCGTTCTCGAGAACTGAAGAAGCTTCTTGGGTGAGAAGCGAAAATGCTTCCAAAAAAAAAAAAAGTCAGAAAACCGAGTAGCCTTTTGAAAAAAACAAAAACACCTTTGGGACAGTATTTGGAGCAGTTACGACCCTTGAAACATCATCTGATCAAAAATCCAGATGCCTGGCAACTGGTTCAGATTTATGACCCAAGATCGGGTGATCCCCCTTTTGCGACCTTCTGACTAACAACATCAACGGGAAGCCGGATTCACCAAACAACTAGGTTACTAAATTATCAACGGTGGTGACTCACTTAACAACTGAGGCAAGAAAGATCGTAAAATGGGGCAAAACTCACTGAACAAATGTCTCACTTCGGGCAGGAGATTTTGGGCTGGATTGTGGTCGTAAGTCGAGGACTACCCCCCCCCCGAATTTCATTTTTGGCAGAAGCAGAAGCAAGAAAATCTTTGCGGCCCTTGGACCGCAGGCTCACATGTGATTTAGTTTGGACAATTTCCCCCTCCCTTTCCATCCCCTCCTTTTTTTGGCACAGCTCAAGGAAATGATTGCCGGCTTGACGCATCACCCAAGCGCAGCGAACTCATTTTCGAACCGGCCAATTCCAAACCCTGGTTATTAAAAGTGTCTTGTTTGAAGCTAACCAGAAAATTAAACACCATTCTGAGCTCAACAAATGCAAACCCCCACCCCACCCCAAAAAAACCGTGAAAATCTGGAACTTGCTGCCTGGGCAATGCTTAAAAATTTGCAAGAATCCAGAGGAAGAACAAGCTTTCCATTCTGCCAAGTTGAACTTTGGGGTAACTTCTGAACGTGGCCTGTATCTTTCTAAGATTTGAGAGTTAAGAGGCCACGAAGAACATTTTTTAGAATAGAATAGAATAGAATAGAATTAGAATAGAATAGAATAGAATTAGAATAGAATAGAAAATAGAGAATGGAATGGAATAGAATAGAATAGAAAATGGAATAGAAAATAGGATGGAATAGAATTAGAATAGAATTCTTTATTAGCCAAGTGTGATTGGACACACAAGGAATTTGTCTTGGTGCAAATTTTAGGGGGGAAGAGTAAGATTGTAAACTCCAAAATCTTAAAACAAAACAAAACACACCATTCCAGCCCAAAGAAAGCAAACAGGCGGGCGCATTCAAAAAGAACGAAAGAAACCAAATATTTTCAAAAGAAAGAAACTGTAAGGGCCTCATCTGGTCCCCAATGATGCAGCAAGTTCTGGCTGCGAGACTTCTTAGGTGCCAAGTCACCGGTTTTGAAGCCCTTCGAAACCGCCGTGGACAAAGCCCAGTTGAGAATTTCACGCACCGATTTCGAGGGAAGGATGCATCAGACCAGATCAAGCCACAATTAATGAATAAGCAAGAAGGCAAAAAAAAAACCCCGGATAATGGAATAATATTTGTGCCTGGCGGGTGAGGTCACTAGGGTCAAACTTTTTCACTCCAGCAGAGCTGGGCTTAAAAGCTTTTGCACCGTTTCCTTAAAAAGTCAACAAACCAGGATTCAGATGGATGAGTGCAGATAAGGCATTCCAAATGGCAATCACTCACTTCAGTACAAACACACACCATGCAAGGCACACAACTAATAGGTCTTAGTCAATACAGTCTATTTAAACAGTGGGGGGTGGGGGGGGGAACAGAACCATTTCCATCTGTTCATCCTCAGAGTCGGTTTTTTTTATTATAAAATCAAGTCGAAAGAAAGGAAGCTGCTCAGGGTCTCCCAGGTACAAAATTATAGGCTTCCATTTAGATATCACTGCTCTGGGTCGACACTACAAGGGAGTCCTCGACTTACGACCGCAACGGAGTCCAACATTTCTATCGCTAAGCGAGACGGCATGGGTTTCGCCCCATTTTACGACTTTTCTTGCCACAGTGATTACTGTGAATCGTTGCAGTTGCTAAGTTAGTAACTTTTTCTTCTATTCATCATCGGACGTTGGCCATCGTGTTGGCGATCCTATTTTCATCAACAGCTGCAGGAAAAAGAGCGGCTGAGTTTTGTCCAGGTTAGTAACACGGCTGTTAAACGAATCAGCATCAGAATAGAGCTGGAGGGGGCCTTGGAGGTCTTCTAGTCCAGCCCCCTTGCTCAAGCCAGAAACTCTATACCATTTCAGACAAGTGGCTGTCCAGTCACTTCTTAAAAACCCTCCAGGGATGAACCACCCACAATGTCTAAAGGCAAATTTTGTGAGTGAACATCCTCAACAGTGGTGGGATTCAATTTTTTTTTTTTTTACTACGAGTTCTGTGGGCGTGGCTTGGTGAGCATGGCAGGAGAAGGATACTATAAAATCCCCAACCTGGTTATTGGGCAAGAAACTCAAAGCGCCTTCCTTTCTATTTTCCTAGACCTGGGGTAACAAAAGTCTTCAGTAGAAGCAGTAGTGGGATTCAACATTTTTTACTACCAGTTCTGTGGACGTGGCTTGGTGGGCGTGACGTAGCTTGGTGGACATGGCAGAGGAAGGATACTGTAAAATCGCTATTCTCTCCCTACCCCACTAACCTGCTTTCCAGCTCCGTCCTCCTGTGCAGGGCAACAAAAAAAGACCCAGCCAATCAGCTGGGACACAGGAGGCAGAGAATAGATGGGGGCGGGGCCAGTCAGAGGCGGGATTTGCCTGTTCTCCGAACTACTCAAAATTTCCACTACCGGTTCTCCAGAACCGGTTGGAACCTGCTGAATACCCACATCTGATCCTCAACTTACATCGCCAGAGTCTTTGTGCTAGGCTCAAAGTAAAACAATGTAGGACTGAATCTCCATTCAAGACAAAAAAAAGAGCAGAAGATTTTGGAATTCTTAACAGTTTCTACGCCTGTCCAAATCCAAAATAAGAAGGAAATCTACATGAGATGCAAATGTATTAATAATGTCGTCCACACCAATAAAGGAGAACATTTGCAGCTCAGGGTTGACATGAGGAGTCCTTGGTGCTCTTTTAGTTTGCTTGTTTTCCTGCAGACCTTTCATGACCCAACTAGGTAACATCATCAGTGCTAGTATGATGACTTCCCCATTGATTTTGCTTGTCAGAAGGTCACAAAAGGGGATCACATGATCCCGGGACACTGCAACTGTCATAAATATGAGTCAGCTGCCAGGAAGGTGGGAGGTTCTTGAATTTTGATCACGTGACCACAGGGACCTTGCAATGGTTGTAAGTGTGAAAAAAACTGTCAGAAGTCACTTTTTTCAATGCCGTTGTAACTTCAAACGGTCACTACACGAACTGTCATAAGTTGAGGACTACTTGTATTTTGAAAGAACTGATAATGGAGTGAAAACACCCTCAGTCCTGAGTTTTATGCTACATTGTGGTGAAGGAGAGATCTCTATCTCTTCGGCGTTGGCGGGCTCTGTGGTACTATTAAGGACCCATCATAACCTCTCTCATAAATTGGTTACCAAGATAGCTGATATTTGAGGGGCTGCCCCAGAGAGGAGGAAGGGGTCAAGCTATTTTCTAAAGCACCTGTAGGCCAGACAAGGAACAATGGATGGAAACGGAACAAGGAGAGATTCAACCTGGAAATAAGGAGAAACTTTCTGACAGGGAGAACAATCAACAAATGGAACAGCTTTTGCTTTTGGAAGTTGTGGGAGCTTCATCACTTGAGACTTTCAAGAAGAGATTGGACTGCCGTTTGTCAGAAATGGTGTAGGGTCTCCCGCTTGGGCAGGGGGTTAGACTAGATCAGGGGTCGCCAACCTTTTGGACCTCAGGGACCACCAAATTCATAATTTTAAATCCCAGGGACCACTAACCAGTTCTGTGGGCGTGACCTAATTTGTGGGCGTGGTTTGGTGGTCATGTGACTGGCTGGGCATGGCTTGTATGTAAATATTATAAATATTTATATAAATATTGAATTTTTTTATAAAAAGAGAGCAACTTTTACCTAAAAGCAGGCAAAGCAGGCAGGCAGATTGAGTTGCTCACGGAATCATTCGGTGATCTATCTATCTGCCATCGGCTAGCTCAGTCTGTCATATAAAATTTGCTTGCCATGAGTCTGCACTGAATAATAGAACCTTCAGTCCTAAGGGAGGTTCAGCTGTGCTTAAAAGCAGAGCCAAAGATCTAAAGACTAGTTAGAAAGCAAGAAATGCAACCATTTCCTGCTTCCTAGCTAATCTATATCTCCTGGCACAGCAGAACAGCTGATGGTCGGAAAAATAGCAATTTAGTAGGCAAGTTTGTCGGGTAAGGAGTGAGTGGGCAGGGAGGGTTCCCGCGGGCCATGTGGGCAGCGCATCCTTGTATTTCTGAGCAGCCTGGATTAATTGCTTTGGGGGGGTGCTCTGGGGTGACATTTCTCTGTGGCCCACCAAAATTTTCTTGAGGCCCACTGGTTGGCGACCACTGGACTAGATGACCTACAAGGTCCCTTCCAACTCTGATTATCTGTTATCTGTTAGCTATGGCCACTGTCCCAACATCAGGAGGAAATGAATGATGTATTTTAGTATCGGCTGGATCCAGCCAACACCAGCATGGCCACTTCTAATAAATCAATTTTATTTCCTCTGAGAGATGCGGCTAGAGACTTATGATTTGAATGGGGGTAGATTTGTTGGGATTCCTGACACCGTCACCAGAAGATAACCTTAATGAGATGGCTTCCAACTTCTTCCGTAAGTAAGGTGGTCATTAAGTAAGTCAATCCCTGATTTTATGACTGGGTTGTTTTTTTTTTGCTGCGGTCATTAAACAAAACCAGCCCAGTTGGTAAGCGTATCCGCACAGTCATTATGCAAATCCCACTGAATTTGCTTGTCCCAAGTCAGCTGGGAAGGTTTACAAATGACAATCATGTGAAACACACTGCCCGCCCACAGCACGTGCAACCGTCATAAATGCATGTTCGTTGCCAAGCGCCCCAATTCTGATCAGGTGACTCACCGCAGGGATGCTGCAATGACTCTAGAGGTGTAAGTCACTTTTTTCGCCGCCATCTTAAAGTTGAACAGTAGTTCAACCAGTAGTTGTGCAACCAATAGTTGTAAGTTGAAGACTACCTGGATCTTACCACTGCTTTTTCTCCAATGCCTATTTTTTTTAGCAAGGAATAAAATCCATTTGTTTTGGATCTCTTCTTTCCAGGATGGTCACCGTCCCAGCCAGCCATTCCCTGCTGTCCTGATTTATGCCACCCACACTGGACAAGACTCTCCCTTAAGCCCCCCCACCCCACCCCAAGTCCCAGGTGGCTAGTTTTGATTACAGAGTCCAGCAAAGCAATGGTCGAAAATCCCTTCTTTCATTTACTCTCTCCTCCGCTTTTCTTTTTTTAAAAAATCTTAAAATATATGTTTTCAGTCCAGCTTTCAGCAGTTGATTTTCCAAGCAGCCTTGATCATTGATTAGTATTTTCCTTTTCCTGCTAATCCCATGGCTCTTTAATCTCCGCCGGATCTTCTTGTTTTAAAGGAGAGGGGGGAGAAAACTGAACTTTAATTCTACATTTTATAGGCAGAGTTGCTTTTTTTTTGGGGGGGGGGGCACGTTTTATTTTCCTAAGGGTGATTTTTAAGCTTGCAAACCTGAAACTGAGATGGGCCAATTCCTCTAGCCAGGGGTTTCTCAACTTGGAAATGTAAAGATGTGTGGACTTCCAATTCCAATGCCCTGGGAGTTGAAGTCCACATATCTCCAAGCTGCCCACAAGGAAAAAAACATTATTCTACCCTCTTACATAGCACTCGGATTTTCCCTGAGCACTTGTATATTAAAAGGGAGAAGGAGAAATATTATCATGGAGGAATAATTAGAAATCCTGGCCATCACACCCAAGAATGTCAACTTGCAAAGTATACACGTTGTCTTTCCTTAATTAAAGTGTTTCTTAATTTTTTAAAAAAATTCCAGGACCCCCTTCTAAAGGTTTGAATGGATTATATTTATTTCAGGACCCTATCTGCGTTGGTCACCAGAATAAGATATTTTGGCTCCCGAGCTTTAAGATTCGTGTTGGAACCCATCTTCAGAAAACTTCTCTCTAGATTATATTTATATTTATCATATTAAAAATATTCATTTATTTAAAATATTTAAAATACATAAAAGAATATTAACAAAAAATAATAATATTAAATCCATCAGATAATCACCTAATAAGATATTTTTTCCCATGGGAAAAAGAACCACGATCATTTTATTGAACAAAAAATAATTCTGAGAAAAATTACATTCTTTTAAAGTTTTGCAAAGGTCTTCCATAAATGGAAAATAATTCTGATTTTACGGGCCCCGGAGGAGATCTTGGGAATTCTCTGGACAATCAGATGGGCAGACCATAAATTTAATAGATAATAATATAATTATTAAATTTAATTATTATTTTAAATAAATAATTAAATTTAATAATTATTGATATATACATTATATAATAATTTATTAAATTTATGTTCTGCCCCTAAATTTAATAGATAACATAATTATTATATTTAATTATGTTTTTAAAAAATAATTAAATTTAATAATTATCGATATACACATTATATAATAATTTATTAAATTTATGGTCTGCTCCTAAATTTAATAGATAATATAATTATTAAACATAATTAAATATAATAATTATATTATACATACATTATATAATAATTTATTAAATTTATGGTCTGCCCCTAAATTTAATAGATAAGAATATAATTATTAAATTTAATTATTTTTTAAAAACATAATTAAATATGATAATTATATTACATATACATTATATAATAATTTATTAAATTTATGGTCTGCCCCTAAATTTAATAGATAATAATATAATTCTTAAATTTAATTATTTATATAATTAAATATAATAATTATATTATATATACATGATATAATAATTTATTAAACTTATGGTCTGCCCTTTTGACTGTCCATTATTATTTTTTGTTCAATAAAACGATTGCAGTTCATTTTCCCGTGGGGGAAAATATTTTATTTAGCTGACTGATGGATTTAATATTTTATTTTGACATAAAAGAATATAAAACAAACAGTTACAAATAATAAAATAAATCCTCAGAGGTTTGCAGACCACATTTTGAGAAACCCTGATCTGTTTTGTACGGATACCATCGGCAAATCTGGACCGTGTAAACTAGAATCTAGAAATCCACTTACAGATACAGATAATCAGAGCTGGAAGGGACCTTGTAGTTCATCTAGTCCAACCCCCCCGCCTAAGCACTTAATCCAGTAACGGTGACATTTTGCATTTTGATGTTTCAAAAATTCAGAAAATGCCTAAACTTGATTTTGTTGGGCTGTCATCGCTCCTGACACATCGCAACAAAAGAGGAACAACTTCCTGTTGTTGTTATTCAATTGTTAAGTCGTGTCTGAAACTTCCAAATCCCATAGACCACAGCACATCAGGCCCCCCCCTGCCCCACCAGTGTCTCCCATAGTTTGCCCAAATTCCTGTTCATTGCATCAATGACATTGTCTAACCATCTCATCCTCTGTCATCCTCCTCTCTTTTTTCCTTCCCTCTTTCCCAAAGTCTCATTTTCCAGGGAGTCCCCTTGTCTCATTAGATGGCCAAAGTATCAAGGGCTTCTGCGCCAGCACAAATCCTTATGGGTTCATTTATTTTTTAAAAAAATACAGTTCAATCCCGTGTACTGCTACGTATTAGACAAAGAAACGTCCAAATCATTACCAAAATGAAAGACGAATAAACTCATTTGCTGAGGCCAGGTAATTTCTGGAGAGTCTAGAAACCGTATGAGAGATCGGTTGCAGGAACTGGGTATGTCTTGTCTAAAGAAAAGAAAAGAGCACGGGTGACATGATAGCAGACTTTCATATTTGTGGGACTCAATATAATATTTTTGAGGGGTTCCTCTGAAGAGGAAGGGGTGAATCTATTTTCCAAAGCATCAAAAGGCGAAACAAGAACTAAGGGTTGTAATGTAAACTAATCGAGGAGGGAAGCAATCTAGAACTAGGGAGAAATTTCCTAACGGTGAGAGCAATCGATCTATGGAACAGCGTCTCTTCAGAAGTTCTAGGTGCTCCATCACTAGAGACTCTCCAAAAAAGAATCTGGACAACCATTTCTCCAGAATGGTTTAAGGCTGTGATGGCGAACCTAGGGCACACGCACCTCCCACCGGCCAGCTGGTCTTCAGATCTCTGTTGTACATGCCGCAGGGGGCAGGATGCATGTGTGGGGGAAGCGCGGCCATTTGCAGGGGACACGCGTGCATGCGTGTGGGATGTGCACGCATTGCATTTTGGGGATGCGTGAGTGTGCCCTTTGGGCACTTGGTGCCCAAAAGGTTAGCCATCATGGGTTTAAGGTCTTCTGCTCCAGTAGGGGGTTGAAGAAGAAGACCTCTGAGCAGGGGTGGGTTTCTACCGGTTCTGTCCACCTCTTTAGAATCGGTAGCTCTGAACAGCAGCAGATATAGAACCGGTTCTATGTCTGCTGATGTTTTTGCCCACCTGCCCACCCGGGCTCTTACCTGACTTTTATTTCCTGATTTTTCAACTTCAGCTGCCGAATGAGGCACAGCTGTAGTTAAAAAAGCAGGAAAACAGGGCTGTTTCAAAGGCTGCGTCTCCGCACACAGCATGCTGATGACTAGTTACAGGCGTGCGGCTCACAGCGTGCAGGGAAGCTCGTAAATCCCGAACCGGTAGTTAACCCTGTCGTATCCCAGCCCTGCCTCTGAGGTACCTTCCAACTCTATTATTCTATGTTCTTTTATTTTTTTGAGTTTTAAAATAGACTTTATTTACAAAAGATTAAAACACAAGCAAACATACAAATATGTAAAGATAAAAAAGAATATAAATAGAACAATAAACAAATTTCTTTCTATTACATTTGATATTAAGATTGATAGCTCATAGTAAACAGTAGTAAGTAATCAATGGCAAGTATCCCTTATCAATTACCTATTAATTAATAAATATTATTCTGCTATTACTATTGGATTATAATTGTATTGGTTAATCGAATGGAGCCTTCATAATATTTATATAATAGACAAGAAGCTTGAAATCATTATTATTATACATTCGATATATACAACGATATATAGTATGTGTCCTGGGTTCATTTATCCTGTATACCTTTTTTCTTGCGCTCTACCCAGCTGTACCACTTATCCCAGACCAAGTAATACTCTGACTCTTCCTTCCCATTTAATTTGAGCGTGAGCCTGTCCGTTTCGGCGCATTCGTAGCTTTTTTGAATAATAACGTGTATCGGTGGTACATCGGGCCTTTTCCAATATTGCGCTAAAGAGATTCGCGCTGCTGTTAATAAGTGGATGATCAAATATCTCACTTTGGGAGGGTGTTCCCCTTTAATCTTCACACAGTCACGTCTGCCCTCGTTATTTCCCGCCTGGATTATTGCAATGCTCCCTACATGGGGCTCCCCTTGAAGAGTCTCCGGAGGTTACAGTTGGTCCAGAATGCAGCCGCGCGGGTGATTGTGGGTGCCCCTCGGAGCTCCCACGTTACACCGCTTCTCCGCAGGCTGCACTGGCTTCCTGTGGCCTACCGGATTTGATTCAAGGTGGTACTGATGGTATTTAAAGTGCTCCATGGCTCGGGACCTGGGTACTTACGGGACCGCCTACTGCCATCGTCAACCTCCCGCCGCCCAGTACGCTCCCACAGGGTTGCCCTACTTGGGGTACCGCCGCCTGGCTGCTGTCGGCTGACGGCCCCGAGAATTTGGGCTTTCTCTGTGGGAGCTCCCTCCCTATGGAATGATCTCCCCCTGGAGATACGGGCTATGACGGATATTCTGACCTTCCGGCGCGCAGTGAAAACCCTATTTTTTAAACAGGCTGGCCTGGCCCAGTAACTGTGTTTTTGGTTTTAATTAATTTTAATTGGGGTTTTATTAGCTTTTAATTTTTAATTGAATCTTGAATAGACAGCCGGATCTAATTATTTAATCTATTTTTAATCGTATTTATTATATATTTATTGTATGTTTTTTTTTAGTAGGCTGTACACCGCCCCGAGTCCCTTTTTGGGAGAGGGAGCGGTATAAAAGTTTGATTAAATAAATAAATAAATAAATAATCATTCCCAGAAGGAACAGTTCTGGTTTCCACTCCAGTCTGCATTCGATAATTTCTTTTATCCATATTCTTACCCTTGCTTAAAAGTGTTTCCTTTTAAATCAGTGTGGTAGGAGAAATAAAAAAACATGGGGGACTTTTGTCTGAGATCATTTCTTGGGGATATCGGTCATCTGATCTGCAGAGAGACTTGCCAGGCTGGTCTAGTTTGCTCTTGACCCAAAACTCGGGTGTAAACTCTTTTTTGTCTGCCTTTAACATTTATTATTCTATGTTCTATGAGAATACGCTCAGCCTCCAAGAATTGCACGAGAAGAGGGGAGGGGGTGCGCTTCTGAGAACCGTGGTTAGGTGCCGGTGAACACTGGTGTGTCATCCAAAATGTTGCGGCGGGTCACGTTTGACATGCCGCCTGTCGTGGGTTCGCCATCGCCGAACTTAATTCCTTGCTTCTGTAAAGATGGTTTTATTTTCGGGATTCAAAGATTACACTTCGGTAAAAGCAATCCTGCTTATGCCACACCCGCCTGAATGAAACTTACGCGGCAAAGGTGGCCCATTTCCCGGAGGTGGATCAGGATGGGGGGAAAAAAATGGGCCAAGAAAAATTGTAAGCTTCACACACACAGAGAGAGACACACCCCGCACACTCACCCCCCCCCTTAAAATCCTCAATATGCAAAAAAAAAAAAAAATGCCCGTTGCTAATGAGATTGGGGGAGGGAAGACTGCCATTTCACCTCCCGAGTCAAATGCTCCACTGCTTTCTGAATAAATTGCGGGATTTAGATTTATAGCGATTCCAGTCCATTGGGCGGCTTTCTGTGGGCTTGGAGCATTTCATCAATCTCAATATGAAGAATAATTATTTAGAAGGGCCTGCTGTTTTCACGAACATCCGATGCTCTGGGTTTGTTTCACCGAGAGCAGGGGTTTTCAAATAAATAAATAAATAAACATACACACGTACAAATAAATAAATAATAAATAAATACATTCAGGCTCTGGAACCCGTTAGTTAAAAAGAAAATATATATATATACAGTATTTCCCAGAAACCCAGTTAAGAGGGAAAGCTCCAGAGAGAAAACGATTGATGGCATTCGAGTGAACTTTTTTTTCCCCTTTAGATTTTCACCAGATGCATACGGTCCAAAAAAAAAAAATCTTGCAAGACATATAAAGTCAGTGCTTTTGAACCTCAGGTGCTTTAAGATGGGTGGACTTCCACTCCCAGAATTCCCCAGCCAGCATGGGAGTGGAAGTCCAGCCATCTTAAAGCACCCTAGGCTGAGAAACACTGATGGGTAAGTCGCTTTGGGGAGAGAAAAAAAGAGAAGTAAAATTCCTTTCCAAGCAACATCATTACGCGCTCCAGAAATAAAATATGTTGGCTCTAGGAGTGATAACTAACAGACTTTTGGAGAACTTTGCTATAATCATCCCTTCCCCATTCCTGAGAATTCACACACTTTCTTTTCCCTATAAATTATATCCCTCCAACCATCCCAGGGGCTGTGGTGGGCTTGAAAGGGGCTTGAACAAATGAATGAAAGGGGGAAAATAAAATAAAATAAAACTGAAGAATGGGAAAAAAAAACAAAACACGGTGTTCCTGAAAATCCATTTCTGCAACTGATTGTAATGAAAGGACCATTTTCAGTTAAAGGCCAGAAGCCCAAATAGGAACGGTACCCATTGAGGGCATTATCTTTCTTGACCCTGATAAGATTTATTTAACATTTTAGATGGCATCAAGCAACATGCATGTTCAGAAGTCCATAAGCTCTGGAAAGATCAACATTAAGGCTTTATCGCGGCGCTAATGGGGTAGTAGCAAGCAAGCAAGGATTATACAAGAAGTTACAGCTAGTCCTTGACTTATGACCACAACTACTGAGCCCAACATTTCTGTGGTTGAGCAAGACGGTTGTTAAATGAATTTTGCAGCCTTTCACAACTGTTTTAAACCTTGCTTGTCGTAGTTGTTATGTAAATCCCGGCAAGTGTTAAGTTAGTGACACGGTTGTTAAGTGGATCTGGCTTCCTCAATGACTTTGCTTGTCAGAAGGTTGAAAAAGGGGATCGCATGACCCCTGGGACACGGCAACCGTCATAAATGAGTCAGCTGTCAAGTGGCTCAATTTTGATTGTGTACTGAAAAGGTCGTCTGTATAAAAACTGGTCATCAGCCACTTTTTTCAGCGCCATTGTAACTTCAAATGGTCACTAAACGAATGGTTGTAACTCGAGGCTTGCCTGTACATTGAAGAACGCATGGAGCGGAAAGACCTTTTAATAGATTGCATTGACACAGACTGGAGGAAAACTGGTTTTATTTTTGTGCGTGTCATACAACACAGAGCAAAACGCTTTCCTCAACATATCAAAGTTCTAAGTCAAAGGTCTTCAAACTTGACAGCTTTAAGACTTGTGGACTTCAACTCCCAGAATTCCTGAGCTAACATGACTGGAGGAGGAATTCTGGGAGTTGAAGTCCACATGTCTTAAAGATGTCAAGTTTGAATACCCTTGTTCTAAGTGCTTCACAGGATGTTTGGACAGCAAGAAATAGTCCTCAAACAAGAGCTGGAAGACCTAAGAGCTTGGCTACCTGAGTCATCCCAACCTGGGACCCTCCCAGATGTGTATGAATTTGAAATGCTCATAACTCTTAGAAAAGCAGAGAACCAAAGAATCTGGGAATTGCAATCCCAACCTATCTGAAAGCAACCAGGTTGGACCAGTTTATAGAATGGAGCTATATATCTTCAACAGTCCCAAAATAAATCTAGAATTATCCAACCCAGGAATTGAAAACAAGGTTCTTCCTTCCTATTACTGATTGCATCATCGTAAGCCCTGCAGATTTTACTCCGTTAGACCTTGCCAACTATAAGGGAGCTTGCTCATCTCAGTTTCAAGACCTTTGAACCAGCGCTGTCAGAAGACAATTCCATGGTCCTGTGGCCAGCATGTTGTTCCAGAAGTGCTCTTATCTTCCCACCCAAGTGGTACCTATTTATCTACTCGCATTTGCATGCTTTCAAACTGTTAGATAGAGAAGAGCTGGAGCAAGGACAGGAACTCACCCTGTCCTGTGGCGCTCAGGTCTCGAACATGGTTGCCTGCTTTCCAGCTGACAAGCCCAGCATCTCAACCACTGAGCCATCACGCCACTCCTACATCACCGTAGTGTTCTCAACTTTTGCTCTAGAACGGATAGGGTACCATTTTCAAGATCATACTTTGTGAAGTCAGATGAAAGAATCTTAGTTCTCTCCTCTGTCTTGTTTACCAGGAAGGAAATGCCCCATCTGTACATCAACCTAGCTCCTAGAAGCAGAGAAATTAAGCAGATCTCTCGTACTTGTTTGTGTATTGAAAGCAATTTATTTTGAGGACAAAGAGTAGAACAACCTTTGGATTTTCATGCAGAAAAGAAAGCAGTTTTAACTATGTTCAGTCAGAAAAACACTGCCCTAAAATATCACGGGAGAACATTTCAAGGTTGGTAACAACCTCTTATGACCACAACAGAGCCCAAAATTTCTGTGGCTAAGTATATTCATGAACTGGAATAGAGCATGGTAACAAGGTCAGCCAATGAATAAGCAGAGCAACTAAGTCAGCCAATGAGGACTGTTTGGAAACTGAAACTAGAAGTAGCCTAGGCGTGGCTCTATATTAAGCTCTGCAGCTCTGAGTCTGTCTATTGAAAATGAAGATGCTTCTCTACCCTCTGCTGTGTGACTTGCTTGCTGAAAACTAGAGCTCTGCTCTGAACCTATAACATGTCTGCTTCTGTTAGTTTGCTCCATTTTGGAGAAATAGACAACTGGTATTGTAAAATTTACTTTACATGTTTATAAAGATGTTAAATGAAGCCTCAGCCATCTGTGTTTACTTTTCTGGTGCTGAATTTACGCTGCAATACTCTGAACAGACAGGTCATGTGAAAAACGGTCATAACTCACTTTTTTTCAATGTCCTTGCAACTTCGAATGGTCACTAAACGAATAGTAGTAAGTCAAGGACTACCTGTATTTACCAAACATCTTGAGCCTGAATATAACCTAATCAGCTTATGTTTTTTTTTAAAGTTCACTCCGCTTGCTAAGCTCTTCAAGCAGAACAAAACAACCCATCCCATTCTCCTAAGGCTAACATGAAGTCAAGCGAATTGGTTGTCCGAAAACATCCATGAGACATTTCTCCAACGCGGCTAAGTGCACTGTGGGAACCCAGCCCAGTTTTCAAGCTTCTCATCTGCCCCAGAGAAGGCACAAGAACAATTCTTTTACACGAACCTTCCCACTTCCAGGAGGTAACTCCAGAAGGATGGAAGGGAGAAACAAGGATGATGAACGAAGAATTCAATGTCCTAAACACTGTTCCCTCCCTTCCAATTTTCTTTCCTTTTACAAAGTTTCCCTCCCTCTTCTTTTGTCTATGGAGATTCTCAGTCATCTATTCCCCCCACACACCCCAAAAAACCCCACCCTTGGGGTCCCTCCCCCCTCTTTTGTTACTCCTGGAAGCAGATAAGGAGCACCATGCAAAAAAAAAAGAAAAAAGAAAACGAAAAAGAATGACTACAATTCCTGCTACAGAAGCGAATTCAGCCCCAGAAGGAAAGTCAAACACGTCTTCGGCTGACTACGTGGCTACCTCCCTGCCTGTTTTCTTGGCAGCAGGATCCATCCAAGTGGTTTGCCACTGCTTCCCTCTGAAATGCTTTTTTTCCCCTCCCAATTTCCCAGTTTGGCCTCTGGCCTTGGAATCTCCTGTTGGTCATCCATCGAAGAGCTAACCAAGCCCAACCTCGCTTGATGGGTTTTTCAACCTCAATGGATCTAGGTCCTGCCAGGAGAAAGTGGGGCAGGCTAACGTAACGGCCGTTATTAAGACTTAAAGGGTGGTCTAATAAAAGGAAGTGTGGGGGGGGGGGGAACTCTGCTGCCAAAGCCATCTTTGAAGCTGGCTGGCGTCTTTTAGGGACCGAGAAGGCTGGGCTTCCATCTTCTAGACGTGCTGTTTGCATCTACAAATAATTAACTGCTCGGAACACCAGTTCCAGTTGTGGCTCTCCTTCTCTCAGTTGGCTGGGAGATGAAAGAGCGCCGAGCTATCTCCAAAGACCAGGAAGTTTAGAAAAGAGCTGGCTGTAAATTCATCGGAGCCGCAATTCCCTTTTATTGTTATTTACTGTTGAGGCAACAGCAACTGGCTCTCACATCTGCCAGAGAGAGAGAGGGAGGGAGGGAGGGAAGCAGGCTGGACTCTATTAAAAAAAACAACAACACGAACAACCAAACCCACCTTGAAGTGAGTCAGGCTGCTGGCATCCGCTCTGGGTTCCAAGTGAAGGGCTTTCCAACATTTGCAAGGATTCCACAGCAAGCCACGGTTTGTTTGTGAGCAGCCTTGGTGCGTTGGACACTTCCCGTGGGATGCCTTCAAAAGACTACAAGACCCAACGCTGAAAATGGCTACACGTTTTAACACGCGCCGTGCCTGTGTCAGCCAAACAAGCTACCGTAATACAACCCTGGGGTTGTATACACCGAGGCATAGAATCAAAATCACGCGAAGTATTAGTACCGCTTTATGAAATCTTAATAAGACCATGCCTGGAATACAGCACCCCAGTTTTGGTCGCCACATTTACAAAAAAGATGTGGAGACTTTGGAAAAAGGGCAGAGAAGAGCAATTACTAGGGCAATGAAACAGCCTGGAGACTATATATGAAGAATGTTTGCAGGAACCAGATATGGCTAGACTAGAGAAAAGAAGGACTAGGGGGTGACATGATAGCAGTATTCCAGTACTTGAGGGGCTGCCACAAAGAAGAGGGGGGGGGGTCAATTTATTTTCCAAAGCACCAGAGGGCAAGACAAAAAACAATATTTACAGACCTCTCACATTCTGGACATAAACTGTTTCAACTCCTTCCCTCAAAACGACGCTATAGAGCATTGCACACCAGAACAACTAGACACAAGAACAGTTTTTCCCCGAAAGCCATCACTCTGCTAAACAAATAACTCCCTCAACACTGTTCAACTTTTTTCAAAGTGTACACTACTATTACTATTAAACTATTACTTTTAATCTTCTACTATTACTGTTAATCTTCTCATCACTCCATCCCCTCCCACTTGTAACTTTGTTGCTTGTATCCTCTGTTTCCTAGTATGATTTGATGTTGATTGTACCCTATGACTATCATTAAGTGTTGTACATTATGATTCTTGATTCTTAACGAATGTTCCTTCTTTATGTATACTGAGAGTATTTACACCAAGACAAATTCCTTGTGTGTCCAATCACACTTGGCCAATAAAGCTATTCTATTCTATTCTATTCTATTCTATTCTATTCTATTCTATTCAATGGATGGGAACTAATCAAGGGGAGAAGCCATTTAGAATTAAGGAGAAACTTCCTAACAGCAAGGACAATTAACTAGTGGAACAGCTTCCCTTCAGAAGTTGTAGGTGCTTCTTAACTGGAGGTTTTTAAGAAGAGACTGGAAAGCCACTTGTCTCAAATTGTATAGGGTCTCCTGCTTGAGCAGGGGTTGGACTAGAAGACCTTCAAGGTCCCTTTCACTCTATTCTGATGGATTGACCACACATAGGCCACCTGGACGCAGCCTCCTGACTGTAAAAATGACCATTTAGGCTGAGCCCCAAAGATGATAGATGGATTCAGTTGATTTTGATTTCAAGGATTTGAGCCCACTTCAAATCCTGTTGCATGCTGAAGCCTCCCAGTTCACAACTATGTGGGAATAATCCCAAGAGAATGCCAGCAATATTATTGGGGCAGAGGTATTACATTTTCCCACGGAAACTTGTGAATTAACTCAGCTAACTCATTCAAATTTAGTTCTCATCTTGGTGTCCTTACGCCCTCCTGTTTACCCACAGAATTCCTGCCAAGAGCATGCAGACTTTTTGATCTGCAGGCCATATCTGATCTTGATTCTTCAAGTGCGTTGAAGATTCATTTGGAGTTTCCTGCACAATTCCTCTTCCAGATGCTCAGCCCTAAACACCTAATTCGGTATTTCTCAACTCTGGCTGCTTGAAGATGCAGAATTCCTCAACTCTAGGAATTCTCCAGCTAGCATCTTCCAATAGCCAAAGTCCATGCATTTTCAAGTAGCCCAAGACTGTTCTAACTCTTCCTTCCAGCCATAGAATATCCCAGATGTGTAGACTACGGTTCCCAGAATTCTTCAGCTAATTAGAATTAGAGTTCTTTATTGGCCAAGTGTGATTGAACACACAAGGAGTTTGTCTTTGGTGCAAATGCTCTCAGTGTACATAAAAGAAAGGAGACATTTGTCAAGAGTCAGGAATCATCAGGTACAACACTTTATAATAGTCATAAGGTACAATAAGCAATCAAATCATACTAGTAAACAGTCAATATAAATTGTAAGGATACAAGCAACAAAGTTACAGTCACAATAGAATAGAATAGAATAGAATAGAATAGAATAGAATTCTTTATTGGCCAAGTGTGGTTGGACACACAAGGAATTTGTCTTGCTGCAAATACTCTCAGTATACATACAAGAAAATATATATTTGTCAAAGAGTCCAGAATCTTAATGTACAACGCTTAAAAATAGTCATAGAGTACAATAAGCAATCAAATCATACTAGGAAACAGTCAGTATAAATCGTAAGGATACAAGCCACAAAGTTCCAGTCCTACAGTCACAAGTGGGAGGGGATGGGCGATAAGGAGTGATGAGAAGATTAATAGTAATAGTAGTGCAGACTTTGTAAATAGTTGGACAGTGTTTAGGGAATTATTTGTTTAGCAGAGTGATGGCATTTGGGGAGAAACCATCCTTGTGTCTGGTTGTTCTGGTGTGCAGGACTCTACAGCGTCGTTTTGAGGGAAGGAGTTGAAACAGTTTATGTCCGGGATGTGAGGGGTCTGTAGATATTTTCACAGCCCTCTTTTTGACTCGTGCAGTATACACGTCCTCAATGGAAGGCAGCTTGGTAGTAATTGTTTTTTTCTGCAGTCCTAATTATCTTCTGAAGTCTGTGTCTGTCCTGTTGGGTTGCAGAACCAATGGAGGTTCTACTGAGAATTCTGGGAGTTGAAGTTCAGCTAACTGGAGAATATCCATATTGGAAAAAGCAACTTCACTCACACTCTTAACTTCAGAGTTCCCATCCAAGTTCTCAACTACGACACAACATTCTCCCTTCTCCAAACATCTCCATAGCCCTACTCACCTGCACCCTGAGCTGGGATGTCTGTCACAAATAAAGGCAAATATGCATATCCCAGGATAATGTGGCAGGATCCAATCTAGGCTGGTCACCGGGATGAGTGGTTTAATCTTCCCAGCTTTTGGACTCGTGCTGAGGCCCATTTTCTCTCTACCAGAATACACGGAACTTTCCGGTAGAGAGAAGTTCCCTCAGGATGGGTTTCCAGAAAGAGTCTGAAAGCTCGGAAGATTAAACTTCTGATCCCCCGTGACCAACCCAGATTGGATCATGGGATGTTTATCAACATTGCTGTGGCTGACACCTAAGTTATGGGAAGAAAACGAAAGCTGTTGGTTCCAGATGGCCGACGCGCTGCACAGCTTGCTCGGATGTGGCAAGTGAAACTTGCAATGTTGCTCCACAGTATCATAGCCTGAAGTATTTTATTCCTAAATATTCAGCAGTTGTGCTTTCCCGCCCAGCCTCCAACCTCTGTGTTTAAAAGTACGGTAGATAAAGAGACTAAAGGACTTAAGACTTGTATACCAAGTACCGGCAATCCTCGACTCACAATGCTTCCTTTAGTGACCTTTCAAAGATACAAAGGCACTGACAAAGTGACTTACAACCAGTTGTGATGACCTGGGGCATGGCACAAAGGCAACACAGCCAAATAAGCAAGAGGTGTCCCTTTAATACCTCCAACTTTGCCCCCAAAGTCCAGGTTACCATTGGCTGGAGGAAAAACTCTCCCAGAAACAGTCTTTAAGTGGAGAAAATTCAGTCCGAAAACAAAGTACATACAAACTGTAAATAAAAATCCACACAAACCATGCTGCAGGAATTAACTGGACAGGGGAGGAGAAGGAATTGCAGGCTTGAAAGGCCAGCAAAATACACACAGTTGGGAAGATGCCAGGAACCCAGATAAGCCTCGACGATTCCAGATAATTCACAATTTGCTTCCAACAACTTTGCTGTGCGCAGCTTCCCTTTTTAAACACTGTGTTCCCAGCTGCAGCTAATGAAGGGAATCAGGGCTCTTTCCTCTCCCATAAGCCATGCAACTCACGTTGCTCCTTCTCCGTTCTTCCCTGCGTGCCCTAGTATGAAGATGGGGTGGGCCTGGGTCTTCCTCCAAATTACCTCTCCCTTGTTTTACCTCTTCCCTGCTCTGCCCAACTGGACATTGCCCTTCCCCAGTTTCTTCCACAGCCCATGGAGCCACACTCCCACTCCCTGTCAGCTGCTCCGTCTCCCACTCCGAATCAGATTCCGACAGGGGCATGACACCAGACCTCATATTCACAACTGTCAAAGTGTTGATATATATCGTCATGGGATTAAAATTTGGGCTCCTGGCAACTGACACGTATTTATAACAGTTGTAGCTTCATCATGTGATTAAAAATTGAACAAGTTTTTATGACGGCTGTAGCTTCCTGGGATCACGTGATCTCCATTTGCGAACTTCCTGGCTGGTTTAGGAAAAGAAAAGTCATTGGAGGAAGCTGGATTTGCTTAATAACCGCATGATTCACTTAACAACCAGGGTGCTTCACTGAAAAACCGTGGGAAGAAAGGGTCATCAAATCGGGTGCGGCTCACATAACAATTGCCTCACTTAGTAATGGAAAGTCTAGTCCCGATTGTTGTTGTACGCTGAGGGCTACCTATACTCAGTCCGGGGGAGGAGGATTAGGAGAGTGAGAGAAAAGCCTCCTTACTAAAAATTGTTTAGGCCAGATTAAATTTTTGCAAGGTTGTGGATTTTGTAAAAAGAAAAAAAGAAATTAGTACTGTATTAAAGGGATAGTAAATAAGGACCGTCTCTAACTTTCTTCCTGCCGGAATGAAAAAAAAACTAAAACCAAGTTAGCTTTGCAAAGTTGCCTTTCTTCAGACAAGCTTTTTAGGTGACAGCTAGGAGAGAGAGAAAAAATAAAAAAAATAAAATAAAAATAAAACCATATCCCTCTCAAGCTTTATTCAAGAAGTACACGACCATTTGCAAAAGCCTTCATCGCAACTTACACAGGAAATCTGGCTAACTTCAAGACCTGGAAAAATCTGTTTTCATTTACGGACACGAAATTCTCAATTGGAAGATCGCTGGGCCTAAAGGCAGAAGGAGACACACACACAAACATTTTGTTTTCTTTCTTTCTTTCTTTCTTTCTTTCTTTCTTTCTTTCTTTCTTTCTTTCTTTCTTTCTTTCTTTCTTTCTTTCTTTCTTTCTTTCTTTCTTTCTTTCTTTCTTTCTTTCTTTCTTTCTCTCTGTCCTCCCCCCCCTCCCTGTCTCCGTCTCTCTCTCTCTCTCTTTCTTTCTTTCTGGGGATGTTATTGTTGTAAAAATTACCCCAGAGCACAAGGTAGTAAAGGAAGATTTGTTTTGGAGACACGCCAAGAATCCGCCTGCATGGTGAATCCTCAACTTGACAGCAAAGTCCATGTCTGTCAAAGTTTGAAGGAGCCTGCCAGAAGATCCGAGCACATGTGAGAGAGAAGCTCTCCGGCTTTGGCCGAGAAAAGTGGCCCATGGTAGCAACCCAGGAGGGGAGAACCAGGTTAAATAACTGTCAGGGGTGTGCAACCTGCGGCTCTGGAGCCACATGAGGCTCTTTTGGCCCTCTGCTGCGGCTTCCTCTTGGCTGATCCCAGCACTGGCTGGCCCCTCCCCTCCCTGTCACTCCTTGCCTGGCCTGAGAAGATAAGGGTGATGGCGGGGGATGGAGACTCGCTCCGTATTCCAGAGGGAGTGATGTCTGAGTTGGCCACGCCCACCAAGTCACTCCAGTTGTTAAATTATTGGTTCCCGGTGCTTTCTTTTCTGTGGAAACGGGTCCAAATGGCTCTTTTGAGTGTTTAAGGTTGCAGACCCCTGAAACAGGCGGTTCAAAAGCTGATACTTTTCAAACTGACTACAAGTTCCAAAACTTGGCAACTCTACTCGCAGCCCACCTCAAAAAAAAAAAAAAAAAAACCCTACCAGTTTGGGAAAGGATTTAAGAAATTATACATTGTTATGTTCCTTCCACTTTCTCTCTTTGTGATAGGAACTGGGATAACCCAAGGAAGGCGGATGATCCAGGATAAATCAAGGAAAGTGAGTTTACCAAGCAATGCAAAATTAAACTGTGGAACTCCCTGCCACCAGATTCAGCCAGGTCCACCAACAAGGGAACCAGAGAAGTTCATTGAAGGTAAGGCTCTCTGTTATGAACCACGATGGCTGTCCATTATGTCCAAGGTTTCAGGCAAGGTGTTTCTCAACTCTACTTGGAATCTGCCATTGCTGCCATCTATTAAATTCACAAAACATGTAACACTCAGGTTGGCCATTTCAATATAAATAACCATACAATTACTTAATATGATGGCCGGGTCTGCTTAACATGTGTGGACAACAATTTAGTTTCCACCACACATGCAACCTCGATCTACCTTTACCCTAAATGAGTGTTTATCAAGCTGGGGAACTTTAAGACATGTGGATTTGAACTCACAGAAA